>CM040398.1:3645000-3697500 GCA_022702515.1 Ilyophis sp. 1 JC-2022 | reverse complement strand
GGCAGTCCAAGCCGTGTCCATGGATACCCTGCAGTAATAACGGTAATAAGCATGTTACAAAGTACAGAAACTATGCACAGTCACCACACAGGCTGTGTAAACAATATAAGATATGTGATACATATGAGATATAAAATATGATATACATGAGATGCATATATAACATGCTAATATGTATGTGAATGAGTGAATGTGTTATAGTAAAAGAGATACGGATATCGTAAAGAGGGATACCACAACTATCAGAGAGATAATGGCAAATAGCACCAGCGAGGGGAGGGCTGTGTGAGAAGCTGCTGTTCCGGACACTGACCATGGGGTGGCGATAGAGGCCGGCACAACGGAAAAAGCGCAGCTGCTTGTCCAAGAGGAAGAGACGCTTGTCCTGCTGCAGCTCCAGCTTCAGCAACTTGTGACGCACTGCACTGCGCATATACTGCATCTGCTCAGCCTCCTTCCTGCACACACACACACACACACACACACACACACACACACACACACGCACGCACGCACACACACACACACGCACACATACGCACATACATACACACACACACACACACACGCACGCACGCACGCACGCACACACGCACACACGCACGCACACACACACACACGCACACACGCACACACACACAGGCACACACACACACACACACATGTGCGCACACACACACACACACACACGCACGCACACACACACACACACACACACACACACGCACAAACACACAGGCACACACACACATACACGCATGCACACACGCATTCATACACACACACACATACACACATACACACACACGCACGCATACATGCACACACACACACGCACGTGCGCACACACACACACACACACCACGCACACACACACACACACACAGGCACACACACACAGCAATGTTCATATGGGAAGCCCAGAGGAATGCCATTTCTTTGATACAATGGAAAACACAAACTAACAGATGACTCTGAGGAGAGGAGCCAGTGAATCTTTTGGCTTCAGTGGAAAAAAGAGAATATGGATCTGGCCTAGACAATATGGATCTGACCTATAGAATATGGATCTGGCCTATAGAATATGGATCTGGCTTATAGAATAAGGATATGGCCCACAGAATAAAGATCTGGCCTATAGACTAAGGATCTGCCCTATAGAATAAGGATATAGCCTATAGAATAAGGATATAGCCTAGATAATAAGAATATGGCCTATAAAATAAGGGGCTGGCCTATAGAATAAGAATCTGGCCTATAGAATAAGGGGCTAGCCTATATAATAAGGATATGGTTTATAGAATAAGGGGCTGGCCTATAGAATAAGGATATGGTCTACAGAATAAAGATCTGGCCTATAGAATAAGGGGCTGGTCTATAGAATAAGGATATGGTCTACAGCAGGGGTTCCCAAACTTTTCTATGCCAAGAACCCCCAAATAGCCATAGCCTCTGGCTGGGGCCCCCCAATTGCGAAATGGCTTTAAAAAAAAACTTTTAAATTACACTGGCAAATATAAAAAAAATCTAACATACAGCTTGTTATACACAACACAATACTTTAGACCCTATTTTGATTCCATAATCGGGCCATTGGCAGCTCAACGTAACGCTTTGACTGACAGGCAGACAGTTAGTAATTGGCTGCGATTGAAAGAAGGGCATGGCAAAGACCTCATTTTGATATGAAAGGATTTATAACAATTTATATTTTATTTTAAACCGGCACAATAATCCTATGAATTGAATTGAAATGTATTTTTTTTATAAATTTTATTTTATTATTATTATTATTATTATTATTTATTTTTAGCATTTTCCATTTTCTTCGCCCGTCCAATTGGCCCCCCTGGCGCCCCCTGGCGGCCCCCACTTTGAAAACCCCTGGTCTACAGAATAAGGGGCTGGCCTATAGAATAAGTATATGGTCTACAGAATAAGGAAATGGCCTATGGAATAAGGGGCTGGCCTATAGAATAAGAATATGGCCTATAGAATAAGGATCTGGCCTATAGAATAAGAATATGGCCAATAGAATAAGGGGCTGGTCTATATAATAAGGATATGGCCTATAGAATAAGGATCTGGCCTTTAGAATAAGGGGATGGCCTATATGGTAAATGGACTGCACTTATATAGCGCCTTTATCCAAAGCGCTTTACAATGGCCTCTCACTCACCCGTTCACACACACATTCACACACCAATGGCGGCAGCCACCATGCAAGGCGCTAGCCTGCTCATTGGGAGCAATTTGGGGTTCAGTGTTTTGCCCAAGAACACTTCGACATGTGGACAGGAGGAGCCGGGGATCGAACTGCCAACCCTGCGATCAGCGGACGACCCGCTCTACCTCCTGAGCCACAGCCGCCCCATATATAATAAGGATATTGCCTATAGAATAAGAGGCTGGCCTATAGAATAAGGATATGGTCTACAGAATAAAGATCTGGCCTATAGAATAAGAGGCTGGCCTATAGAATAAGGATATGGTCTACAGAATAAAAATCTGGCCTATAGAATAAGGGGCTGGTCTATAGAATAAGGATATGGTCTACAGAATAAAGATCTGGCCTATAGAATAAGGGGCTGGCCTATAGAATAAGGATATGGTCTACAGAATAAAGATCTGGCCTATAGAATAAGGGGCTGGCCTATAGAATAAGGATATGGTCTACAGAATAAAGATCTGGCCTATAGAATAAGGGGCTGGCCTATAGAATAAGAATATGGTCTACAGAATAAAAATCTGGCCTATATAATAAGGGGCTGGCCTATAGAATAAGGATATGGTCTACAGAATAAAAATCTGGCCTATAGAATAAGGGGCTGGCCTATAGAATAAGGGGCTGCCCATCTGCCTGGTATATACTGTGTAGGTAGCCGCTTTCAGGGGGCCCACCTTTCTTGCCGGGTCAGGCGCTCGTACACGCTGTCATGCTGCTTCATCAGTGTGAGCTCCAGATCCATCATCTCAGTCCGGAACACATTCATAATCCTTTTCATCAGCTGCACCTCCTCCAAAGTGTTCTGGCAGAGGAGGAGAGGAGGAGGAGAGGAGGAGGAGAACCAGCGTGCGAGGCACGGTTAGCCACTGCGCCTACACAGCGTATCTGCATGAGCTCTGAGTTAGAGCTCCACTTGGGCTGTTCCGCTGGGACTGCAGCTATAAAATATATAGTCATATAATGTAATAAAAATATATAATACATAATATAATTTAAAAATGGTATTATAATAAATTATAAAAAATTATTTAAATTAAAATGAATACCAATTTCTACACTACAATGACTATAATGGACGGGGACAATATAAATAAACTTTAATCTCTCAAAGCGATTGACAACACAATGATAAAGCATGTCTAACCAGTCAGTTGCTGTGCACTGTAAAATGTTCCAAACTCAAACCATTTCAGCAAACGAAACTTTTTTTGAGTTCAGGGTACCCTTGGAAAGTGGGCGTGTGTTGATTGGCAGGTGTATGCGATGATAGCACGTTTAACAAGGTCCAAAAGTTTTACATTAGTTGAATTGCTGAGTTTATTAATGAGCCATAAGCCTGTAGGCGATCGGGCTGTACCTGGTACAGAGTCATCACAGGGTGCTGTGGTCTCCTGGCAGGGACAGAGGGGCATTCTGCTTGCAGAGATGAGCGCTGCACAGGAAGTTTAGAGTGAGAAAACACACTCAGGAATCAGCACGCCGTTTCAGCCAATCAGATTACAGTGCTTTAGATGTCCCCCGCCAGCACGCTGCTCAATATTAACCATGATGAAAGGCCAGTGGGATTTACTGGGAATCACTGGACTTTGTGGCCATGGTAACTGGTCTCTTGGCACAATCAGCAATGGAGCTTCATCGCTTACTTTCTTCTGTAGCAGTAGTTCATTCATAATGTTCTCAACTGTATGACTGTGTGTTGTGTTTGTACATTTTCCTGTATCTGGACAAGACAAGATGTCTCCTGTCATGCTAATAACAAAGGAAGTTTTGATTATTTGTCTTATGTTCACTGTCAATAATTGCATTGTTAATTGCTTTGCAATATTGTTTCCATGCAGACATGCTAATAAAGTATTATTTAATTAAATTGAGAGGGGGGGGGGGGGGGGTGAGAGAGAGAAAGAGGGGGTGAGAAAGAAAAAGGGGGTGAGAGAGAAAGGGGGGTTTGTGTGTGTGTGAGAGAGAGAGAGAGAACTATGGAAGAATAATTTTGAACAATTATATAGTCAGACGATAAAGAACCCAGAACAAAACCAAATATGTGAAAAACTGAATATTCTTGAAAAAATCATTAAAGACAATCAGAACCCTCTAGATTATAAAATTACAGAATCAGAACTTGCAGAAAAATTGAATGCCTTGCAATCAAAAAAAGCCTGCGGGGCAGATGGCATCTTAAATGAGATGCTGAAACGCACAGATCACAAATTTAGATTAGCCATTCTAAAACTGTTCAATTTTGTACTGAGTGTAGGTCTTTTTCCTGAAATCTGGAACCAAGGACTCATAACCCCTATTTTCAAGAGTGGAGATAAATTTGACCCTAATAACTACAGAGGCATCTGTGTTAACAGTAATTTGGGGAAGGTATTTTGCAGTATTTTAAATGCAAGAATCATAGACTTCCTTATTAAGCACAATGTCTTAAGTAAAAGTCTAATTGGATTTTTACCAAAACACCAGACACCGGACATCACATTTTCACCCTGCACACCCTAGTGGATAAATATGTGAACCAAAACAAAACAAAATTTTTTGCCTGCTTTGTTGACTTCGAGAAAGCATTTGATTCCATTTGGCATAAAGGCTTATTTTTTTAACTTATTGAAAGTGGTGTAGGCAGTCAAAATTGAAAATAAACAAACGGATTTCTTCACTCAGGGGTGTGGAGTGATCCGCAGCACCTGGCCTCACTCTACATGACACAAAAATGAAATGTCTTCTGTACGCAGATGACCTGGTTCTGGTTCACCCACAAAAGAGGGATTACAGCAGAACCTGGCTCTGTTAGAACATTTCCTGGGCTCTGGCAGTTAACCAAAAGAAAACTAGAATATTAATTTTCCAGAAAAGGTCTCAGGGAATCACTCAAAACTTTATCCTAGAAAAAATCAGTTCCACAGAAAATGTCAGCTTGGCCACGAATGAACAGAAAGAGAAAGCAAGAAGGGTTTTTTATCAAAAAATCAATCAAAATTCCAATCTTTTGTTCCAAAATTTTGATCTGGCTCAAAATATTAGAATCTGTGATCAAACCAATTGCACTTCATGGCAGTGAGGTGTGGGGTCCGCTTACACAATTAGATTTTGTTAAATGGGACAAACATTCTATTGAAACCCTGCATGCTGAACTCTGTAAAAGCATCCTCCAGATACAGAGGAAAACCCCAAATGCATGCAGGGCAGAATTAGGCCAATATCCTCTAATAATAAGCATCCAAAAAAGAGCCATCAAATTCTGGAAACATATAAAAATGAGCGACCCCAAATCATATCATTATAAAGCCCTGCTCTGCCAAGAGCTGAACATAGAAAGGAGTCCCCTCAGCCTGCTGGTCCTGAGGCTGAGTTCACCCACAGATACTAACACTACTAACACCAATCAGCCTCAGGACAGCGATGCATTATTTCACACAATTAGACCAAACCAAATTATGATGAAAGAAAAAGAAAACTATATCACTTATTGGAACAAAACCACAAAAAGCTTGAATGCTATTTGGCCCTTGGCAGAATATTTGACCATGGTGACTGATAACAAATAGAGAAAAGCATTGACAATGTACAGACTCAGTGAGCACAGCCTGGCCATAGAAAGCGGCCGTCACAGGCAGACCTGGCTGCCCAGAGAGGACAGGCTGTGCTCCCACTGCGATCAGAATCAGGGGGCAGTGGAGACAGAGCTGCAGACCTGGCTGCCCACAGAGGACAGGCTGTGCTCCCTCTGCGATCAGGGGGCAGTGGAGACAGAGCTGCAGACCTGACTGCCCACAGAGGACAGGCTGTGCTCCCTCTGCGATCAGGGGGCAGTGGAGACAGAGCTGCAGACCTGGCTGCCCACAGAGGACAGGCTGTGCTCCCACTGCGATCAGGGGGCAGTGGAGACAGAGCTGCATTTCCTAATGGAATGCACAAAATACCAGGAAATTACAACACATTTTTTTTCAAAAATGGAAACAATGTTACCCAAATTCCCAACTTATAATAATCTTGAAAAGCCCCCCGACATACTCGGGGAGAAAACCGAATGTGTGGCATTGGCTGCAACTTATGTGGCCTCCTGTCACAAAATGAGGGACAACCAGTGAGTCACCATCTCGTTTATCTGAATTGTTAATGGCCATTGTTATTGTCACTGTCCTAATTAGATTTGGTTATTTTGTATTTATGTATTTTTTATTTATATACGTTTATAATTTTTTTCTCTATTATTCCAGTGTATTTGTCCTATGTTATGTTTCATTGTTAATTGTTTTATTGTTAATTGCTTTGGCAATATTGTTTGTATACAATCATGCCAATAAAAAAATGTAATTGAGAGAGAGAGAGAGAGAGAGAGAGATATCTATGTCTGAAAATAAATGCACCAGGAAGCTTTAACTTAGCAATGAATGCACTAAAAGACTAAACCAAAAAGGCACTTTATGCCATCAAAAGAAAGCGTTACAAAATTCCTGTAAGAATTTGGTTTAAAATAATTGACAGTGTTCTACAGCCGATTGTGCTATATGGAAGTGAGGTATGGGGTCCACTTAGCCATCAACACTATTTACAATGGGACAAAAACCCAGTGGAAACCCTGCATGCTGAATTCTACAAAAACATACTCCAGGTCCACCGACACACACCAAACAATGCATGCAGGGCAGAATTAGGCCGTTACCCTTTAATTATTAACATTCAAAAAAGAGCATTCAAATTTTGGACTAAAACAAAGCAAACCAAATTCTCTCCAACATAAGGCCTTCCTATCCCATGAGCTAAGCCCCAATAGAAGTCCTCTCAGTCAGCTGGCCCTGAAACAGCTGGCCCTGAAACAGCTGGCATCTGAAGCAAAAACTAACAACACTAACTATGGTCAGTTTCAGACCAGCACTGCTTTAATTAAAATCAACCAATTCATAATCAGACAATATTATTTTATTTGGAACATGGGAAGATAATGACAAAACTGCAAAACAAACTAAACTGTTATCATATTCTGAAAAGAAATAAAAAATTGGCAGAATATCTCTCCACTGTCAGAGATATAAAACAGAGACAGATCCTTATCAAATACAGACTAAGTGACCACAGTCTGGCCATTGAAACAGGAAGACACAAACAGACCTGGCGCCCCAAAGAGGAGAGGACATGTGATCACTGTGAGAGGTTGAGACAGAGATACACTTCCTTCTACACTGCAATAAATATAGAGAAGTCCGAAATGAATTCTAGGAAAAAAGAAAAAACAATGCTTCCAAATTTTACCACACTTCTGATGAAAAAATGTTACCCATTGTACTGGGTGAAGGACACACAGCCCCACTGGCTGCTCTGGGTGAAGGACACACAGCCCCACTGGCTGCTCTGGGTGAAGGACACACAGCCCCACTGGCTGCTCTGGGTGAAGGACACACAGCCCCACTGGCTGCTCTGGGTGAAGGACACACAGCCCCACTGGCTGCTCTGGGTGAAGGACACACAGCCCCACTGGCTGCTCTGGGTGAAGGACACACAGCCCCACTGGCTGCTCTGGGTGAAGGACACACAGCCCCACTGGCTGCTCTGGGTGAAGGACACACAGCCCCACTGGCTGCTCTGGGTGAAGGACACACAGCCCCACTGGCTGCTCTGGGTGAAGGACACACAGCCCCACTAGCTGCTCTGGGTGAAGGACACACAGCCCCACTGGCTGCTCTGGGTGAAGGACACACAGCCCCACTGGCTGCTCTGGGTGAAGGACACACAGCCCCACTGGCTGCTCTGGGTGAAGGACACACAGCCCCACTGGCTGCTCTGGGTGAAGGACACACAGCCCCACTGGCTGCTCTGGGTGAAGGACACACAGCCCCACTGGCTGCTCTGGGTGAAGGACACACAGCCCCACTGGCTGCTCTGGGTGAAGGACACACAGCCCCACTGGCTGCTCTGGGTGAAGGACACACAGCCCCACTGGCTGCTCTGGGTGAAGGACACACAGCCCCACTGGCTGCTCTGGGTGAAGGACACACAGCCCCACTGGCTGCTCTGGGTGAAGGACACACAGCCCCACTGGCTGCTCTGGGTGAAGGACACACAGCCCCACTGGCTGCTTTGTATGTAGCAACCTGTCATCTACACAGGAGCACAATAACTGACAACACCTGCACTTAGTTAAGGAATTTATTATTTTTGAGTTATTGTATATCACATGGTATACATATGACTGTACGCGTATGCGTATGTGTATGTGTATGTGTATGCGTATGCATGTATAATGTATGTATATTTGTTAACAAGTTATTGATCTTTATTTATTTATTGTTATTATTGTTGTTTGTAACAATTGCTTTGGCAACACAGTGAATGTCATGCCAATAAAGCACCTTGAAATTGAAAATTGAAATTGAATTGAGAAAAAGGAGGGGGGGTGAGAGAGATAGAGAGAGAAAAAGAAAGAGATGGGGGTGAGAGAAAGAGAGAAAGAGAGCGAGTGAGAGAGAGATAGAGAGATAAAGAAAGAGAGAGAGAGAAAGAAGGTAACAGTTTTACCTGAGTCAGACTCTGCACAGTGCTCTGGATGTCGTGAAGTACACGTTGCAGGTACATCTCTGTGCAGGAGAGGAGCCCCGCAGGGTGGGGCTCTGGAGAGGGAATGTTTGGGCAAAACCGGGGGGGGTAGGAGTGACTAGGGTGGGGAGCAATGTATGGATTGCCACATGGGTAGCAAGAACATGTATTGTAAGGAGCAGAACTGAGGTTGCTGTAGGAGGCACTGTGGAGGCTAATATCAGGTGAGCTGTAGGAGGCACTGTGGAGGCTAATATCAGGTGAGCTGTAGGAGGCACTGTGGAGGCTAATATCAGGTGAGCTGTAGGAGGCACCGTGGAGGCTAATATCAGGTGAGATGTAGGGGGAGCTGTGGAGCACACTGGGCATGCTGCCCTGCATGGCCAAATCTGAAGGGGCGTTCTGCAGGGAGCTGTGGTGGCGGCTCAGGTAGGAGGGCGTGTACAGGAGGGGGTAGGGGCGCATTCTGCTGGCCACCTCCTGCATCGCCCTGGGCATGTTGGGGAGGGAGTCCTGTATCTGCTCTCCTCCCTCTGAAGTGGTCCTGGCCTGCCCTTGCCCCTCAGTGAAGCAGTGGGAGGCTGGGGACCAGGGTTCAGCACTACCTGGGTGCACCTGGATCCTGAAGTAGGAAACCATGCGGGCGGGGCCAGGCCTTTTTCTGGCCCGCCGCAGGTCCCTGGCACCAGCCCAGGCCTTCTGCACCTGCTCCTCACGCATGGACGGGGTTTTCAGCTCAGCCCTATGCAGGGTCAACTGCACCCGGCCCCCGCAGTCAAACCTGCCCTCATCTACACAACCAGGATCTATAGCAGAGTGGAGCTCAATTACAAAACCAGAATCTATAGCAGAGTGGAGCTCAACATTAAAACTTTGATCTACAAGAGAGTGGGGCTCATCTACAAAAACGGGATCTTTAAGAGAGTGGAGCTCAACATCAAAACCTGGATCTATAGAAAAGCGGGGTTTCTCAGCAAAACCTGGATCTATAAGAGAGTGGGGCTTATCAGCAAACCCTGGATCTATAAGAGAGTGGGGCTCAACATCAAAACCTGGATCTATAAGAGAGTGGGGCTTATCAGCAAACCCTGGATCTATAGAAGAGTGGGGCTCAACATCAAAACCTGGATCTATAAGAGAGTGGGGCTTATCAGCAAACCCTGGATCTATAAGAGAGTGGGGCTCAACATCAAAACCTGGATCTATAAGAGAGTGGGTCTTATCAGCAAACCCTGGATCTATAGAAGAGTGAGGCTTAGCAAAACCTGGATGTAAAGGAGTGTGGGGCTTATCAGCAAAACCTGAATCTATAGGAGAGTGGGGCTCAACTGCAAAGCCAGGATCTATAAGAGAGTGGGGTTCAACATCAACACCTGGATCTATAGGAGTGTGTGGCTTATCAGCAAAACATGGATCTATAGGAGAGTGGGGCTTAACAGTAAAACATGAATCTATAGAAGAGTGGGACTCAACAGCAAAGCCTGGATCTATAGAAGAGGGGGACTCAACAGCAAAGCCTGGATCTATAGGAAAGTGGGGCTCAACAGTAAAACCTGGATCTATAAGAAAGTGTGACTCAACATCAAAGCCTGGATCTATAGGACAGTGGGACTCAACATTAATACTTGGATCTATAGGAGAATGGGGCTCAAGATTATAACCTGGATCTTTAGGAGAGTGGGTATCAACAGCAAAACCTGGATCTTTAGGACGGGGGATTAAAGTGGTGTATCGGAGCTCTGTACGATGGGGGAGTAGAATGGTGTATCGGAGCTCTGTACGATGGAGGAGTAGAGTGGTGTATTTAGCCTCTGTGATGGGCACAAGCTTAGCGGACACAGGTGGCTCGGTCGACTGCACTACTTCATCTGCAGATTTGGGGATTTGTTGGGGGACCAGCTCCTGATCCTCTGGCCTTTTCAGCCCCGTCTTCGGGACGTGGGAGTACAGCGAGACGCTGAGGGTGGGGGGCAGCCTGCCATTTGAGGCCACAGGAGTGCCGAGGTCCTCAGCATTGGGCATCTCCGTGTTCTCGCTGTTGCAGCTGTCTGAGCTCTTCTGCACCTGATCAACAAACCACAACACTGCATTTCCCAGCATGCATTTCATTGGGTTACTGCCCTATTTTGACCTCCAACTGCTTAACTGTTATCTTTGAACATGCCTACCTAAATTTTATAAGCACTGTCCTTTTGTGCTTTTGAAATGCAGCCTTGATGAAAACATGATGCTATACCGTGGTGGGTTTTACAGCTAATAAAATGGTGTTCTCCAGTAACATTAATATATATCTTCCCTTTTTCACAAAGTGTGGCGGGAATTGTTTTACCTCGATTACTACTCCTATTTATCGATGTATCTTTGTAGTATGGTGAAGTAAAGTCAGAGTGCGTAATTATCCCTGCTGCTGAACAAACCGGCAGCATACAAAAGGCAGTATGCAGTGAACTTTACTGTATCGAAGCCTTAAAAACAGTATGCAGTGAACTTTACTGTATCGAAGCCTTAAAGGCAGTATGCAGTGAACTTTACTGTATCGAAGCCTTAAAGGCAGTATGCAGTGAACTTTACTGTATCGAAGCCTTAAAGGCAGTATGCAGTGAACTTTACTGTATCGAAGCCTTAAAGGCAGTATGCAGTGAACTTTACTGTATCGAAGCCTTAAAGGCAGTATGCAGTGAACTTTACTGTATCGAAGCCTTAAAGGCAGTATGCAGTGAACTTTACTGTATCGAAGCCTTAAAGGCAGTATGCAGTGAACTTTACTGTATCGAAGCCTTAAAGGCAGTATGCAGTGAACTTTACTGTATCGAAGCCTTAAAAACAGTATGCAGTGAACTTTACTGTATCGAAGCCTTAAAGACAGTATGCAGTGAACTTTACTGTATCGAAGCCTTAAAGGCAGTATGCAGTGAACTTTACTGTATCGAAGCCTTAAAGGCAGTATGCAGTGAACTTTACTGTATCGAAGCCTTAAAGGCAGTATGCAGTGAACTTTACTGTATCGAAGCCTTAAAGGCAGTATGCAGTGAACTTTACTGTATCGAAGCCTTAAAAACAGTATGCAGTGAACTTTACTGTATCGAAGCCTTAAAGGCAGTATGCAGTGAACTTTACTGTATCGAAGCCTTAAAGGCAGTATGCAGTGAACTTTACTGTATCGAAGCCTTAAAGGCAGTATGCAGTGAACTTTACTGTATCGAAGCCTTAAAGGCAGTATGCAGTGAACTTTACTGTATCGAAGCCTTAAAGGCAGTATGCAGTGAACTTTACTGTATCGAAGCACCACAACCTGGAGGTGTCTAAACTGATCCCAGAAAGGCCAGTTTGAGTGTGTACCTTTGGTCTTGCCTAGCACTAAAACAACCAATTTAACTGATCACATAAGCATGCTTTTTAAACAACTTAGTGCAGCAGCAGTTAGTTGATTAGTTTCATCAGGAATCTTCATCATCCGACTCGATACACCTGTCATACCTGTCTGTTCTGCTACCTTTCAGCACCTGGCCCCTCCCCCTATGCATGCCTGCGCTTCCTGATCACATCTCCTGTCAGTTCTGGCCCTGCGGTGGTGGAATGAGCTTCCCAGGACAGTCAGGACAACAGAAACCCTGCCCATCTTCTGGCACAGATGGAAGACCCTGACCCTCTTTAACGATACATTTTCTTTATTTTTGAATCTTCTTCTTGGTCAGAAATGTTATATAGTTATGTTATAGGTATAGAGTAAAAATACGCAACTGTGTAATGACATTTACTTTACAAATTGTTGGTTTGTTTGGCTAACTTGTAATGTAATCACTTTTGATGATAGACAGGCCTTCTCTGCCTTCTTAGTCATATTGCACCTTTTTATTCCTGAGAGTTAACACTGGTGTTCTCCATTAATGCAGGTTGCTCTGGATACGAGCGCTTGCAAAGTGATGCTAATGAAATGCATTATCTTTCCACGTGGCAAGAGCAAATATCTGCACCCACACCAACCCTTCTGGAATAGAACAGAACAACTTCTGGATCTTGTCTGTTACAGGCGTTATACTGGTGCATTAAATCTGTCTGATGCATAAACCTTACAGTTCAACAACCGATTAATCCTCAGTGAAGCTGAGGTCATGAGACAGGAATGCTGTGAGTGACGTAAGTGTACAAGCCAGCGCTCTGTTCGGACAGAGGCACAATCCCAGGAGTTTTCAGAAAACACAGAATGCAGTGCGTTTACCTTGAGATGGTGAGCACAGCCGTCAGTGGAAGGTTCTCCTGCGATACCATCACAGCCGTCAGTGGAAGGTTCTCCTGCGATACCATCACAGCCGTCAGTGGAAGGTTCTCCTGCGATACCATCACAGCCGTCAGTGGAAGGTTCTCCTGCGATACCATCACAGCCGTCAGTGGAAGGTTCCCCTGTGAAGCCACCGCTGACAGGCAGTTGACTGGCCATTCTCATTGGCTCATCTGCAGATCGACAGATAGAAAGAACAGACAGAGTCACAGAAGAAGAGGCTGCTGTTAGCGTGTCAACACTGACACACCCTTGTCTCTGAGCCAGAATGGCATACCTGTAACACACTGCTAGTGCTATTACTGTCTGTTCATGTACACAAACAGCAAAAAAAAAAAGAAAACTGGTGAGACATGGCCCATTGAGGTTTTGATCGCTCTTCGGCGATAACGTACATGGACATGTGTTCATGAACATTCCATCAAACCTGAGATGTGCGTCCTTAAGGAATGGGGCTGGTTCAGAACTCTATAGAACTTTAAAACTTTGAAGGTGAAGTCAAAATACTCCTTGAAACAAGCTCTCATTTTGTATCTATAAATTCAATAATCAAACAAGCCTGAATGGGTTCTGATTAGAACTGTTAGCACAAAAAAATAAATGCTACTGTTTTTCACCCTCAAAAGCAGAAGCATTACAAATAATAAATAACGCATTAAAAAGACTACAGAAAAACTGAAAACCATTGATCAAGAAAAGCAAAAGGTAGACGTATACATAGACTGGACTGGGAGTTCAAAGGAAGTGAAGGATGATTGTAGCCACAACATCAATGAGGGAGCAGTGAAAATGCAACAACAGTCTGTCAACCCAGCTGCTTCTAGCACTGATCATGAATAAAAGCATCTTCTTACTGCCTTAGCTCATTAATACAATAATACATGTACCCAATAACATGCCTTAGCTCATTAATGAAATAATACATGTACCCAACAACATGCCTTAGCTCATTAATGAAATAATACATGTACCCAATAACATGCCTTAGCTCATTAATGAAATAATACATGTACCCAATAACATGCCTTAGCTCATTAATGAAATAATACATGTACCCAATAACATGCCTTAGCTCATTAATGAAATAATACATGTACCCAATAACATGCCTTAGCTCATTAATTAAATAATACATGTACCCAATAACATGACAAAACAGGTTTTTTTAACCTGAGAAGGATTTGTTTCCATATGCCACTCCCTCAGAATATCGTGCCCAAACCTGCCGATTTGACTGAATCAATACACTGATATTTTCACTGAAAAGTGTCACTTGTTTCCATTTAGTGGGATTGCCTGTGGTGCATCTGGGTAGCAGCCAGCTCGGCCCGTATCTCTGTGGTGTGTATCAGCTCGGCCCGTATCTCTGTGGTGTGTATCAGCTCGGTCCGTAACTCTGTGGTGTGTATCAGCTCGGCCCGTAACTCTGTGGTGTGTATCAGCTCGGCCCGTAACTCTGTGGTGTGTATCAGCTCGGTCCGTAACTCTGTGGTGTGTATCAGCTCGGTCCGTATCTCTGTGGTGTGTATCAGCTCGGTCCATAACTCTGTGGTGTGTATGTCTCATGTACACCACACGTGTAGTGGCCATTATGCCAAGCCAAGTGTGCTGCATCTGTCAGTGAAGCAGACCCAAGTAATGACAGTGGGTGAGATAGTCTAGACCAGAAGGGGACGCAGCACAGGCCGCGTGTAGACCGTGTTTAGATTGCGTGTAGACCGCATGTAGACAGTGTGTAGACCACATGTAGACCCCATGTAGACTGTGTGTAGAGAGCGTGGAGATTGTGTGTAGACCACATGTAGACCCCATGTAGACCGCGTGAAGAGGGCGTGGAGACCGCTTGTAGACAGCATATAGACTGTGTGTAGACCCCATGTAGACCGTGTGTAGAGAGTGTGGAGACCGCCTGTAGACCGCATATAGACTATGTGTAGACCGTGTGTAGACCGTGTGTGCTTGTAGACAGCATATAGACTGTGTGTAGACCACATGTAGACCCCATGTAGATCGTGTGTAGAGAGCGTGGAGATTGTGTGTAGACCACATGTAGACCCCATGTAGACCGTGTGTAGAGGGCGTGGAGACCGCTTGTAGACAGCATATAGACTATGTGTAGACCCCATGTAGACCGTGTGTAGAGAGCGTAGAGACCGCTTGTAGACTGCATATAGACTGTGTGTAGACCGTGTGTAGACCGTGTGTAGAGAGCGTAGAGACCGCTTGTAGACTGCATATAGACTGTGTGTAGACACCATGTAGACCGTGTGTAGACCACATGTAGACCCCATGTAGACCGTGTGTAGAGGGCGTAGAGACCGCTTGTAGACAGCATATAGACTGTGTGTAGACCCCATGTAGACTGTGTGTAGAGAGTGTGGAGACCGCTTGTAGACCGCATATAGACTATGTGTAGACCGCGTGTAGACCGTGTGTATGGTTGTAGACTCCTGCAGCACAATGTTACGGTATGCCTGTTCGGAGTATGCTTTATACGTGTGGCTTGCTGAAGGACACACTGAAGTATTAACATACATAAATGTGTTCTAGAATACTGATGCAACTTGCATAGTTACATCACTGCAGGTGTGTGCCTCTTTCCGACCAGCACCACGGATGAACAGCAGATATATTAATAAACACATATAATACTGAAGAGATGAGGAACACATGTAATACATGAGAGACTGACACATTTTACATTCTGTTTTCATAGAATTATGTTTATAGGCAGGAATATGTTTTCCAATGCAATGATAAGTTCAGATGGAAGGCTATTTTCACACAACAGAACCACAAGACTGATAATTATCAGATAAACGAGAACTAACATACCTGGGAGAGGCGAGAAAGATGGTTCTGAAAATACCCACCACTGTGTGTTTATTTATACATCTGACTGAGCATATACAGCATTCTGACATGCAGTAATACCACAATATGTAACTATTAAATATCCTTGTTCCTATTAAAGAAATCCCCCAAAAATAATGTTTTTTCTTCATTTCTACCAAAGAGAAATAGACTGAATGGGTTAGCGTGTCCCACAAACTCACCTCGACCAGCTTTACCAGGGCTGCAAGTCTCCACAGAACAGCTGCCTTCATTACTCCGTGCCTAACAGTTAAAGAGGAGGTTACCCCACAGAACAGCCACCTTCATTACTCTGTGCCTAACAGTTAAAGAGGAGGTTACCCCACAGGACAGCCACCTTCATTACTCCGTGCCTAACAGTTAAAGAGGAGGTTACCCCACAGAACAGCGGCCTTCATTACTCCGTGCCTAACAGTTAAAGAGGAGGTTACCCCACAGAACAGCGGCCTTCATTACTCCGTGCCTAACAGTTAAAGAGGAGGTTACCCCACAGAACAGCCACCTTCATTACTCTGTGCCTAACAGTTAAAGAGGAGGTTAGTGTTTCTCTCAGGGAGTGATTTCTTTGGAAGAGAAAGTTTCAACAGTTTTTTTTTCATACACAGACGGCATGCCTGTTCTTGAACAGAAATAAAGAACCTGTTGAAAGGGCTTAGATGGGGGCCATGCCAGTTTCTTTCCCATGCAGGTAAGCATGGCCCTAAGATTAGGGCCTCAGTAATCAGGTAAAATGCATTGTAATGAAGGCAGGGGGCATCTGCCAGCACAGAAAGAGTCACAGACCTTATGGAAAATGACTGCAATATAATGTAAACATGTGGACTCTGTGGAAAATATAATGATAAAAATACTGTAATGGATTAAAAAATATATACACAGCACTGGAATACAAACATACATGTACTGTATATATGTTTGGGACAATATACAATTTTCTTCTTTATTTGGCTCTGTACTCTACATTTTTAGATTTGCAATCAAACAATTCACATGTGGTTAAAGTATAGATTCTCAGCCTCTATTAAAGGGTATTTTTTTTAATAAACTTTGGTTTCCCCATGTAGAAATGAAAGCACTTTTTATACATAGTCCTATCCCCAATTGCCTAGAACATATTAATGTTATCTGCATGCAAAGACTGCTTGAAGTCTGTGACCCATTGACATCACCAGGTGCTGAGTATCTTCCCTGGTGATGCTCTGCCAGGCCTGTACTGGGTATCTTCCCTGGTGATGCTCTGCCAGGCCTGTACTGGGTATCTTCCCTGGTGATGCTCTGCCAGGCCTGTACTGGGGATCTTCCCTGGTGATGCTCTGCCAGGCCTGTACTGGGTATCTTCCCTGGTGATGCTCTGCCAGGCCTGTACTGGGTATCTTCCCTGGTGATGCTCTGCCAGGCCTGTACTGGGTATCTTCCCTGGTGATGCTCTGCCAGGCCTGTACTGGGTATCTTCCCTGGTGATGCTCTGCCAGGCCTGTACTTGCTATCATGCTGATACATGTGAATCATGGTCTCATCTGTCTACACCTGTTTTCAGAACACTACATCTTGCAGTGTAGCCTCTTTAGTTTGTGAAGTCTTCTGTGGACAGTACTCACTGACACATTCATACAAATGTATATATATATATATATATATATATGTATTAAAAAAGTGCATTTCTACATGGTGAAACCAAAATGTATAGAAATACCCTTTAATAAAAGCTGAGAATCTGCACTTTAATAGTGAAATGATTGATTTGATTGATTTAATGTATATAATATGTCATTGTCCCAAACTTTATGGAGGGCACTGTATATATTGCACTTGTTAAATTTGGCAGTACATTGTATAGAATATGTTTGTTTGAATACGATCAATATGCTGATAATATGTTTTGAGAATATAATGAGGGGAGCTGGGGAGTGGTACCTGGGTCTGGGTGAGGAGGAGAGCGCTGCGGGGGTTGGGCAGCTGGGTCTGGGTGAGGAGGAGAGCGCTGCGGGGGTTGGGCAGCTGGGTCTGGGTGAGGAGGAGAGCGCTGCGGGGGTTGGGCAGCTGGGTCTGGGTGAGGAGGAGAGCGCTGCGGGGGTTGGGCAGCTGGGCGGAGAGCTTTCTGACAGTGCGCCCACCCTCCCCAGAATCCTCCTGATCAGGCTCGTCCAGCCCAGTTGCTGCCCGGTCACAAGCCCCTGCAGAGTCCACCATCTCCACAGACTCCGCCTTCCCAAACTCCGCCTCTGCTCCTGCAAACTCCGCTCCCAATAACTCTGCATCCCGTTCTGTAAACTCCGCCTCCACAAACTCTGCCTCCGCCTCCACAGACTCCGCCTCCACAAACTCCGCCTCCACCTTCACAGACTCCACCTCTGCCTCCACAGACTCCACCTCTGCCTCCACAGACTCCGCCTCTGCAAACTCCGTTTTTGCTCTTGCAAACACCGCCTCCACAGACTCCGCCTCTGCATCAACAGACTCCACCTCTGCCTCCACAAACTCCGCCTTTGCAAACTCTGCCTCCACAGACTCCGCCTCTGCCTCCACAGACTCCGCCTCTGCCTCCTCAATCTCCACCTCTGCCTCCACAGACTCCGCCTCTGCCACCACAAACTCCGTCTTTGCAAACTCCGCCTCCACCGTCTCCACCTCGGCCTCCACAAACTCCGCCTCTGTAAAGTCCGCTTCCACAAACTCCGCCTCCACAAACTCCGCCTCCACAAACTCCGCCTCAACCTTCACAGACTCCACCTCTGCCTCCACAGACTCCGCCTCTGCATCAACAGACTCCACCGCTGCCTCCACAAACTCTGCCTTTGCAAACTCCGCCTCCACAAACTCCGCCTCTGTAAAGTCCGCCTCCACAAACTCCGCCTCCAGAAACTCCGCCTCCACCTTCACAGACTCCACCTCTGCCTCCACAGACTCCGCCTCTGCATCAACAGACTCCACCTCTGCCTCCACAAACTCTGCCTTTGCAAACTCCGCCTCCACAAACTCCGCCTCCACCTTCACAGACTCCGCCTCTGCAAACTCCGTCTTTGCACTTGCAAACACCGCCTCCACAGACTCCGCCTCCACGAACTCCGCCTTTGCAAACTCCGCCTCTGTAAACTCAGCCTCCACAAACTCTGCCTCCACCTTCACAGACTCCGCCTTTGCCTCCACAGACTCCGCCTCCACAGACTCCACCTCTGCCTCCACAAACTTCACCTTTACAGACTCCGCCTCTGCCTCCACAAACTCCGCCTCCACAGACTCCGCCTCTGTAAACTGTACTTTCACAAACTCGACTTTCACTTCTGCCAACTCTGCTTCCACAAACTCTGCCTCTGCCTCCACAGACTCCGCCTCTGCCACCACAAACTCGGTCTTTGCAAACTCCGCCTCCACCATCTCCACCTCGACCTCCACAAACTCCGCCTCTGTAAACTCCGCCTCCACAAACTCCGCCTCCAGAAACTCCGCCTCCACCTTCACAGACTCCACCTCTGCCTCCACAGACTCCGCCTCTGCATCAACAGACTCCACCTCTGCCTCCACAAACTCTGCCTTTGCAAACTCCGCCTCCACAAACTCCGCCTCCACCTTCACAGACTCCGCCTCTGCAAACTCCGTCTTTGCACTTGCAAACACCGCCTCCACAGACTCCGCCTCCATGAACTCCGCCTTTGCAAACTCCGCCTCTGTAAACTCAGCATCCACAAACTCTGCCTCCACCTTCACAGACTCCGCCTTTGCCTCCACAGACTCCACCTCCACAGACTCCACCTCTGCCTCCGCAAACTTCACCTTTACAGACTCCGCCTCTGCCTCCACAAACTCCGCCTCTGTAAACTCAGCATCCACAAACTCTGCCTCCACCTTCACAGACTCCGCCTTTGCCTCCACAGACTCCGCCTCCACAGACTCCACCTCTGCCTCCGCAAACTTCACCTTTACAGACTCCGCCTCTGCCTCCACAAACTCCGCCTCCACAGACTCCGCCTCTGTTAACTGTACTTTCACAAACTCGACTTTCACCTCTGCAAACTCTGCCTCCACAGACTCCGCCGCTGCCTCCACAGACTCCGCCTCTGCCTCCTCAAACTCCGCCTCTGCCTCCACAGACTCCGCCTCTGCCACCACAAACTCCGTCTTTGCAAACTCCGCCTCCACCGTCTCCACCTCTGCCTCTGTAAACTCCGCCTCCACAAACTCCGCCTCCACCTTCACAGACTCCACCTCTGCCTCCACAGACTCCGCCTCTGCATCAACAGACTCCACCTCTGCCTCCACAAACTCCGCCTCCACAAACTCCGCCTCCACCTTCACAGACTCCGCCTCTGCAAACTCCGTCTTTGCACTTGCAAACACCGCCTCCACAGACTCCGCCTCCACGAACTCCGCCTTTGCAAACTCCGCCTCTGTAAACTCAACCTCCACAAACTCTGCCTCCACCTTCACAGATTCCGCCTTTGCCTCCACAGACTCCGCTTCCACAGACTCCACCTCTGCCTCCGCAAACTTCACCTTTACAGACTCCGCCTCTGCCTCCACAAACTCCGCCTCCACAGACTCCGCCTCTGCAAATTCCGCCTTTGCAAACTCCGCCTCTGTAAACTCCGCCTCTGTAACCTCCACCTTCACAGACTCCGCCTCTGCCTCCACAAACTCCGCCTCTGCCTCCACAGACTCCGCCTCTGCTCCTGCAAACTCCGCCTCCACAGACTCCGCCTCTGCCTCCACAGACTCCGCCTCTGCCTCCACAGACTCCGCCTCTGCCTCCACAAACTCCGCCTCTGCCTCCACAGACTCCGCCTCTGCTCCTGCAAACTCCGCCTCCACAAACTCCGCCTCTGCCTCCACAGACTCCGCCTCTGCCTCCACAAACTCCGCCTTTGCAAACTCCGCCTCTACAAACCCCGCCTCCACTTTCACAGACTCCGCCTCTGCCTCCACAGACTCCGCCTCTGTAAACTCTGCTTCCACAAACTCCGCCTCCACCTTCACAGACTCCGCCTTTGCCTCCACAGACTCCGCCTCTGTAAACTCTGCTTCCACAAACTCCGCCTCCACCTTCACAGACTCCGCCTTTGCTTCCACAGACTCCGCCTCTGCCTCTGCAAACTCCGCCTCCACAGACTCCGCCTCCAGCTCTGCAGTCTCCGCCTCCACTTTTGCAGACTCCGCCTCCACAGACTCTGACTTGCTACTCCTGATCATCTGCGAGGGAAGTCTGGACACTTGGGAGTACAGACGGGAGTAGCCGCTGGTCACTGCGGTCAGAACCTTGATCTGCAGGAATCGATCTGAGAGGAAAGCGCACAATGGAGAATTATAGAAAAGCAACACAGCAAGGCAGGGCAGAAGGCTCATCCTGTTAAGGCACTGTTCGAGTCAGTGGCGGACATATAGACTATATACTGTATAGAAATAGTGCAGGCAGTGCAGCTGAACTGGCGCCCATTATACTATAGCATAAAGAAGAGTCTCTCCTCCATATAACATACGCGATAGAAAAAAGAGCGTCTCTCTCACCATTATACTATACTGGAATAAAGAACAGCTCTCTCACCATTATACTATACTGTAGCAAAGAGCAGCTCTCTCACCATTATACTATACTGGAGCAAAGAGCAGCTCTCTCACCATTATACTATACTGGAGTAAAGAGCAGCTCTCCCACCATTATACTATACTGGAGTAAAGAGCAGCTCTCTCACCATTATACTATACTGGAGCAAAGAGCAGCTCTCCCACCATTATACTATACTGGAGTAAAGAGCAGCTCTCTCACCATTATACTATACTGGAGCAAAGAGCAGCTCTCTCACCATTATACTATACTGGAGCAAAGGAGCAGCTCTCCCACTATTATACTATACTGGAGCAAAGAGCAGCTCTCTCACCATTATACTATACTGGAGTAAAGAGCAGCTCTCCCACCATTATACTATACTGGAGCAAAGAGCAGCTCTCTCACCATTATACTATACTGGAGCAAAGAGCAGCTCTCTCACCATTATACTATACTGGAGCAAAGAGCAGCTCTCTCACCATTATACTATACTGGAGTAAAGAGCAGCTCTCCCACCATTATACTATACTGGAGCAAAGAGCAGCTCTCTCACCATTATACTATACTGGAGTAAAGGAGCAGCTCTCACCATTATACTATACTGGAGCAAAGAGCAGCTCTCTCACCATTATACTATACTGGAGCAAAGAGCAGCTCTCTCACCATTATACTATACTGGAGTAAAGAGCAGCTCTCACCATTATACTATACTGGAGCAAAGAGCAGCTCTCTCACCATTATACTATACTGGAGTAAAGGAGCAAAAATCCTGTATGTCTTTCATAATCACATAATGATAAACGATACCTTAAACTACCACTTCAGGTTCTGCATGCATTCACACACACGCACACACGCACAAGCACAGCAATACTCCTCAGGGTGTAGTTAGTAGAACACACACTCTCACACACACGCACACACACACACATACACACACACACACACTTAATCACAGCATACTCATCAGAGTGTAGTTTCTAGAACACACACGTACACACACACAGACACACACACACACACGCAGGCACACGCACATACACACACACACACACACACGCACACACACACTCACACACACACACACACACACACACACTCACACACACACATACACACATGCACACGTACAAGCACACACACACGCACATGCACAAACACACACACACACACACACAACACACACATGCACGCACATGCACAAACACACACACACACACAGTCCAGCGTACTGGGCAGGGTGCAGGTTGGGTTCTCTTGCTCTACACGCTGTAGCTGAGCCTCCTGGTACACTTTGGCGTTGATGCCTCGGGCATTGGAGGACGAGTGATTGAATCGGGATGGAATCTTGGAGGCAAAGGGCGGTTCCTCCGTGCCGAAGCCCAGGTTGAACAGCAGATCCTCAGGGTTTTCATCGCAGAGCTCCAACAACTCCGAAATGCTGGTGGAGAGCGTTGAAACGTTGGGTCACAAATCTGATTTATACGTGTATGTATTGGTGGGTCATATGTTCTTGGCCATTACCCGCTTAATAAAGAGGCTTTTCCCACAATAAATGAAAATAAATACATGTTTCTGCGGAGGAGGAGGAGAAGAAGAAAGAAGAAAGAAGAAGAAGAAGAAGAAGAAGAAGAAGAAGAAGAAGAAGAAGAAGAAGAAGAAGAAGAAGAAGAAGAAGAAGAAGAAGAAGAAGAAGAAGAAGAAGAAAAAAAAACTCCTTTCTGCATGGAGTTTGCTTGTTTTCCTCGTGTCTGTGTGGGTTTCCTCCGGGTTCTCCGGTTTCCTCCCGCAGTCCAAAGACATGCAGGTTATGTCACGTTGTTTTTGTTGTTATTTAAGAAAAACATCAGCAAAGCTGTACCTCTATTTTAAAGTGAAGATGTGTGTCATATTTTTCCGACTAAAATATTTGCTTACTTCTTGAGAAGCATGCTCCCAAATACACTCAGCAACACCCCACAAGTAAGTATACCATCCAGAAATTAAGTATACTACATTTAGAACATTTTTTAGCTTACTTAACTAAGTTTGTACTGTCTACTCAACAAGCATACTCAATAGTATGGAAGGGTGCTGTTTCGGACACAGCCATAGTGTAGATTTAGAACAATTTTCATATTATAGCTCCCTCATGAGGTCAAATGAAGTCATGTTTTGAAACTCGGTTCTGTGAGCTTGGATATATCAATTTCATTATTATTTTTAACTTTTGAAAATATTTAAAACACCCTTTAGTCTGGAACAAATTTAAACATACACTAATAGCATAAAAACCCCCTGGAAGTAAACTATACTTTATCAACAATAACAATAATAATAATAATAATGGTGGTGCAGTGGTTAGCACTGTCACCTCTCAGCAAGAAGGTACTGAATTCAAATCCTGGCCGAGGGCCATTCTGTGTGGAGTTTGCATGTTCTCCCCATGTCTGCATGGGGGATTGGAGAGCTGGCCTGGGTGTATTCCTGCCTCTCGCCCAATGCATGCTGGGATAGGCTCCGGACCCCCGCGACCCTGACCAGGAATAAGCGGGTTAGATAATGGATGGAAGGATGGATAATACTTCAGTGCAGGCTGTAGAACTTCTTATATCCTTTGTCCTGGACCACAATTGAGACTGAACCTGTACTGCTATAAAAGCGTCTCTCTTTCTGAAGCACTCAGTGCTGTTTCCTTCAAACCTGGAGGTTTTCATGTAGCTGCCTACTAGCAATGAAAGGATGTTTTTGCTCGGAGGAGACACGGCAAAGTCGTCACACCACCCTTACACGAAAAGCTGTTTTACAAAGCAAAGAGCATACTTTGCTTTGTAATGGTCATATTTCCCTCTGCACACGCATAACCAAAACATCCATGAACATTTGGACACAGCCACATAACATCCCAGAGGTTGAATATTTTGCACCACTTCTCTTTTCCCAGATAACAGTGACTGCATTATTTATTTAAAATGTTAAAATTTCACATCAAATGATAGATCAATTTTAGCATTAGCATTAGTATTGACTGATATAATGTCTAACGTAACTCAAATACTAACGTGTACCAAATATAGATTTTTTTAGAAGGAGAAGCTTTTGTGGTTATAAACAAATGTTCATAGTGCCAATTCCAAATATTTATCGGTCATTACAACAAATGTATTAACTATTAACACGAGGGATCTGGTGGTTTTGAGTCTTTTGAACAAACAGGGCAGGAATTATGATTGTTTAAAAATAATATTTTTGGTTAACTATTACCACACCACCATGGGTGAAGTCTGTATTCCTTACACCCATAATAATAATAATAATAATAATAATAATAATAATAATAATAATAATAATTAAAAAATTAAAATTTAAAAATTTAAAAATTTAAAAATAAAAAAAATAAAATAAAAAAAATAAAAAAAATAATAATAATAATAATAATCATGTGACAGCGTCTCCTTCTGGCCCCACCTGGACTTGGTGCTGCTTGTGGAGTTAATGCTGAGTCTCCTCTGGCTGGCATCCTTGGCCTGCAGTCCCAAGCTGTGATGGAAGAGACAGGAGGTGAGCCACGGCCGCTGCACAGACAGGAGTGTGAGGAACATGAGGAGTATGAGGAGCGTGAAGAGCATGATGAGTGTGAGGAGCGTGAGGAGCGTGAAGAGCGTGAGGAGTATGAGGAGCGTGAAGAGCGTGATGAGTGTGAGGAGCGTGATGAGTGTGAGGAGTGTGAGGAGCTTGAGGAGTGTGAGGAGCGTGAGGAGTGTGAGGAGTGTGAGGAGCGTGAGGAGCGTGAGGAGTGTGAGGAGCGTGAGGAGCGTGAGGAGTGTGAGGAGCGTGATGAGCGTGAGGAGCGTGAGGAGTGTGAGGAGCTTGAGGAGCGTGAGGAGCATGAGGAGTGTGAGGAGCTTGAGGAGTGTGAGGAGCGTGAGGAGCTTGAGGAGCATGAGGAGCGTGAGGAGCGTGAGGAGTGTGAGGAGCTTGAGGAGCATGAGGAGCGTGAGGAGCGTGAGGAGCGTGAGGAGTGTGAGGAGCTTGAGGAGCATGAGGAGCTTGAGGAGCATGAGGAGCGTGAGGAGCATGAGGAGCGTGAGGAGCATGATGAGTGTGAGGAACGTGAGAAACGTGATGAGCACAAGGAATGCAAGAAGCACACAGTGTGAGGAACTTCAGGAGCGGGAGGAGTGGGCACTGACTCACCATGGTGTCTCTGTTCGGAAACCGCAGGGCTGGAGGTAGTTGGCTGCGGAGAAGACGTGAGACAGACAATGAGAGAGGCAGCGACAGACGCAATGGACAAGCTTCTGTGCTGAACAAGCGTCTGTGCTGAACATGAACATGTTCTTCTACAATGGAAATTATTCTCTAAGATCAGAATTGTTGTCTATTATTGCCTCCACTGGATTCTCTCAATCTGTAGATCAGCACACACATCATTGCAATCATGTTCTTACTCTGGTCCTAACTTATGGCTTTGAAATAAGCCAACATGTCTCATGATCCTGTTTTATCAGACCATTATCTTCTTCAACTTACCATTAGCCTGCTACGGGGACCCAGATTCCAAATGTTCTTTTAGGTGTAGGCCTACAATTTGATCAGATATACTGCTTAGGCTTTTACTGATGAGCTCTCTGGATCATTTCTGTACAATGAACCCTCCCTTTGTACCTTAAGTACAAACCTTAGCTCAAAGTTTGGTTAAAATGAACCAACCTGCGGACAGCATTAATACCACACTGCGCAAAACCTTGGATGTGCAAAACCGGATGCGCTGGGTTCTGCGCTGGGTTCTGCTCTGGGTTCTGCTCAGTGCTGAGTAGAAGCAGTCAGATACCCTCTCTGCACTGGGTTCTGCTCAGTGCTGAGTAGAAGCAGTCAGATACCCTCTCTGCACTGGGTTCTGCTCTGGGTTCTGCTCAGTGCTGAGTAGAAGCAGTCAGATACCCTCTCTGCACTGGGTTCTGCGCTGGGTTCTGCACTGTGCTGCTTCCTGTTAGACAGGAGTATTTACTTGCCACTGGTGCCCTAAGCTGGTCCTGAGGGGGTTTCAGTCTGGGATCGATGTACAGCTGCTTTGTGACAATGTGTGTTGTAAAAACCACTATGCAAATAATACTGAATTGGACTGAATTGAATGAATATACAAAACACAGGTACAATATCTAGGCCAATTCAAAGCATCACCTAAAACAGAAATAATATCTTTAAAAAACAAAACAGAAAGTGAACCATCCCTTTAAAATATGATAATGGTGGGCATAATTACACACGTCTATTTCACACTGCAATCAAATATGGTTCAACTTATTTGTGTATCCAGGAAGTATAACATATGACTAGTAGCATGTAGTTGTTTTTTGATACATTTGAATAATTAATTGAAGAGATATTATCTATCATTCTCTAAAATGTGTCTATAATGGCGAGTAAAATGGGAAAGTACCAGAGTAGTATTGATCGCAGCAGTTTAGGAATAAAGATGGAATAAAGATGCCATTTTCTATAGATTTGTAAAGTTTTGCATGTTCTGTCTCAGGCAGTTGGCTCACGCACTGCACAGTTTGTACTTTTGAGTTCTACAGGAAGTTTCCTCTGAGCCTGTAATATATGTGTGTGTCCGTCCGCTGAATATTGCTGAAATCCCACAACAGAAAGATATCTTACAGGCTGGACATTCAAGCACGAGCCGAGAGTTATCCACAGTCCCTGTGGCCTGAGAATGAAGACTATTTATGGCTTCACTTTTTGTGCTCATATTAAAAATGATATCACATGATTTTTATGACTCCACCGTTACACCGACTCCACCATTAAACTGTTCATAGCCTTACCTAACCTCAGCACTTTCAGAGGAAGACATATGATTCTATACAAAACAACAGATAGAGAAGATAATTAATTTGTAGTCTAAAGCTCAACTGTCAAACAGGGCAAAGACGCTGTAGGATAAATACCTTTCATGACCCAAAACACAATGTTAATTCCATTAACAACAACAAAATCCAAATCCAGTTATTATAATCACCAAATAGCAAACACTACTGCAAAGTGTACAGGTTCTGACACTAAACACAAAGAGCCCATTTCACCTTTGAGTGATTGCATCATAACCAGGTGTGGCTGCCCAAGATCTCTCAATGAACAGGCCACAGATACATAACCAGGTGTGGCTGCCCAAGATCTCTCACTGAACTGGCCATAGATGCATAACCCCCCCAAACATGTAACAAAAAAAAAGTAAAAGAAACGTTTCTTTCTGGCGAAAACTTGTTAGCTGCCCTTATCCAAGAATGCAAAGCTGTCTGCAGATGACTCAGAGCCCCGTGTTGTGGGTTAGGATAAGGGAGACTGACAGCCAATCAGCTTAACTGGTTCTTCTATCTGAACGTGTTTGTTAACAGACTGGCTTTTCCAGTGAATGGGTCGTAATTTGTGACATTTCTCTTCACGATGACAGCCGTTGGTGCTCTAATCCGTTGGTGCTCTAATCCAGGCTTTCAGCGGGATTAGATGTGAAGCGATGGTAGTGATGATGTGGGCGTAAGAGGGGATGGGTAATGCTCCCACTCATGTCTGTGCAAGCCCATCTTGCATCATACTACTTTGTGATAAGAAGTGGTTGCTCTAAATTCCTGTGCTTCAGGTTGCAGCGATAAGTGATGTACACAAACACACACACACATGCACAAACACAAACACAAACACAAACACACACACACACACACACACACACACTGAAACCTGTCCAAGGCAATCACCCAGTGGACCTAGTGAACATTTTAGTGGTGGAAAGTCAGTGAAACGATGTGTGTTCAGGTGAAAACCCAGCTACATTTGATTGAAAAGTGAAAGATTTCTAGCCGACTAGGACATAGCCAGGCTATATCTGGGTAAAACCTGAGCTATATTGGGGTTAACCTAGTCCATTTTTTAAAAAAAAAAAAAAAAAAAAAAAAAACGTCTCTCAACCTAGATATCCCTCAGTCTAGATGTCTAGATTTTGGCTTTTTCTCACTGGGGGGAACTGAAAAATGGCCATGATGTGCAGGTGATGCATAAGACCTGGCCATGCAAAGGAGGCCGCCAAAGGCAGGTTTTGGACTTTGTATAAAAATATGGATGATGGATGTAAACACTCTCAAATTAAGCCTGACATTCTGCACTTAGTCACCTCATAGTCACTGTTCCATTTCAAATCCAATGTGCAGGAGTACAGAGCCAACACAGCAAAAAATGAGTCACTGTCCAAATAATTTTGGACTGCACTGTATATTCTCAGACAACATATTAAAATATAATCCCATTTAATTATTCTCACAATCTGCTCCTTTACGATCAGAGAAGAACAAATCAATCCCTCAGTAAGAGGCGAGAAGAACAAATCAATCCCTCAGTAAGAGGCAGCCCTGGTGTTCTCACCTTCAGCTCCCAGTGACAGGTCGTCTTCAAAGCTGTCTCCATTCTTTATCACACCTGTGTGAAGTAAACACAATCAATTCTTTATCACACATGTATGAAGTACACACAATCCATTCTTTATCCCACCTGTGTGAAGTACACACAATCCATTCTTTACCCCACCTGTGAAGTACACACAATCCATTCTTTATCCCACCTGTGTGAAGTACACACAATCCATTCTTTATCCCACCTGTGTGAAGTACACACAATCCATTCTTTATCCCACCTGTGTGAAGTACACACAATCCATTCTTTATCACACCTGTGTGAAGTACACACAATCCATTCTTTATCACACCTGTGTGAAGTACACACAATCCATTCTTTATCACACCTGTGTGAAGTACACACAATCCATTCTTTATCCCACCTGTGTGAAGTACACACAATCCATTCTTTATCACACATGTGTGAAGTACACACAATCCATTCTTTATCCCGCCTGTGTGAAGTACACACAATCCATTCTTTATCACACCTGTGTGAAGTACACACAATCCATTCTTTATCACACCTGTGTGAAGTACACACAATCCATTCTTTATCCTACCTGTGTGAAGTACACACAATCCATTCTTTATCCCACCTGTGTGAAGTACACACAATCCATTCTTTATCCCACCTGTGTGAAGTACACACAATCCATTCTTTATCACACCTGTGTGAAGTACACACAATCCATTCTTTATCACACCTGTGTGAAGTACACACAATCCATTCTTTATCCCACCTGTGTGAAGTACACACAATCCATTCTTTACCCCACCTGTGAAGTACACACAATCCATTCTTTATCACACCTGTGAAGTACACACAATCCATTCTTTATCACACCTGTGAAGTACACACAATCCATTCTTTACCCCACCTGTGAAGTACACACAATCCATTCTTTATCACACCTGTGAAGTACACACAATCCATTCTTTATCACACATGTGAAGTACACACAATCCATTCTTTATCACACCTGTGTGAAGTACACACAATCCATTCTTTATCCCACCTGTGTGAAGTACACACAATCCATTCTTTATCCCACCTGTGTGAAGTACACACAATCCATTCTTTACCCCACCTGTGTGAAGTACACACAATCCATTCTTTATCCCACCTGTGTGAAGTACACACAATCCATTCTTTATCCCACCTGTGTGAAGTACACACAATCCATTCTTTATCCCACCTGTGTGAAGTACACACAATCCATTCTTTATCCCACCTGTGTGAAGTACACACAATCCATTCTTTATCACACCTGTGTGAAGTACACACAATCCATTCTTTATCACACCTGTGTGAAGTACACACAATCCATTCTTTATCCCACCTGTGTGAAGTACACACAATCCATTCTTTATCCCACCTGTGTGAAGTACACACAATCCATTCTTTATCCCACCTGTGTGAAGTACACACAATCCATTCTTTATCACACCTGTGTGAAGTACACACAATCCATTCTTTATCACACCTGTGTGAAGTACACACAATCCATTCTTTATCCCACCTGTGTGAAGTACACACAATCCATTCTTTATCCCACCTGTGTGAAGTACACACAATCCATTCTTTATCCCACCTGTGTGAAGTACACACAATCCATTCTTTATCACACCTGTGTGAAGTACACACAATCCATTCTTTATCCTACCTGTGTGAAGTACACACAATCCATTCTTTATCCCACCTGTGTGAAGTACACACAATCCATTCTTTATCACACCTGTGTGAAGTACACACAATCCATTCTTTATCACACCTGTGTGAAGTACACACAATCCATTCTTTATCCCACCTGTGTGAAGTACACACAATCCATTCTTTACCCCACCTGTGTGAAGTACACACAATCCATTCTTTATCCCACCTGTGTGAAGTACACACAATCCATTCTTTATCCCACCTGTGTGAAGTACACACAATCCATTCTTTATCACACCTGTGTGAAGTACACACAATCCATTTTTATCCCACCTGTGTGAAGTACACACAATCCATTCTTTATGAATTCACAAACCTTTAAAAGCGCAAGATAATGCAGAATGAGCAGCGAGTTCATATGGAGGTAGAGTTCACATATCTTCAGATGCAAAACACAAAACTTATTGACAGCAAGAAAAAAAATCGAATCACATTCTGCGTGTTACCTGACAACCTACAAGAACCTAATATCCTAGTACCCGTCAGAAAATACAGGCAATGAATACAGGCCTATCAGCACAAAAGGACATGATCAGAGGATTGTATTGACATTTAAGATTCTTACCTACACAAGTACTGTTGGCAGGGCAGCTCATGCTGTTAGCATTTCCAGCACAGAAGAGACTATAATACGAGCATACCTGAGGCCTCACTTACTCATACAGACTGCCTGGAACTTACCTCAGTAAAATACACTTTCTGCAAATGTATATTTGCATGTGTGTGTGTGTGTGTGTGTGTGCGCAAGACAGAGCAGAAGAGAGAAAGAGAGAGAGAGGCAGAGAGAGAGAGAGCATGTGCTAGCAGAGTAAAGACACACCTACAGCCCCCACAAGCGTCATCACAGCCTGACACACACACACACACATACACCTACAGCCCCCACAAGCTTCATCACAGACTGACACACACGCACACACACACACCTACAGCCCCCACAAGCTTCATCACAGCCTGACACACACACACACACACACACACACCTAGCTTCATCATGTGTGTGGTGGGTGAGTTGGTCTGTTGAGCTGGTCAGTGGGTTGTATGGAGTGAGTGAGTTGGTCAGTGGGCTGTGTGTGGTGGGTGAGTTGGTCTGTTGAGTTGGTCAGTGGGTTGTAAGGAGTGAGTGAGTTGGTCAGTGGGCTGTGTGTGGTGGGTGAGAGTTGGTCAGTGTGCCATATGGACTGAGTGAGTTGGTCAGTGGGCTGTGTGTGGTGGGTGAGTTGGTCTGTTGAGTTGGTCAGTGGGTTGTATGGAGTGAGTGAGTTGGTCAGTGGGCTGTGTGTGGTGAGTGAGTTGGTCAGTGGGCTGTGTGTGGTGGGTGAGTTGGTCTGTTGAGTTGGTCAGTGGGCTGTATGGAGTGAGTGAGTCTGTGAATGGGCTGTATGGAGTGAGTTGGTGAGTGGGTGGGTGTGGTGGGTGAGTTGGTCTGTTGAGTTGGTCAGTGGGCTGTATGGAGTGAGTGAGTCTGTGAATGGGCTGTATGGAGTGAGTGAGTTGGTCAGTGGGTTGTATGGAGTGAGTGAGTTGGTCAGTGGGCTGTATGGAGTGAGTGAGTCTGTGAATGGGCTGTATGGAGTGAGTTGGTGAGTGGGTGGGTGTGGTGGGTGGCTAATGATTTTAATATTTGTGAACTTGTGGTAAATATTGTTGTCTCGGGCCCGAAAAAAATATAAGAATATAATTTAGTCCCAGGCCCGGAAATCTCGCCCTGCAGCCCTGATCCCAGGCATGTTTATAATAGTATTTAGAATAGAATTATAGTATCACTGATTTACCCACAGTTTACTGTGAACTACATTCAATGTTCATTACTAGAGATAGCTGCTACTTTATGGGAAGGATGTGCTTTATCTTATCTGTTCTGTAGTTACTTCGATGACATTTCTGTATGCACTTACTGTGTGTCGCTTTGGATAAAAGCGTCTGCTAAATGACTGTAATGTATTGTAATGTCGTGCATGATATCTATCCTGTGCTATCTATCCTTGTGCTGATTATCCCTATGCTATCTGTCCTGTGTTCTCTAAACTTATACAGCCTTGAGGAAGGCTTTCCAATCTGTGTATTATTATTATTATTATTATTATTATTACTATTATACACTGGAATGTATTGTGCACAGATTCATTGCAGTGTCGCAGCTGTAATATGAACAATACTCCACAAGAGGGCAGCATTGTATTTTCCATCATAAAGTGTAAAGTTCACAAATGTAGAATAGAATAGAATCACTATCTCCTCTTTGTTGCCACACAGTAAACATTTAAGTTCTGACGCCGACAATATATAACCAGCGGATGGGTGGATTATTTGCATTAGTTTGTGCTATCCACTCGGTTTCTCCTGTTATTTCTTAATCTTGTAAAATGTAACAAGCGCACGAGTAATTTGTTAGACATTTCGATGCAAGAAGTGCTTTTGGTTTATACTTTTGTTATGGATGCTGCGAGGGAGAGTGCCCTCATTAACTTGGACCGGAGAGACTCATTTTAAAGTTAAATATATCTCAACGTTTTCAACGTACAAAAATGCCAAGTTACTCTCATATACAAAGCGCTGTCTATAATAAAACTGACAAAGTCTCGGTCTGCCATTAAAAGTATTGATATCAAGATGAAGCCAAGTTACAACAAGCAATACTAGCTGTATTAGCTCACACAAATTAAACAATTTCTATTCCAAAGCAATGCTAGCCAATGTTTCCTAAATTATTGAATGTAACTTAGCCTTGTGTATTTCACCTTATCATTTCATCTTACCATCTGAACAGAAACTGTGCATCACATCAAAGTGTTAAATCACACAAAATAACTACAAAACTCACAAAAAACTGGACAGCACTTTTCACAAAGTAAATCAATACATAACGTGAGGCTACGTTGCCCATGCACACAAGCCTATACATTACACAATTACCAGGATGTTACACGTTACAACTCGAGTCTATACGGTAACTAACAGCTGTTCCAGCAAGTGTGATGCCATTAGAAAGAATGCGTTAGTATTTGAGCTAATCTTAATGGCTATCACGGATGCCACATTTAATTCAATTCAATTTATTTTGTATATCGTTACTACAGAGAACTTTTGCAAAGATACTGTACAGAGAAACAGAAGAAGAATTGTACAAAAACCAGGCCTGAACCCCCGAACAGCAAATGAGGTACTAAAAACTCCCTAGTGGGGAGAAAACAGTGAAACGGTGTTGAGAAAAAACTTCCTGATGAAAATAAATCTTTAAAAAAAACCTGGCTAGAGAAGGGGAGCCCATCCTTCGCTGGTCGACCTGGTTTAAACTAAAGGTAGAATGGATGGGAACAGATTGTAATGAGGGATCTAACACAGTAAATAATCAAGTGGGTTGAAAATTTTACAGTCTGAGATACACTAGCATATGGCAGTGCTGGCTAGTTACACTAACGTTAGCTAAAATAACTGGTTTAATTTTTCATTTTAACTGAACTGAGCTGAAGTTAGCAAGCTAGCAAACCGCAGCTTCGTCTAGAGAACGCAACTACATCGGCCCCGTTAGCTGCCTGCCTGTGGAAGGTGTCGCATCTCCCTCCAAGCTACATAGCGCCAGACGAAGCGCTATCCTCCACAGACTGAGCGCTATCCTCCACAGACGGAGCGCTATCCTCCACAGACTGAGCGCTATCCTCCACAGACTGAGCGCTATCCTCCACAGACTGAGCGCTATCCTCCACAGACTGAGCGCTATCCTGCACAGACTGAGCGCTATCCTCCACAGACTGAGCGCTATCCTCCACAGACTGAGCGATATCCTCCACAGACTGAGCGCTATCCTTCACAGACTGAGCGCTATCCTCCACAGACGGAGAGCTATCCTCCACAGACTGAGCGCTATCCTCCACAGACTGAGCGCTATCCTCCACAGACTGAGCGCTATCCTCCACAGACTGAGCGCTATCCTCCACAGACTGAGCGCTATCCTCCACAGACTGAGCGCTATCCTCCACAGACTGAGCGCTATCCTCCACAGACTGAGCGCTATCCTCCACAGACTGAGCGCTATCCTCCACAGACGGAGCGCTATCCTCCACAGACTGAGCGCTATCCTCCACAGACGGAGCGCTATCCTCCACAGACTGAGCGCTATCCTCCACAGACTGAGCGCTATCCTCCACAGACTGAGCGCTATCCTCCATGATGTATTTACATTCTTACATCAGCCAAAAGCATTACGTGTTGCAGTATGATGTATTTACATCCTTACATCAGCCAAAAGCATGACGTGTTGCAGTATGATGTATTTACATCCTATGTCAGCCAAAAGCATTACGTGTTGCAGTATGATGTATTTACATTCTTATATCAGCCAAAAGCATTACGTGTTGCAGTATGATGTATTTACATTCTTACATCAGCCAAAAGCATTACGTGTTGCAGTATGATGTATTTACATTCTTACATCAGCCAAAAGCATGACGTGTTGCAGTATGATGTATTTACATCCTATGTCAGCCAAAAGCATTACGTGTTGCAGTATGATGTATTTACATTCTTATATCAGCCAAAAGCATTACGTGTTGCAGTATGATGTATTTACATTCTTACATCAGCCAAAAGCATTACGTGTTGCAGAATGATGTATTTACATTCTTACATCAGCCAAAAGCATGACGTGTTGCAGTATGATGTATTTACATTCTTATATCAGCCAAAAGCTTTATGTGTTGCAGTATCCTTACATCAGTCAAAAGCATGACGTGTTGCAGTATGATGTATTTACATCCTTACATCAGTCAAAAGCATGACGTGTTGCAGTATGATGTATTTACATCCTTACATCAGTCAAAAGCATGACGTGTTGCAGTATGATGTATTTACATTCTTATATCAGCCAAAAGCTTTATGTGTTGCAGTATCCTTATATCAGTCAAAAGCATGACGTGTTGCAGTATGATGTATTTACATTCTTATATCAGCCAAAAGCATGACGTGTTGCAGTATGATGTATTTACATCCTTACATCAGTCAAAAGCATGACGTGTTGCAGTATGATGTATTTACATCCTTACATCAGTCAAAAGCATGACGTGTTGCAGTATGATGTATTTACATCCTTACATCAGTCAAAAGCATGACGTGTTGCAGTATGATGTATTTACATCCTTACATCAGCCAAAAGCATTACGTGTTGCAGTATGATGTATTTACATCCTTACATCAGTCAAAAGCATGACGTGTTGCAGTATGATGTATTTACATCCTTACATCAGTCAAAAGCATGACGTGTTGCAGTATGATGTATTTACATCCTATGTCAGCCAAAAGCATGACGTGTTGCAGTATGATGTATTTACATCCTTACATCAGTCAAAAGCATGACGTGTTGCAGTATGATGTATTTACATCCTTACATCAATCAAAAGCATGACGTGTTGCAGTATGATGTATTTACATCCTTACATCAGTCAAAAGCATTACGTGTTGCAGTATGATGTATTTACATCCTTACATCAGTCAAAAGCATTACGTGTTGCAGTATGATGTATTTACATCAGCCAAAAGCATTACGTGTTGCAGCGTTTATTTCGCTTGTGTATCCTGCAATTGGCTACTTTTTGACCCGAGTACTTTGATCCAATGGGGAGAATTATTATTTGTGGGCAAGCAGCGTTTGTGATCACAAAATCGACAGGAAAAGAGAGTAGAGTAAGAAGGCGGAGAAAAAACGGTAAAATAACCCAAGCTTGTGTCAGGGTAGCGTATGGAGCAAAGGACCAAAGAGGGAATAAACAAAGAGCAGAGAGTAAACTGAGCTAAAATTCATAGCTAACTCTAAAAATACCCGAAACAAGTCCCGTGTTAGTTCAACAAGTTGAAATGAGACGGTCGATTCGATCTGTCAGTCCTATATCGTAAATTACCGGCTTTCCGTGTCAAACAATAGTCAATATGGAAGCGGAGAACAAAGAAGACGCGAGGTTTAAATAAGGAGCGGAAATGCGACGCAGGTGAAAACATTGAGTAGCAGGACAAGCCAAAACACGGGACGGATAAAGAAAACCAAAAGAAAGAGGACGCTACACGAGCGCTCCACAGGGAAGTGGCCAATAAAAGAGCAGTTTGGGCCTTTATTGTGTGGATGTGTGAAGTTGTACCTGAATTCCGTGCGGTTACATGAGGTCAGAACGTGCAGAAGCTAATGTTTTAAGCGCTGATAGTCTGTGGTCATTGTGGTTATTTCTGTATAGGAAACCCTGAACAGTGCCAAACTCTCAGTGCTGTATGTATGGGGCATGCCCCACCAAGCCGTAACATGGCGGATGGCCTTCAAGCTTTGCGTTTGTTTCCCATTTATCAAGCCATTGAATAATTAGTACTGTAGTCAGATCCAGTTCAATCTCTTCTGCATGTCTATTGGTTGATTGTGTGTGAGGTAGCAGCCCACAGGTGTGGTTGATTGTCAGTTGGGACATGGGGCCAGTATATAACCTGTGTGAATGCCATTGTTTGGGGAGGAATCCGTTATGCCTGCTTGCAGGTTTAAAATAAATTACGTTTTTATGATACTATTTATTCTCAATCTGTTTTGTAAGCATTTTAATGTGATTGAGAACAGCCACTCTTTCAGATATACATTCTGCTAGTCACACTTGTTTAATTGCCCATCGGAGGGCATTAAAACAGCTTATAAACTCATCGGAATTGATCAAATTCCATTAGGGTAATTCCGATACATTTTGTTTATCTTATTGCCAGAAAAAATTCACTTATTTTAAAACAAACAACAAGTAACAGTGTATTTGATAGTTGTGTCCATTTAAGCTTTTTGGCCATTAAATACTGTGGATGATGCATAATGCAACATCAGGGCTCTTCGGTTCTGTGTTTTTAAAGGCAAATTCCGCTTTTTAAAATCCTTTTTATGCCATCTTCAGTTTTCCCCATTGGCAATCCTGTTCATTCACAAACTACCTTCAAATACATGCTTATAATAATGCTAACTGGTGACGATTCCGTCCGCGATTCCGCGAAAATGTAATCCTAGGTGGCCTACATTTGATTTAAAAACAGGATACATTTAATCACATTTGGAAAAGGACACCCGTTGTACCGTCAGACATGCATTATGCATAGTCATTGTATAGAGCCAGCACACCAAGCGTGTTTTTTTCAGGGCTATGTTAATAGCCTTACAGTTGCTGTCCAGTTAGTAAGTTAACGAAAGTATATCCAGTGGTTAAATGTTCAGTACAGCCGTAATAGTAGCTACACACGTTATTGCGAGCTAGTCTAATGTTATTGCTACTCATCAACTCATTGAGAGATTTCGAGATTTAAGATTTATTTGTGCTGTGATATAGCAGTAAGCAAACACGAAAACCTGCTGTCATGTATGCTGCATAAAGTTAAGATATTCAAATAAACCTTTTATATGACTAGTTCAATTTAATTTTACATCTACGCTGCTGTGTTACTTTACTCTTTCACAATTCGCTGAAAATGTTGTTCATTATTAGGAAAAGAACTGCGAAAACTAACCAGTGGATGGCGCTTGATCTGCGAGTAGAAGCGCAAAAAGTCCGAAGGCACGCATTTCCAATCATAGCATTGAGAATTAATCTCTGCTCAGGTCTGAACTAAAAAAATGTAAGATGCAAAATAATGGCTGTTCCTTAGATCAGCTGTCTAAAAAGGCTAACTGGAGAAAGCTGTCTAAGATTGGCTTTCTTTAAGATTGACTTTAAATTACTTTCAAATTGTCTTTAAAATATAGAGCTTCATGTCATTATGCTGATTACTCGTTTTTGTATATATTTTATATATTTTAATTTATATTTTTTATGGTTCTGTATTTTGATTAATTTTTGTATTGTTACTTGATATTATATCCTGTAGTTTTGCCTTTTATTATTTACTCTTCTTTTTGAAATGTGCTATATAAATAACATGTATTATTATTAAGCTGTTATTTATATTTACAAAAGTGTAGAAATATCGAGAACACTAAAGTACAGTTCATTGCTAAAGCTACACAAATGTATAGGCCTACTGCGTATTAATATTTAATAATATTGTCAAAATCACCAGATCAATACGACGTTAGAGCAGTAATATTGTCTGTAGCAGTTTGTGTGAGTGTTTTTCTGTGTGTATAATTAAGATTGGGTCAGTGTGTGTGACGTTTCTGCACTTGCAAACATATTTTTTAACCATTTGGTCCTTTATCATGATAAAGGTATTCCACCCCGAGCCACGGTCGCCTCATGAGCCAAGAAAGTAATACCGGCGTCCTTCTTCTAGCATGATTTATTCCGTGAAAACACCCAATAACGAATCAGCTGACTAACTAATTAATACTGAAAAGCATTTTAGCATAAGTCATTAATGCATAGAGCACAATCAAATGGAAGTTGAATTCGTTTACTCCAGTTTATTCAAAACAAAAGGTAGCCTCTATCTGAGGAAAATCCCTTCTGATTACGTAGGTTGGTTCATCAATATTTAATTCGAATCGAAATGGGCCCATGTTTGCAACAAAACACCTCAAATTTCCGATACGCTTAATGTAAAACAATCTTGTGACGCCGAATAGCCCCCACGCAATGGTAACATAAAATATACTGAATGAGTAGCTATTTAATGTCACGCTTTTGGTATTAATCACAGGTCACTTGCGTCTATTCATGATGCACATATTTGAAAAAGTAGCCTATTTCTTTGGCCGTTATGCTAATCGTCCCTCATACTAATTGATTTGTGACTTTAGTTTTTTCTTTCATGTAAGCACGTGGAACAAAATATTGATTTATTTGATCTCCACCCAAATCTTATTTAAATCCAGGATCTAGATCATAGTAGTTTGCTTTCAAAATTATTAGTATACTTATTTATTGTTTTTAAATAAGCGAATTCGAGTAACACCTTAATAAATATTTCTTTTTTTTTAAACATGACTTTAAATGTTTCACATAGCATGTATATTTGTCAGGGTTTAATTCAGAAAAAACGTTTTAAATGTCAGTTTGTAAATGTAGGTTTCCTGCCCATTAGCCTAGCTATTATAATCATTACCGTTTTTGATTAGTCTATTGCCATTCATATTTATATTAATGTAGTTTAAATATTGAACACAATGTCTAATAAACAAGTGTAATAATCATAGAATATTTGTGAGCTATATTGTCCGCATTTGCATTAATGATTTATAGCCTACACACGGGAAGCCTTTCTCGTCTGGTCTGACGTTCTGACACGCTCAAACGTGGAATAGCATTCTGCTTCCCGAAAAACAAATACAGAGAAACAGATTCATAAATGCGAAGCGTTATTTGCAGTTATTGTTCTAGAACGATGTGCATTAATATTCATCTTTTGTGAAGTTCGGAATTCCCCCTCGTTTGACAATATCAGGAACAAGACACGAAAAAATATATAAAAAACTCGACCCCCCCCCTTCCCCCTCCTCCCCAGTGTAGCTGTCAGTGGTGCTGAAGTCGTTTCCTCGCCGTGAATGATACCGCTTCGGTTATCATGGTAACAGTAAAGGCAAGCAAACAAACGGAGAGAACTTTTCTGCAGGTAGGGATTTTGACCTGTGCGGGTTTTACGAGAAAGATTAGCTGCTCTCTTGACGCATGCGGAGCACTCAACGGTTACCTGGATACAAGCATACAAACCTGCGCTCTGCGAATCTGTGTCCGGCTATTAACAGATGTTAAATATTTATGAACCCGGGCTGGACAAACACTGCTAATGTTAGCAAGTTTTAAACATAAAAAGATCCATGTTATTTCAGCGGAAAATGTGGCCGCCTAAATTAAATTGCAGGGATGCACTAGCAATAATGTAACTTGAAGAAAACCCGTTTCGCGTTTCGATTTGACCGATAAAACGTGATCCCCAGCAGAATTTAATACTCTGGAGACGAATCAAACACGTTCAGATTTGATTCTAGTTTTTGTCCACCCAACTCTCCGGCAGATGTAGCCTAGGTGCTACACTCCCAAGCCTGTAGCTTGCACAAAAGCTTTTTTCTCTTACATATTCAATTGTCCAATGGCCCAAAACCTTTTATCAACCTTTTTCTACAACTTTATTGGACCACCCTAGCAGGAAGTATTTTACTGATATTCAGCATTTGTGACCTGACAAACTGCATAGGTCACTTTCTGTTCATTATTTCAGTTTTACTGTATGTTCAGGCAGTTTTATTGTACAATAAAGATATTATAGATTCCTATACTTAGAAGTTTCTGACAAGCAGCCATTTACGAGGCCTGGTAAAGGATCATTCAGGTCTGTGGCAGAAAGCAACACAATGCACGTGAAGCTCAACGCTGTGTATCCAGAGGCTGTAGGTCTACATATGAAGAGATTCATTTTTTAAAGTTTATTCAAAAAATACAAATACAAATATTCGTTTTTATACTGTGCCAGTACTTCTTCTTTTTTTAGTGCAACAGGCTCACGTTGCGTGAGCCATAGAAAAGAGTTCCACCTGAAAATAAGATTAAATATATATTTTTGACAAATAATCAGATAATACACACAACGTATAACCTCTGGAAGAGTAATGCCATTTTACAAACTTATTTAGAGTTCATTCAATTGTATTTTCATCCTTTAGGACACAAACTTTATCGATCGTGTTGCCTATCATGCGGGTAAATTGTAAACGTTGCCTTTATGCATTGTGTCTTGTATATTATTTATGAAAGATAATTTTAAAAGCATTTTTGTAATCTTAGGAATATGGAGGAACCATCACTAACTTAATTAAATGTAGGCTATAATTCAAAACAATAACACGCGCATTCGTGTAACAGAAATAGAAATCAATTAATGTTTTTCTTTTTGTTTCATCTATGGTGGAAACGGTCAACACGTTGATTATTTATTTTTTTGTCCAGGAGTATATCAACATAGAATATAAATCAGATGATTTGGGACGTTGGGTAAACTTATTTAGTCGTGAAAAGGGCTTTTGTTAGTACGCGTGCAGCTCGCGTGCCGACCTCTAGTCTGAAGAAATTCATTACCGAAGGCTGAGTCCGGACCTCACAACTACCGCCGCTAATCAAGAGCTCGAGCAATTATAGTAAGGATTAGCATTGACCCGAGGACTGAGCTATTTCAGACCATCTTAAACAGCCCTGAGTGTTGTCTGACCTACTGCCTTCTATACCTTCAAGTGAAGCTGGAGGTACTGGAGGTACAACTGGTACCCCCCCCTCTTCATGCTAGCACCCGGTCTCGACGTCTGTCTGTCCTGGCCCCACGGTGGTGGAATGAGCTCCCCGTGGAGGTCAGAACAGCAGAAAGTCTGACCGCCTTCAAGCGCAGATTGAAGACTCACCTCTTCAAGCTGCACCTCTCTCCTCCCCTCCCTACCTCCCTGTGACTATTTTTATTAATGTTGTTTAATTCCCCCCCCAAAAAAAAAAAAAAAAAAAAAAAAAAGCCCCAATCTAGACTGCGCCTAGTACTTAGATTCATATTAGCCTTTTTAGGGTTGTTTCTATAACGTTCTTGTTCCTAGTTTGAAAATGCACTATGTACGTCGCTCTGGATAAGAGCGTCTGCTAAATGTCTATAATGTAATGTAATGTAATGAAGCTACACGTTCTTGAGGAGTTATCATTACCATTAGGTTAGGCTCATGTTGTTGTTCTTGTACAGCTGATTTCGTCGGTGATTACGGTGATGACGACGACGATAGTGATTTATTATTATTATTATTATTATTATTAGTGTTATTCGTAATAGTAGTAGTGATGGTGGTATCTGGTGGTGGTGGTATTGTGATATCTGCTGCGACAATAAACCTTATATGTACCGTAATCAACGCTGTCATCTCAGTTTCACCGTTTTGATCATAGGCTATAGCCTACATACAATATAAAAATAGCCCCAATAAAAGGACTAGTCTTTCCTAACCGTTTCTAAATCACAGTCACACAGTCACACAGCCACATATGAAGGCAATGGCAAGGCCGTTCTAGCGCAAGAGGGGGATGGATTTGTTATTTAGGAGAATGTGCCCTGTATGCTTGAAAGGGTTAATTCATCCTGCGGGTACAAACAGGTCCACGGAGTTTCTAACTGGCGACAGATGGCCACTTTCTTTTCAGCACAAAGGGCTGGAACACAAAACTCTGTTGCATACAAATTGAACATGTCACGTGACGCTTAGGGCCGTTTTCCTGACGTAGTTCACCATATGGCGTGTGCCGGTAAAAGAAGGCGGAGCCGGTAAAAGAAGGCGGAGCCGGCGGCCAGTCATCGGCGCTAAGGTATTAACAGCCGCAATGGATGAATACGCTCGTCTCTCAGCATCAGCAGCGCAGCTATATAACATGAGCATCACACCGCCAGTCAAAATACACTGCGCTGGATCTGCCGCTCATCGAGGAGGACATGCAACTCTCTTTACAAGACCTACAGTAAAGTAAAAAAGGTAGGCTGCTTAAGAAGCTAAACGTCTGCTGCATTATAGCCTACTGTAAATGACAATGTAATATGCATATTGTTATTTATTTGTTTTTATAATTCAGCGGCAATTTAGTAGACTATTGATTACCAATTTGTGCGAAATCCGTGCATTAATGTGAATATAATTAATTGAGAACATAAAAATTCTTAATTATTTTTACCCATATGATTCCGACATGTATGTATTGATTATTTGTACTTTATAATAATACAAATAATGAAATACTACTACTGCTACTACTAATACTAATAATAAAAAATTCAAAAATAAATAATAATAATAATAATAGTAGTAGTAGTTTCTAAGCACTTAACAGGTATAGACGGATGCTTGTATGACAATAAAGTTGCTTTTTGCAGAGTCTTCAATTAATGTATTTGCCTGTGTGAGTTAAGAGTTTAATCTACTTATACTCACCGAGTTACATAACGGTATTGCGAGTCATAAGCGGTTCTGATTTAATATGCAGCAAATATGTTCGTCTGGTCGTTTGAAACCTGAAATCAATTGTATGTCATATTGTTTTCTCTCCAAATTTATTTTAAGAAAACAATTAAACACTGGAACATTTTTGGAAGCATAAATTATGTTAGAAATTAATTTACTTCTCTCTTTTTTGACAGGGTTGTATGACAAAGTCGTACTCGGAAGAAAGCATGATGCCAGAATCCCAGGACGCTTCAAACTGGAATGATGAGAGTCTTGGCTCAGACGATGAACGTGACAAAAACGGAGAATGTAGAGCGATGAAGAGGAATTGTGCCGATGACGATGAAGATTCGCTCAATAGATTTGAAGATGATGATCATGATGATGACGATGAGGAAGATGTAGAGGAGGAAGATGACGACGACCAGAAACCTAAAAGGCGCGGACCCAAAAAGAAGAAAATGACAAAAGCTCGGCTGCAGAGGTTTAAAGTGAGGCGCGTTAAGGCCAATACGCGGGAGAGAAACCGCATGCACGGACTCAACGATGCTCTAGAGTGTTTGCGTAAAGTTGTTCCATGTTACTCTAAAACCCAGAAACTTTCAAAAATCGAAACTCTGAGGCTTGCAAAAAATTATATATGGGCTCTTTCCGAGATTCTGCGGTCAGATAAAAGTCCGGATTTGATGTCATTTCTGCAGGCTCTCTGCAAGGGATTGTCTCAGCCGACCACTAATTTGGTAGCAGGGTGTCTCCAGCTTAGCCCGAGAACATTCCTTCCGGAACAGAGCCAGGAATTGCCCTCCCACATGCAAGCAGCAAGTGCTTCTTTCACTGCGCATCCCTATTCTTACCAAACCCCAGGTCTTCCCAGTCCTCCGTACGGTACAATGGACAGCTCCCATATCTTTCACGTCAAGTCACACCCGTACGCAAGTGCGCTCGAGCCCTTCTTTGAAACCCCGCTCACAGACTGCACGAGCCCCTCGTTTGACGGACCCCTGAGCCCACCTTTGAGCGTGAATGGGAACTTTTCTTTCAAGCACGAGGCTTCTTCCGATTTCGAAAAGAACTACGCTTTTGCCATGCACTATCCAGGTGCAGGTCTAGCAGGCACTCAGGGTCACGGTTCTCTTTACGGAAGCTCGGCGCAGCGGTGCGATGTCCCGATGGAAACCATGATGTCATACGATGGTCATTCTCACCACGAGAGACTCATGAATGCACAACTGAACGCTATATTCCACGAGTAGTGGGTTATTGATGTGAAGAAACCTCCACAGATACTGTGGGGATCAGTATCAAAGCACTGGCGTATTAGTGACGCAAAAGTGCAAATATTACACGCTAAACTAATGTATGTATCGTTGCTACTGCCTTTGAAATAACTGGGGATGCATATTCCCATTCACCCTTGTGTTATACGCGCTTCTGAACAGGTCGGAATGGAAAATTGATGTGACCATTTTCAGAATGCATAAATCATATATCATGTAACAAAATCACAAGCAATAATTTGGAAACTATGCAATTTAGAAATAAATAACGGGCCAATTAATTAAATAAATATATATCTATATATATTTTTCAACCAGCATTTTACTACTGATCTATCCCATACTGAATTATTTTGTTGTGCTTTTTGTACAAAATTGTTATTTAAATTTTATAATGTAAATTTCCTGTTTCATTCCATGATGTTCCATTAATGTTTTGTAATATACAGTTTGTATTTCTTGGTAACACACAGCCGTAATTATAATTGTATTAAATAAACCATTTAATGAGTAGACAAATTCCGATCATGGCCTGATGCGTTGGTATTGTTTTAACTGATGCAAATTATCAACTTCAGTTCCTACAAAACTGATCAAAGTCTTAAAGCACCTGGGGTGAATGATTGGTGTTTGATAACTCATTGCATAGACACTAAACACCTGGGGTGAATGATTGGTGTTTGATAACTCATCGCATAGACACTAAACACCTGGGGTGAATGATTGTTGTTTGATAACTCATTGCGTAGACACTAAACACCTGGGGTGAATGATTGGTGTTTGATAACTCATTGCATAGACACTAAACACCTGGGGTGAATGATTGGTGTTTGATAACTCATTGCATAGACACTAAACACCTGGGGTGAATGATTGGTGTTTGATAACTCATTGCATAGACACTAAACACCTGGGGTGAATGATTGGTGTTTGATAACTCATTGCATAGACACTAAACACCTGGGGTGAATGATTGGTGTTTGATAACTCATTGCATAGACACTAAACACTAGACATTAACGGTTTTAGCATCCAGTATGTTTTTGAAATTCCTCTCCTTGTTCATGTTCAGATGACCTGTGGCAGGCCTCCTTTTAATACAATGTGATAATAAATTAAGAACCAGTAAGTCTAATTTAAAAAAAATAAATAAATAAACATACAAACCCATTAGATGGCCATGTTTCTCAGTCTATTCTTGTGCTACAGAAAGTGCACTTGATGGCATCACTGTTTGTAAGATGCTGTCAAGACAAGAGATGAAGTGCTGTTTAAGTAAAATCCCAATTAAGCTTGAATCCATTGCTATCTAAGTCTACAAAAATGTGTATGCCACAGTACAATGACACTTTAAATAACATATCTCTGAACTTTATGTTTCAGATAGTATTCAACATTTTGTAAAAAAAAAAAAAACTCTTGTGTTTCCCCAATAATGTGCTTCCTTAGTGTATAATTTGTAAGGGATTATTTCCTTGTATTTAATCGTGAAAGACAACAAATATTTGTTGAATTAAATCAGTTATTCCAATTTCCGTTAAGAATATATGCCAACGTTTATAATATGTGGAAACAGCTGTAGGTTTAGGATTCATAAGTAGCCTTTTGGAAATATTTGGGATCCCTTATAGTCAGCTGTGCTCAGAATGAGTATTGTAGCCTGCACTGGAGTTTATTGATGTGTTGAAGTCTATACAGTATATATTTCTCCATGCCTAAATGTGTCATAAATTGGTGCCAGTACTCAGAATGTGGTGCAGACACATAGCAGTCCAGTCCAAAATTATTTTGTTGTTTTGGCTCTGTACTCCAGCACATTGGTTTTAAATGGAACAGTGGCTGAGGTTAAAGTGCAGACTTTCAGGTTGTTTACGTCCATATCGGGTGAACCATAGCGATTGTAGCCCTTTTTATACATAGCCCCCTCTCTCCCCTATTTTTTTAGGGGACCAAAAGTAATTTGTTAAAGTAACATAAACTTAAATTACGTCATCAAGTTCCTACTTTAACCTCATAGTCACTTTTCCATTTCAAATCCAATGTGCTGGAGTACAGAGCCAAGACAACACAAATGTGTCACTGCCAATTACTTTAGGACTGCACTGTAGCTTGCCTTACTTTAGAAAATGGCCTTTCTACTCAAGAAACTACTGAGACACAGAGCCCTTCATAGTATCGCCTCAGTCTATTGAGTATCCTATACGAATTCTGCTTGCCCTACACAGCTCATCATGGAGGGCCGTTCTCTGACCCGCCTGTAATATTAGGCTACATGTGATGAGCAACTAATTAAAAATCAACTTAGTCAGATAATATTTTTGCCAATTAGGCTACACAATGTACAGTGCGTCTAGAGCCGCAACGCGTAGGTCAAGTGCATTTTAAAATATTGGCCAGAAGCATTAACAACTTTTAATACTTTCTTAAATGGAATGCCTTGGACGTTATTTTGTCGTTTTGTATGATCAGCTACTCATTTAAGGCTAAATCAGTTTTTAAGCTTTTGTATTTTCACCTGTTGACTTCGCAGTGCTTCGAACAAAAGTAAATTTTTTTCATTATTTACACGGCACAACTCTCATGCCCTCGCTGTACATTGCAATGTCCCTGCCTCGCCACTGGAAAAAAGCAAGAGCTTTCGTGAGATTTCATCGTACCGTAGACCTACACCCACACTAATTTTAATAAATCCAGAAATTAGCGTAAAAAAGGTTGTACGTTGAGATTTGAACGTATGCATTAATTATAAACAAGGCCCAATGGCTGTAAAGCAATTGACGTCTGTAACGTTACTGACCGATTCGGACGGGTATCTCCGTAGTCAGTGTCTATAAATGCAGAGATAAGCATTGTCAATAAACCAAAAATGTTCCATGCGTTATACAATGTTACACATCCTATTTCTTCACTGCAAACTGATTGCTTCTGGCAGGAAACAATTGAAAAAGACATACATGCTCAAACAAAAAAATGGCACAATGGCATTTTTAAAATGTCCACAAAAAGCTGTTAGGCTAGTCCATAACATGCAGCCTATATGTAAAACTATAGCTAGGCTACTTCAGACAAAAGCTGTTAGGCTAGTCCATAACATGCAGCCTATATGTAAAACTATAGCTAGGCTACTTCAGACAAAAGCTGTCACAAGCCTTGACCTTCAGTACTTTTGAGCTCTTCTTTGGATGGATTTGCTTCTCTGTACGTTATTTTACGTACACTTGTAGAGGTCATCCAATAGTTGTGGGCTAGACTTGGGCCGAAGAAAGCACAAGTAAAGGCTTCCTCGAGCGTCTCCATAATGGAAAAAGACCGGGAAACTCCTTTCCCACAGAAAATAACAGAATATTTACCGACATTTCAATTTGCACGGGATTGCTATAACCTGGGGTTATTTGTACATGGCACTTAATAGTAGGTTAAAGCTTCCCAGAATCTTTACTGGTGCAGGAGCGCATAGTCCATACAAAGAAAAATACATCTGAATTATACAGAGGGAGCGATCCGTCGTGCATTGTAATATAAAGTAAGATAATAAAAAAAATTCTCAACGAAAGATTAAACCTAATTACCAGCTCCTATAGAATGGCATGTTACAAAATAAAACGAAATAGGATATTATTACCTTACAGTAAAAGATTGTGTTTGTTTTAAAAACAAAACAAAAGAAAAGTTGACAGCCACAACTAACTTCTTTTTTTAAACCACTGACTGCCATGGTCACGGAGCACAGGCACACGCACACGCACAGGCCACCGTCTTTTATGCTAACCGTGTGAGTCGCAGATATTACTTGTTAACTTATTGTTTATGCATGAATAATCACTACATAACACAGCAGTAGGCTACGTGTGACGGAAAATACCACAACACCAAAAGGGGGTGAGGGTAGCATTCTAGAGAATTCTTTAATTCAGTTAATGCAAACGCACCCCTCAATTAATATCAAAACTATGTGTGTGTGGCTTAATCAATGTTTTTATGTTGACTTGGAGATCTTAAACCCAATGAGATGCAGGCTTTGTATTTACTAAATAGATACAAGAAGCTATTGCTGCAAAAAAAATAAAAAGATTAGCAATGAAAGGAGAAACCAGAGGGTTAATTTAGCATGAAAAGTATGATTTTATTCATATCTTAGCATCTCTCAACTCTACCGTCTTCTCTACCATATCAGCACAAATGGAGATTAATGGTCAGCACTGTGTGTGCTTGTGTACAGTTATGCATGCATAGTGTTTACGGGCATATGCCATATAATTACTAAATTATTCTTATCAAGCCATATGTAGATAGCAAGCAGAAACCAGGGATGAAAAATAAAGACAAGAACCATGTGGCCAAAAAGTCACGTGTAACAGATGTACTGGTAATAGACACCATGCAGCCAACTGCGGTGACCACCTAATGTAGGACATCTGTCAGTCTTATGGACAGCTAGCACATGTCCAAGTAAATTATACTAAACAAAAAATCACTGTCTGTTTTATCACACTAAGAGGCAACAGATATATTACTTTACTTTTTCTGTGTCTTAAAGTGCACGAATTACCCAACAATACCCATCAGTTCTGAATAATGCAGTATGCTTCCTATAGTATAATGGCATTATACAGACAATACCTCCTTTTCAGTGCTCATAATTATCTTTGTGTTTGTTTGCAGAACGGGCAACTTTATTAAGGTCTATTCAGTATTTGACGTGGCTTCATTCAACTTCCTCGAATCACATGATTAAAAAAGTCATTTCTAGTTTGATGAATAACTTCCATCTATTCCCTGTCAGATACCCATTGGTGAATATCTCAAACAAGTAAGAAATATTCATCCTGTCATTGTACCATAATGATATATAAAAATACAGTTATCTAGAGAGGAAAATAATGTAAGGACCTGAAATATGTGCTGAAATATGTTGAAAGATGTTGAAAGATGTTGAAGCAAATGTATTTGTTATTCTGTCTCTTCCTTGGTCTAATTGTTCAAAGTTTGGGTGTGGCTTAGTAGTGAGCTTTATAGACAGTATTTTTTTCTGTGAAGCTAGCCAATTTTATTAGGCCAACAGTCTCATTACAAAAAGCATTCATCTACATTAATAGCCCCCTCTGGCTTTTACCAAATGCTATCACAAAATTGCCAAGAAATTACTGATACACTGCAGTTTCCTGCTTGATGGTTATGAAACTATTCCTGTTCAGTAATATCTCATCCAAATAATGTCCCCTACCTAAAAATAGATGCATTTTTACTATGGTTAGCTATTTGGTAGTTACAGTTCATATTTGAAACTATGAGTAAATTATGACGTTGACCAGACTCTTCAATTATGCCTTTCCCATTAAACCCTGTAAAGGGGTCAGCTCCCATCTCCAAATGTTTTATTAAATAGCACTTTTTTTGCTATTACTAACATTCACACAGGATTCCCATTACAAAAGGCTAATTTTGCTAAATAAAGCACATGTTTAAGCCAGAAAAATCTCTTTACTAATGTTTTAATAGTACATATAAAGAACCTCATTCAAAATAGATGGCAAATATCAATAACTGTAAGTGGTTTGTTGATTGTTCGGAGGTTCAAACGCAAAAGTGGGGAGATCAGAACAAGTCAGCTCACAACCGTGAAGACCAATAATTAGGGGGAGAAAATAATAAAAGAAGAAAGAAAAGACAGGAACCTAATTCCTGAAGGCTAACAGCCAAAACGAAAATCAACCCACAAAACTGGGTGAACTACTAAAACTAGTAGAATACAAGCTAAATCTCCCGAGCTCACGTAATGAGCTAAAAACGGGACACTTAGTAAAACAAAAGAACACTCTCGGCTACCGTAGCTCAAAGCCAGTAGAGTGTAAAACCAAAACGAAAAAACAAAAAAAAACTGTCCCAGAGAGAACAGCAAAGAAACAAAATAGATAACACTAAACGCTACCAGGTAGAAAACAATCCTATACCCGATTAAGTAGCTATAGCAAGTCCCCCCTGAACATAAACAGAGTTTAATATCAGGGGGCTAGTTTTGATAATATTGCCAAATTATCAGTCGGGATAATTTTGTTTATGGTCATCACCATGGAGACATACACAACATAGTCTATACTCGGAATGTTCGTTAGATCTGCAGCTACAAAGTTAACATCATTCTTCACCGGAGTTAAAGATATCAAGACTGATCCAGGACTGCAGGCAATCCTGAAAAGGCCGCCAGGGAAGGGAAGGAGAAGATAATGCGGGGGAAAAGTGAGTGACGACTGGGGAGTGGAGAAGTTTGGTGCTCCCTTTCGACTGGACAGTGGACAGAGACTGCATGTATGGAGGAAAGTCACAGAGACGGAGTTTGTGTAGGTCGACAGCTTTGTTCCTACAGCTGTTGGACTGCTTGAACACATTGGACACCTCGGGACAGCGGAGCGCGGATGGAGAGCTGTTGCTTTTCATGCTCAATTTTGAATCCTTCACTTTAATTCACTTGATTTGTTTGATTAATTCAATGATTCTAATGAATTACTTTATTTGTTATGTTTGTGTGTTGTGGGTCTGCTTTCAAAATTCTAAGTCAATGTTCAAGAACTCCATTGCTTTCAGTTACCAGGAGTGATTGTTACATCAGCATTAGAAAGTTCAGTAAAGAACATTCTAATCGCATATTTAGAATAAAATAGAATAAAATAGAATAACTTTTATTTTCCCACCAGTAACAACAAAAAAGACATAGACAGTGGGGCAGACCCACAACACACAAACAAACATATAAATTAATACAGCCAAACGTCATGATTAAAATAGCCCCCACTGTCCCGAGATTTCCAATGTCATCAACCAGTCCAACACACAAAGTCCGCCTCCACAACTTTCTCATAGGATACATGACTTTCCTCCATAGGCTACATGCAGTTTGCGGTCACTGTCCACTGTTGAAATGGAGCTCAGCCTTCTCAGTCGCCGCCTCACTCCTCGCCTGCATTGTCTTCTCCTTCCCTGGAGGCCTTCTGAAGATTGCCCGCAGTCCGGGATCAGTTCCGAAATCTATAACTCTAAAATGCAAATGCATCTCCATGGTGAAGACCACAAACAAAATCATCGAGAAAAATTAGTCAATATTATAAAAATGAGCAGCAGGAGTGCCCCGTAAGATCTCCAGCCCGCTTCCCCGTGCCACTACAGACACACAGCGCATGAAAAAAACAAGAAACAAAAACCTGACATGACAAAAAACATTCAAATTAACAAATACAAACACGAGAGACAGCTGACCTACATGTTGCCATTACAGTGCCACATGACGATCTGCGATCTTACACCATAAAAGGGTTACTAAGTAGATTGAATCTTACATCTCTGAATGGTGCTTTCCAGGGTGAAGATACTCAGTTTAAATCTCCTTTCCTCTGTCCCACACTCAGGTCTCAGTGCACTGTAGGAGCCCCACTCTGAACACTGTCCCACATGGGTACCCCCGAAACACACTGTAGGAGCCCCACTCTGAGCACTGTCCCACATGGGTACCCCCGAAACACACTGTAGGAGCCCCACTCTGAGCACTGTCCCACATGGGTACCCCCGAAACATGGGTACCCCACTCTGAACACTGTCCCTGGATCACTGGATGATTTCTGCATAATTCATATCAACATATCTTTATTGAAGCGTTTTACAGGTTGTGGATTTTGTTTCCTTCTGAATTACCCACCACTCATATTGTGATTGTATATGGAAATTAGGAGTGCTTTAATTTAG
>CM040398.1:3600000-3640000 GCA_022702515.1 Ilyophis sp. 1 JC-2022 | reverse complement strand
AAATGGCATGACAAGAAATTATTTGTGTTAAAAACTCTTTAGCAATAGCAAATATATTAAATGTTGAATAGAAATTACATTAAATGCAAACGTAATTAGGCTACATTAAAACAGCATTTGCATTAAAAAAACGAAACAATTTTTTTAAATTGTCAATTAAAATTTTTCAGCTCAGTGGTGTATTTATATACTTACCCATAAATGTTTAAATTATGCAATATGTTGGTGATATATTTCATTTCCGTATATTGCAATACATTCCACACACGTTAGGGACAGCGTAGTGCAATGTTCAACACGCAGAGACAGACAGGCCAAGGGCAGGGTACTCGTTCAACACGCAGAGACAGACAGGCCAAGGGCAGGGTACTCGTTCTTTTGTTTGACGGCCATGTTATTGCACAGAACCTCCTGGCTCATGTTGTGATGACAGACCACTGGCCACTGGGACCTGCGGGAGCATGTGGAGAGAGAGGTTGGTTCCATTTCAGCCCCCCTACAGTTTGTAATTATCTGTCTTCTGCCTTCCTTCCCCCAAAACATGACAGGTGTCTTCCTGGAGCAGGAGAGAGAGAGAGAGAGAGCCAGAGCGTTCAGCGGGAAATGATGGGTAACGGCCTGGCTTTGAAAGAGCACTGCAGTATTGGAGGAGATCCATGCTCATAGCCCCACTGAGAGTCACATATGATTCATCAGCATTATTAATGGAGTGAGCCATCTGAAGACTGTAGAATTAGCCTGTAATCTTTATTAATCCCAGGGTTACCAAACTGCTGGCGTACAGCCTCTTCCTGCTAACGTTTTGTCTCTCGTGGTAATCTTGGTATGTTCATAAACCCCTTTCTCTCCTGCAAGCCATGCATAATATTCACATATTTTATGATCTTGGAGTGTGTCAATTTAAATTAATATGGAATATTGTTGATATTTACTGATAAATAGTGTTGATATTTACTGAGACATAGGTTACTGTGTGCTGTTGATATTTGGATGTAATATCATAATATAGCAACACTATTGCAGCAAAAATGATATTGCAAGGTCATGCAATTCGTGTTCTTACAGCCATTGAGAATTAAAATCTGTCATTCAACATTTTGCCTGTCTCTTTAGACATTTAAACTCTTCTCTAGGCTGACAAAAACTTTAGAAAGCTTTTTTTAGAATGAGTTTTTTTTTATTTTTGTGCATTTGCTGAAACAGCTGAAATGACGCACCGTTGGCCAGACTGAGTGTATTGGCACTGATGCATTTATTAACAGAGAGGGAGAAAAACAAGGTGTGACAAAGTCTACTACACATGCCATACAGATATCTTACCAGATTCCAAGAAGTCATGTTTGTTTTGATGGAATTTACAATATGATCATACTGAAATGCACGCATGAATGACTTATGAGCTTTTGTTTCTATTATTTTTATATGAAATATATAAAAAAATTTTTTTTATTTTTTTACAGTTGGGAAGGAAGTGGAGTCACACCTGTGAGACTCACCTCTGTGTCCACGGGCTGCTCAGCCCACTTTCTCCATCTTAACTTTCTTCATAATTATTTGCCCATTTGTCTGAAACAATGAAAGCCTGATTAGCAGAGACATGCTGGCATCTCGCGCTACATTAGTTCCCCACATTATCTGACCTGGGAAACACTATGCCACTGCCACATGTCGTCTTGTGTGACTAACTACTAAAATGATACCATGATAGCTTCTCACACTGATAGCTTCTCACACTGGTAACTTCTCACACTGGTAACTTCTCACACTGGTAGCTTCTCACACTGGTAGCTTCTCACACTGGTAGCTTCTCACACTGGTAACTTCTCACACTGGTAACTTCTCACACTGGTAGCTTCTCACACTGATAGCTTCTCACACTGGTAGCTTCTCACACTGGTAGCTTCTCACACTGGTAGCTTCTCACACTGGTAGCTTCTCACACTGATAGCTTCTCACACTGGTAGCTTCTCACACTGATAGCTTCTCACACTGATAGCTTCTCACACTGATAGCTTCTCACACTGATAGCTTCTCACACTGATAGCTTCTCACACTGGTAGCTTCTCACACTGATAGCTTCTCACACTGATAGCTTCTCACACTGGTAGCTTCTCACACTGGTAGCTTCTCACACTGGTAGCTTCTCACACTGATAGCTTCTCACACTGATAGCTTCTCACACTGATAGCTTCTCACACTGATAGCTTCTCACACTGATAGCTTCTCACACTGGTAGCTTCTCACACTGGTAGCTTCTCACACTGGTAGCTTCTCACACTGATAGCTTCTCACACTGATAGCTTCTCACACTGGTAGCTTCTCACACTGGTAGCTTCTCACACTGGTAGCTTCTCACACTGATAGCTTCTCACACTGATAGCTTCTCACACTGGTAGCTTCTCACACTGATAGCTTCTCACACTGATAGCTTCTCACACTGATAGCTTCTCACACTGGTAGCTTCTCACACTGGTAGCTTCTCACACTGATAGCTTCTCACACTGGTAGCTTCTCACACTGGTAACTTCTCACACTGGTAGCTTCTCACACTGGTAGCTTCTCACACTGGTAACTTCTCACACTGGTAGCTTCTCACACTGATAGCTTCTCACACTGGTAGCTTCTCACACTGGTAACTTCTCACACTGATAGCTTCTCACACTGATAGCTTCTCACACTGGTAACTTCTCACACTGGTAGCTTCTCACACTGATAGCTTCTCACACTGGTAGCTTCTCACACTGGTAACTTCTCACACTGGTAACTTCTCACACTGGTAACTTCTCACACTGATAGCTTCTCACACTGATAGCTTCTCACACTGATAGCTTCTCACACTGGTAACTTCTCACACTGGTAGCTTCTCACACTGGTAGCTTCTCACACTGGTAGCTTCTCACACTGATAGCTTCTCACACTGGTAACTTCTCACACTGGTAGCTTCTCACACTGGTAGCTTCTCACACTGGTAGCTTCTCACACTGATAGCTTCTCACACTGGTAGCTTCTCACACTGATAGCTTCTCACACTGGTAGCTTCTCACACTGGTAACTTCTCACACTGGTAACTTCTCACACTGGTAACTTCTCACACTGGTAACTTCTCACACTGATAGCTTCTCACACTGGTAACTTCTCACACTGGTAACTTCTCACACTGGTAACTTCTCACACTGGTAACTTCTCACACTGATAGCTTCTCACACTGGTAACTTCTCACACTGGTAACTTCTCACACTGGTAACTTCTCACACTGGTAACTTCTCACACTGGTAACGTCTCACACTGGTAGCTTCTCACACTGGTAGCTTCTCACACTGATAGCTTCTCACACTGGTAACTTCTCACACTGGTAGCTTCTCACACTGGTAGCTTCTCACACTGGTAGTTTCTCACACTGGTAGCTTCTCACACTGGTAAATAAATGTTGCAGTGCTCCTTTCTTTCTGCAGGGGGGATTATCTCTTGTTTTATAGACTGTTGGGTCTGTAATGCTTAAGCACTCTCCCCTGGGGTTTTTAGAGGCAGTTTGCTGGATTATGGGAGCTCTGTTAACCCTCACCTGTTGGGGAACCCGGTGAATCTCGGATAAAGTTTCCCAGGGGGCCCCAAATAACCTCGCACAATGGAGGGTGTGTCCCAGCTGACACTCAGCACAAATATGGCCTGTAAAAATACCCCTCTCCCTCCGCCACCTTTCAATTCTGAAAGCAGGAAGTGAAATGGCGCTGGTGTTGTAAAATTGACCTGACAGACCATGTGATGCTTTATGACATATGGGCTAGAGCGGACAGTCCAGATTAAACCTGGGCCAAGCCAGGCCACAGTCAAACACACGCATGGCCCGCTCTTACAATAGAAGCACCTGTATACAATGCTGGGCGCCCTTCTGACAACGCATGATGCTATGTAGATCGCCCCTGCATTCTAAACCCCTTTTAAAAGATTACCAGGCCAGTTTCAGCAAAGCAGGTCAATCAGTCTTCACAACCTCCACATCTTACTGCCCTAGTCAAATAATATGCCTTGGTGCTCTTGTCAAAGTGCGTGGTCACACTTCAGGATCACGCTGAACCTTATTGTTGTGGCGGTAAAGGCCGTCCAGCACATGTAGAAAGGAGAGAAAGAAAATGTGCAAAGGGCATCCAAAGGGTTTCCCCGTTCATACATGGCCTATTGTCTCCTGTCTGAATGAGAATGTGCATTGAAATAAGGCCGTGCTCATAACTCCAGCCACATGTGTTACGTAAATTACTTCTCAACTGTTTAACGGAACAATGTAGGGAAGCCAAACCAGGACGGGCCTTTTCTGAACGCACGTTCATACTGTACACATTTAAACACATTCTGTTAACCACTGTTGCTGTCGCTGCTTTCGTTGACTGATATATTTTTATTATAAAGTTTAAAATGTAAGTCGTTTTTTACGTCATGCATATTTAGATTTGTTGTTAATCACAGCCCGCAGTGGCTTATTGAATTTGAGGATATGCAGGGGGCTGAAATTGAAAGGAGTTATTTTTAATAAATAACAGCAGCCCGGTGATAACTGTTTGCCAAATATCTATCCTGTGTTTGAGTGCATAGTGTTACATATTAACAGGATGGCTTTCCAACCAACATCTCCATAGCAACACATCCCTACCAACTTCAGTGAAGAATTTCTGTCTCTCTGCGCTATATTTTAGTTTATATATATATATATATATATTTATTTCGTCATACTAGACTGAAGAACTGAGGTGTTTCCAGTTTCAGTACTGTAGAAGAACAGCACAGCCAGCACACAGGGGTCTCACTCTGTCCCCTAAAATAGATACACCCTGCATAGAGGGGTCTCACTCTGTCCCCCAGAATGGACACAGCCTGTATAGAGGGGTCTCACTCTGTCCCCCAGAATGGACACACCCTGCATAGAGGGGTCTCACTATGTCCCCCAGAATGGACACAGCCTGTATAGAGGGGTCTCACTCTGTCCCCCAGAATGGACACAGCCTGTATAGAAGGGTCTCACTCTGTCCCCTAGAATGGACACAGCCTGTATAGAGGGGTCTGACTCTGTCCCCCAGAATGGACATACCCTGTATAGAGGGGTCTCACTCTGTTCCCTAGAATGGACATACCCTGTATAGAGGGGTCTCACTCTGTCTCCTAGAATGGACACACCCTGTATAGAGGGGTCTCACTCTGTCCCCCAGAATGGACACACCCTGCATAGAGGGGTCTCACTCTGTCCCCCAGAATGGACACACCCTGCATAGAGGGGTCTCACTCTGTCTCCTAGAATGGACACACCCTGCATAGAGGGGTCTCACTCTGTCCCCTAGAATGGACACACCCTGCATAGAGGGGTCCTAGAGTCCTTGGGACCTAGAGCAGTGTTTACTGGGACATAGAGCAGTGTTTACTGGGACATAGAGCAGTGTTTACTGGGACATAGAGCAGTGTTTACTGGGACATAGAGCAGTGTTTACTGGGACCTAGAGCAGTGTTTACTGGGACATAGAGCAGTGTTTACTGGGACATAGAGCAGTGTTTACTATGACATAGAACAGTCTTTACTGGGACATAGAGCAGTGTTTACTGGGACATAGAGCAGTCTTTACTGGGACATAGAACAGTCTTTACTGGGACATAGAACAGTCTTTACTGGGACATAGAGCAGTGTTTACTGGGACCTAGAGCAGTGTTTACTGGGACATAGAGCAGTGTTTACTGGGACATAGAGCAGTGTTTACTGGGACAGAGAGCAGTGTTTACTGGGACCTAGAGCAGTGTTTACTGGGACATAGAGCAGTGTTTACTGGGACATAGAGCAGTGTTTACTGGAACATAGAGCAGTGCTTACTGGGACATAGAGCAGTGTTTACTGGGACATAGAGCAGTGTTTACTGGGACATAGAGCAGTGTTTACTGGGACATAGAGCAGTGTTTACTGGGACCTAGAGCAGTGTTTACTGGGACATAGAGCAGTGTTTACTGGGACCTAGAGCAGTGTTTACTGGGACATAGAGCAGTGTTTACTATGACATAGAACAGTCTTTACTGGGACATAGAGCAGTGTTTACTGGGACATAGAGCAGTGTTTACTGGGACATGGAGCAGTGTTTACTGGGACCTAGAGCAGTGTTTACTGGGACATAGAGCAGTGTTTACTGGGACATAGAGCAGTGTTTACTGGGACAGAGAGCAGTGTTTACTGGGACCTAGAGCAGTGTTTACTGGGACATAGAGCAGTGTTTACTGGGACATAGAGCAGTGTTTACTGGAACATAGAGCAGTGCTTACTGGGACATAGAGCAGTGTTTACTGGGACATAGAGCAGTGTTTACTGGGACATAGAGCAGTGTTTACTGGGACATAGAGCAGTGTTTACTGGGACCTAGAGCAGTGTTTACTGGGACATAGAGCAGTGTTTACTGGGACCTAGAGCAGTGTTTACTGGGACATAGAGCAGTGTTTACTATGACATAGAACAGTCTTTACTGGGACATAGAGCAGTGTTTACTGGGACATAGAGCAGTGTTTACTGGGACATGGAGCAGTGTTTACTGGGACCTAGAGCAGTGTTTACTGGGACATAGAGCAGTGTTTACTGGGACCTAGAGCAGTGTTTACTGGGACATAGAGCAGTGTTTACTGGGACATAGAGCAGTGTTTACTGGGACAGAGAGCAGTGTTTACTGGGACCTAGAGCAGTGTTTACTGGGACATAGAGCAGTGTTTACTGGGACATAGAGCAGTGTTTACTGGAACATAGAGCAGTGCTTACTGGGACATAGAGCAGTGTTTACTGGGACATAGAGCAGTGTTTACTGGGACATAGAGCAGTGTTTACTGGGACATAGAGCAGTGTTTACTGGGACCTAGAGCAGTGTTTACTGGGACCTAGAGCAGTGTTTACTGGGACATAGAGCAGTGTTTACTGGGACATAGAGCAGTGTTTACTGGGACAGAGAGCAGTGTTTACTGGGACCTAGAGCAGTGTTTACTGGGACCTAGAGCAGTGTTTACTGGGACATAGAGCAGTGTTTACTGGGACATAGAGCAGTGTTTACTGGAACATAGAGCAGTGCTTACTGGGACATAGAGCAGTGTTTACTGGGACATAGAGCAGTGTTTACTGGGACATAGAGCAGTGTTTACTGGGACCTAGAGCAGTGTTTACTGGGACATAGAGCAGTGTTTACTGGGACATAGAGCAGTGTTTACTGGGACATAGAGCAGTGTTTACTGGAACATAGAGCAGTGCTTACTGGGACATAGAGCAGTGTTTACTGGGACATAGAGCAGTGTTTACTGGGACATAGAGCAGTGTTTACTGGGACCTAGAGCAGTGTTTACTGGGACCTAGAGCAGTGTTTACTGGGACATAGAGCAGTGTTTACTGGGACATAGAGCAGTGTTTACTGGGACATAGAGCAGTGTTTACTGGAACATAGAGCAGTGTTTACTGGGACATAGAGCAGTGTTTACTGGGACATAGAGCAGTGTTTACTATGACATAGAACAGTCTTTACTGGGACATAGAACAGTCTTTACTAGGACATAGAGCAGTCTTTACTGGGACATAGAGCAGTCTTTACTGGGACATAAAACAATCTTTACTGGTATATAGAACAGTCTTTACTGGGACATAGAACAGTCTGGGTCATACATGGTGAATGGAGCTAAATGCTATACAATTATTATCACAGTCGATTTAAAATATTTTCACGGAACTGTATTATTACTGACAATTTTACACGGCCTAATGCATATAATTAATACCTAATTATAAGTCGACATGGAATCGATGGTTGTGTTATGATCTCACTTTCAAAAAGATCTTCACCAGAAGATTCTTGGTGAAACCAGATTGTCTATAAGATACAAGGTGATGTACCGCCGGTACTAGCTAGTACTTTGTTCGTCCACATCTTGTGCTGTTATTACTGAACGATTCCGGCTGGCTGTGGGGCCGTCCATCTTGCTTTTGAGTCTCACGTCCAAAGAGGTCATGAGTATTCATGACTAAATTTGCATTAACCAGAAAAAAAAGTATTTTCTTTCCTAAACGGTTTGAGGTTTAATTAATCTAAGTGCGTTGAAAAGCATATTTTCTTATCTGCTGTCTGCAAACTTTCTCCAAAGTGCATTTATTATCTCTTATAGATTTGGGTTTCTGGAAAAAACTTCCATTGACCCCCATTCATTCTCCTCTGTTTAGCCCAGTTTTAGTGCTCATAGTCGCCCCTAGAGGTGAAACATGATATTCATGCAGTTGGCATATCTCTATACTATATAATCTCTGCTTTTAGGTAGAGTGTATTGGAGGTTGCCCGCCGTCTTGGAGTTGGATGTTTTATGCTGTTGGCAGATTACACATTCTTTGATGTGTTTCTACATGGTGGGCCACCAAACAACTTCAAGTATTCTGAGCATCTTGATTGCCCCATGTGACGCCCAAGAGGGCTGTTGTGATAGAACTGAAGGAATATTGGAGCTAACTCTGCAGGGACCACCAGTTGGCATGCATGACCTGCAGCTTTAGGAACTTTCCTGAACAGCAGTCCTTGAGCAGAATTAATTGAGCCTCAAATGTAATGCCATCGCGGTCTCGCTGTGGCGGCATTGGAGGATTGAGAATCATATTCATCTGCTGACTGTGCCACTGTAACTTCTACCTGGAAAAAATATTCTCAATATATTCATGATATTTTGTGTACATTCCGTTTCCATTCTGGAGGTATGGTACTGCACTGATCCCAGAGGAGTGCAAAATGCACTACCTAACTAGTGGAGTGTCTCTGATCACGACCTGTACACGGTTCCATATTGAGCTCCAGAGTATCCATAGACAGCTGTTTATTAAACAACACAGATGGTAGGTGAGAGCTGAATGAATCTTTAAATGTGGCAGTTACAAAAAAAAAGAAAACTAGACTAAAACCTGAAACAAGCAGCATTCAAACCACAAGCTGACAAACAGGAAAATGCAAACTTTGAATTTACCTTCCTATCTTGTCATTCAGTTGGGCCAGAGCACACTGATTTAAACAGATTTTTTTCCTTGTGTTAGCCGTAACATCTGAGCCTGGTCTAAAAGCAGAGAGCGGTGTGTACCAGAAGAGAGATGGGATTATGTGCCATAGTAACAGTAACAGTAACAGCAGCTGGACGAGTTTAAAACCAAAACAAACAAACAAAGAAAAACTGTCTTTGTGAGAACAGCAACGGACAAAATAAATAGCGCAGAACGCTTACAGGAGGAATAATACCTATACCTGACAATAGCTAAATAGCAAGTCCCTCGTGAACATAAACATCGTTTAATATCACAAGGTTGCTAGTACCTGGCTATACCTGGCTATACCTGGCTCAATGCAATGTTGTTGACAAAGAAGCACCGGGGAAGCAGAAGTGAGGAGCTTAAATACCCTGCAGGTAGAAGCACAGGTGAAAACAATAATGAGGAAAGCAAACCCCGGAACGGAACGTCGAAAAAATCTGATTGATTCACAATCGGGAAACCAGGACGAGAACCGCAAAAGAAAATAAAATAAAAAGCCACGAACCATGACACAAAGTGTTAAACACATACAGTTACACTGATATACCCAGAGTTATACATACTGATACATTGATATACCCAGTGGTAAAAAGATGCAGGTACACTGATATACCCAGTGTTATACATACTGATACATTGATATACCCACTGTTATACATACTGATACATTGATATACCCAGTGTTATACATACTGATACATTGATATACCCAGTGGTAAAAAGATGCAGTTACACTGATATACCCAGTGTTATACATACTGATACATTGATATACCCAGTGGTAAAAAGATGCAGTTACACTGATATACCCAGTGTTATACATACTGATACATTGATATACCCAGTGGTAAAAAGATGCAGTTACACTGATATACCCAGTGTTATACATACTGATACATTGATATACCCAGTGGTAAAAAGATGCAGTTACACTGATATACCCAGTGTTATACATACTGATACATTGATATACCCAGTGGTAAAAAGATGCAGTTACACTGATATACCCAGTGTTATACATACTGATACATTGATATACCCAGTGGTAAAAAGATGCAGTTACACTGATATACCCAGTGTTATACATACTGATACATTGATATACCCAGTGGTAAAAAGATGCAGTTACACTAATATACCCAATGTTAAACATATTGATACATTGATATACCCAGTGGTAAAAAGATGCAGTTACACTGATATACCCAGTGTTAAACACATAGCGTACAGTTGCATTGATATACCCACTGATAAACACACACATATCACTGATATACCCAGTGTAACACACATACAGATACACAGATATACCCAGTGTTACACACATACAGATACACAGATATACCCAGTGTTACACACATACAGATACACAGATATACCCAGTGTTACACACATACAGATACACAGATATACCCAGTGTTACACACATACAGATACACAGATATACCCAGTGTTACACACATACAGATACACAGATATACCCAGTGTTACACACATACAGATACATAGATATACCCAGTGTTACACACATACAGATACACAGATATACCCAGTGTTACACACATACAGATACACAGATATACCCAGTGTTACACACATACAGATACACTGATATACCCAGTGTTACACACATACAGATACACAGATATACCCAGTGTTACACACATACAGATACACTGATATACCCAGTGTTACACACATACAGATACACAGATATACCCAGTGTTACACACATACAGATACACAGATATACCCAGTGTTACACACATACAGATACACAGATATACCCAGTGTTACACACATACAGATACACAGATATACCCAGTGTTACACACATACAGATACACAGATATACCCAGTGTTACACACATACAGATACACAGATATACCCAGTGTTACACACATACAGATACACAGATATACCCAGTGTTACACACATACAGATACACAGATATACCCAGTGTTACACACATACAGATACACAGATATACCCAGTGTTACACACATACAGATACACAGATATACCCAGTGTTACACACATACAGATACACAGATATACCCAGTGTAACACACATACAGATACACAGATATACCCAGTGTTACACACATACAGATACACAGATATACCCAGTGTTACACACATACAGATACACAGATATACCCAGTGTTACACACATACAGATACACAGATATACCCAGTGTTACACACATACAGATACACAGATATACCCAGTGTTACACACATACAGATACACAGATATACCCAGTGTTACACACATACAGATACACAGATATACCCAGTGTTACACACATACAGATACACAGATATACCCAGTGTTACACACATACAGATACACAGATATACCCAGTGTTACACACATACAGATACACAGATATACCCAGTGTTACACACATACAGATACACAGATATACCCAGTGTTACACACATACAGATACACAGATATACCCAGTGTTACACACATACAGATACACAGATATACCCAGTGTTACACACATACAGATACACAGATATACCCAGTGTTACACACATACAGATACACAGATATACCCAGTGTTACACACATACAGATACACAGATATACCCAGTGTTACACACATACAGATACACAGATATACCCAGTGTTACACACATACAGATACACAGATATACCCAGTGTTACACACATACAGATACACAGATATACCCAGTGTTACACACATACAGATACACAGATATACCCAGTGTTACACACATACAGATACACAGATATACCCAGTGTTACACACATACAGATACACAGATATACCCAGTGTTACACACATACAGATACACAGATATACCCAGTGTTACACACATACAGATACACAGATATACCCAGTGTTACACACATACAGATACACAGATATACCCAGTGTTACACACATACAGATACACAGATATACCCAGTGTTACACACATACAGATACACAGATATACCCAGTGTTACACACATACAGATACACAGATATACCCAGTGTTACACACATACAGATACACAGATATACCCAGTGTTACACACATACAGATACACAGATATACCCAGTGTTAAACACATACAGATACACAGATATACCCAGTGTTATACACATACAGATACACTGATATACCCAGTGTTACACACATACAGATACACAGATATACCCAGTGTTACACACATAACCCAGTGTTACACACATACAGATACACAGATATACCCAGTGTTACACACATACAGATACACAGATATACCCAGTGTTACACACATACAGATACACAGATATACCCAGTGTTACACACATACAGATACACTGATATACCCAGTGTTACACACATACAGATACACAGATATACCCAGTGTTACACACATACAGATACACTGATATACCCAGTGTTACACACATACAGATACACAGATATACCCAGTGTTACACACATACAGATACACAGATATACCCAGTGTTACACACATACAGATACACAGATATACCCAGTGTTACACACATACAGATACACTGATATACCCAGTGTTACACATATACACGTAGTTTGAGGGTCAGAAGGTTTTTCACATTTGCTCTCATTTTCTGCGTCCAGCAACGACAGCTGTTCTTCCAGATGTACAGCAGTATGCCAAGTTTGAATGAGCTGAACTTTATTCTGTTAAAAGCTCATTAACATGCACTAGCAAGACAAAATCCACAGGTTGAGTTTCACAGTATTAAATTAGTAGCAGTGTGGCTGGATGTTTTAAGGGGGTTGACATCTTGACCTCACACACACACACACACAGTTGCTGGACAACTGTAGCCCCTCCCCCCCTTCCTTCAGAGAGCCCCACCTGAGCTCTTTTAAATGTGACAGAGGCCCTCATGACCTCATGGTGCCTGAGTGCTGTTGAATTGGGGGCGGGAGCTCATTAGTGGGCAGGATTAAGCTAATGAGGTGGCTGATGGGAAGGGAGAAGCAGTGCAGTGAGGAGGTCCATCGATCCTACACACCAGAAAAGCCAGGAAGGAAAATAAAGTTGGGCTTAATACTACATGGTTTTGAATTCAGAGCAGGGCAAGTGGAGAGAGGGAGGGAAAGCATTAATTTAAAGAGAGCTGTCACTCAGGCCTCATAAACAAACACCTTTCTGATTGATATGGAGATCTACCATGAAGGCTAGCACTGTTTCAATAGCCATTCAATTCTTCTGTGTCTGATGTTTGTGTATAAATTATCCTTCCTGCAGAAGAGCTCTTTCATGAGGTTAATATTTAATGCTGCTTCAGTTGTAATCCTTTCTCAGCAGTCAAACTAAAGACAAAGTTCATGTATATCAACTGAGGTAATAAGAGTTCAATGAGAAATAAACCCCAAGTCCACCTACTTTAAAGTACATGTGATACGCTTCCTAAATAGCATGTTAGTGCCAGCCTCACAAACTATGGCACTGAATTAACCACAGCAATACACCACAAGCACAATAGAAGCCAATTTGAGAGGTGCTGTGGTGTGTGCACACCAGTCTATGTACGTGTTTGCGTCAAGCGGCGGTTTGAGGGCTGTGGTGTGTGAGGTCCTGTGTGTGTGGGTGTGTGCTTGCATCATGCAGTGGTCACAGTACTGTGGTGTGTGAGGTCCTGCGTGTGTTTACGCACACAATGGTAAGAACCCTCTCCTCTTTGTGAAACTCGACCCAGTTGGAGGGGAAGATCCCATCTGTTCCACCAGGACATGAGGGACCGCCCCCCACTAACCGCCCCCTGCCGCCGCCCCCCCCCCGCACCCCCCCCCCCCCCCCATGGTGCCCTCACCCCCCTAGTGCTGAGGCTCAAAGCAGGGCTGAAGATCCAACAGTTTGTGTGCTACAAACTCCGATACCTGATTCCACAGGCTAATCCAGTGCTAATGAACCCCGATACCTGATTTCACAGGCTATTCAGTGCTAATGAACCCCGATACCTGATTCCACAGGCTATTCCAGTGCTAATTAACCCTGATACCTGATTCCACAGGCTATTCCAGTGCTAATGAACCCCGATACCTGATTCCACAGGCTATTCCAGCGCTAATTAACCCCGATACCTGATTCCACAGGCTATTCCAGCGCTAATGAACCCCGATACCTGATTCCATAGGCTATTCCAGCACTAATGAACCCCGATACCTGATTCCACAGGCTATTCCAGCGCTAATGAACCCCGATACCTGATTCCACAGGCTATTCCAGCGCTAATGAACCCCGATACCTGATTCCACAGGCTATTCCAGCGCTAATGAACCCCGATACCTGATTCCACAGGCTATTCCAGCGCTAATGAACACCGATACCTGATTCCACAGGCTATTCCAGCGCTAATGAACCCCGATACCTGATTCCACAGGCTATTCCAGCACTAATGAACCCCGATACCTGATTCCACAGGCTATTCCAGTGCTAATGAACCCCGATACCTGATTCCACAGGCTATTCCAGTGCTAATGAACCCCGATACCTGATTCCACAGGCTATTCTAGTGCTAATGAACCCCGATACCTGATTCCACAGGCTATTCCAGCGCTAATGAACCCTGATACCTGATTCCACAGGCTAAACTCATTTTGGAAAGTTATGTAGTTTTAGTCATTTACCCGTTTTCTACATAAACTCATTTTGGGAAGTTACGTAGTTTTAGTCATTTACCCGTTTTCTACATAAACTCATTTTGGGAAGTTACGCTGAACTTGCCAAGCAGTGTTCATGTTAAATATATTTTTGCATTTTACTGTTGATTGAATCCCAGCTATTATTTCTGACGAAAACATAATTGGTAGACATCCCGTCCAAATGTGTGTTTAATATTTTGCGCTGTATTTAATTTGTCGCGGCATAATTCACGTCAATGAACTTGGCAGCGATGATATTAATGTAGCCAACCCATCGGCCAGAGAAGATGGGAATGTGCTGCTTGCTTTAGTGCCCATAGGCATTATAAAGCAGGCTTTATTGAGTTAGGAATGAATACGGCGCTGGGTTACCTCAGGTGATGAGTGACACTATCTCTGCGTGAGTGCTTTTATCCTGAGGTAACGCTTTTATCCTGAGGTAGCGTTTAACTGTTCAAAAATAATGCAGTTTTGAGTGAGATGTGATTGATGGTTGTGTGGGTATAATATTGAGCTCTAATCAGCCCTATTCAGGATGGTTTTCAGGGGTTCAGAGCTGGCAGGTTCAATGATCTGATTTGGAGGAGGTGATGAAGTGTCCCACATGTGTGCACTGAAGTCCCCATCAACACGACATTTATACCCGTTTACCCACGACTGCCTGCCACTGACATGAACACACACACACCCTGTACTACTGTACACACACACACACACACACACACACATACACACACCCTGTACTACTGTACATACACACACGCACACACACACACCCTGTACTACTGTACACACACACACACACACACACACACCCTGTACTACTGTACATACACACACGCACACACACACACACACCCTGTACTACTGTACACAGACACACACACTCATGCACATGCACACACGCAATCATGCACACAAACACACATACACACACTCTCTCTCTGTCACACACACACACAAACACACACACACAGGCTGCTCTTCGCACAGAATGAGACGGCAGATTGAGTTTGCTGAGCGGCTCCCACGCTAATAATGTTTTACAGAGCTGGAGGTTGCGCCTCAATGCAAAAAGCACATTATAAGTACCTGGTAGCTGCAGGCACAATGCATGTTAAAGACAACCATGATGGCTGTGAGTTTCTCCATGGTGTCCTGTTCAATGCCACCTCATGAACAGGGACACACATCAAAAAACCTCACATTGGAGTTTTGTTTTGTTTTTTAAAAACTTTAAACTTTTTTTTATTTTTTATTTACATTTTTTTATCTCAAATCTATTATATACAGTAGATATATTGGCTTTTGTGTTTAAGAAATACATTTTGAACACTCACAAACCCATGCCACTAACCTTCTGAGTGACTACATCTCATGTTTGAAATTAAGACACGTGCCATGCAGTCCTACACAGTACCACATAGTACCATTCTGAAAGCAAAAACACCCCTAAATAGTAGAGGTCAAAAAAAGTGTTTTTTTATGACTGTTTTTTTTTGCTTTGTTTTTTTTGCTTGTGTTTTTAGCTTTTTAAAAAGGTTTTTACTGGACTGACTTTTTAAAAATAAAAATGGTGTGCTGTTGAGGACAAACACATATTATACAGACATGTTAATGTGTTTAAAAACATTTGTAAAAAAAAAAAAAAATAAACAAAAAAAGCTCTAAAACACTAAAAAAATTTAAAAAAAAAAAAAAAAACTTAAAACTCCCCAAAAAAAAACTAAAAAATAAAAACCAAATAAATTTATTTAAAAAAAAAACTCCCCACTCTTGTTTAAAAAAACAAAACCCCCCAAATTGAAAAAAAAAAAAAATACCTCACTCTGTTAAAATAAAAAAAAAAAAACTCTGTAAACAAAAAAAACAAACAAAAAAATCCTCTAAAAAAAAAAAAAAATAAAAACAAAAAAAACAAAAAACATTTAAAAAAAAAAAAAAAACAAAAACAAATCAAAAAAAAAAAAAATTTTAAAAAAAAAAAAACTCTGTCATTTAAAATAAATAAAAAAAAAACTAAACTCTCTGTCAAAAAAAAAAAAAAAAAAACAACCAAAATCAAAAAAAAAAACAAACCTCATGCCAAAAAAAAAAAAAAAAAAAATCACTCATAAAAAAAAAAAAAAAAAATCCCCAAAAAAATAAAAAAAAAACAAAATACCCTCACTATTTAAAAAAAAAAAAAAACCTCCACTCAAAAAAACAAAAAAACCCTCACTCTGTCATTTAAAAAAAAAAAAAACTCACTCTGTCATTTAAAACAAAATACCCTCACTCTGTCATTTAAAACAAAATACCCCCACTCTGTCATTTAAAACAAAATACCCTCACTCTGTCATTTAAAACAAAATACCCTCACTCTGTCATTTAAAACAAAATACCCTCACTCTGTCATTTAAAACAAAATATCTCACTGTCATTTAAAACAAAATACCCTCATTCTGTCATTTAAAACAAAGTAATCTTTCAAAAGGGAAATCCAGAAACGCAGGCAGCATGCGGTTTTAGAATCAATAGTAACGGCTCACTTAGTAAACAGGACCAGCAGACTAGCAGCTGTAGCAAAATGTCATTGTGGATTAATTCATAAAAATGTTGGTTTCTGTCGCACTTTGGTTAAAGTTCTCTCATGGAGCAACACTCCCCTCTTAAGGAGCTATGATGTAGCTCTGTCTGTAGCTCTGTCTGTTGGTCTGTCTGTTAATCCAAACCATAACAATGTAAACTCATGAGACCCATTAATGGATAGCTATGGATCTCACCAGTACTTCCATGTAGAAAATTTTGGCCTATGGCTCATTAGCTAAACAATTAATTTCTATGTTGATAAAAAAAATACGGAATTATTCTCTGCCAGGGAAGCTGTATTAATCCGTTAATGAAGTAGTTGGCTTTTGCAAAAAAATACAAATTTAAATGAGAATAATCAGCTTTACTCAGATTAGCTGCATCAGCCTTTTATACAGGACTTTATTTCCTCTGGCCACAATCTATTGTTCGTGGCCTGCTCTGAATTAATCTTGCAGTCCATTGTTCAATGCATGTAACTGGACTCTGGTTTTGTTCATCCATTTAAATACCCTATGACTCATTTATTGTATAACCACAGTAAGCTTGTTACTTTAAAATTGTGTGTACAAAAGGCACATTACAGTTTTTTACAATAGTTTTTACACTTGTCTCAATACCATGTCCACTTCTTCAAAACTCTTCACACTGTGTGCTTTTGAAACACACACCTGAGCACATCAGTTAACCTTTGGTGCAAAATGCACTTCGACCACCGAAACACTTCATATTTCACCCAAAAATGACTTATGCTGCCGTAGCTATAGCATCTGCTTTCTCCCATAAGACTACTTTGTCACTCAATGTACAATGAACTAAAAAACACAAACAACTTGGCGCATTGCAAAATACATATATTATGTGTTTCCCTTTCCTCTATTTTTGCATCGACAAATATTTCAAGCCAAGCAGCAAAAAAACGTTTGATCTGTTGGTTTTCCTCTCACAATAGATGACTGAGTGTAGTAAATTTACAGTAAACTGTAAATGAATGTTTTACTGTATCGGAAACCCAGAATAACTATTTTTACTGTGTAATGTAACACAATATATGATAAAGAAATAAATCACAAAAGCAACAGTATTCTTCAGGGGGTTTACTGTATTTTTCCATTTGTTCTCACAATGCAATATACTGTAGTTCAGAAAAAATATATACAATACAATCAATAACAAAAAATACCAAATAGCAATATTTTCACAATATACAGTAATTCACACATATATTGTCTGTCTATCAGTATCAGAAGTCTACTGTTGGCCTGGCCCATCCATCCTGTCCTCTGCATTTGGCCATAGATTGTCATCAACATCACACCGAATGTTATTTCTTGCCATACACCGAGGAAAGAATCTCTTCGAGTGCCTTATCCAGCCCTGGATGTGTTCCACTGTTGGAACCGCAGAGCCAGAGGAGAGAGGGCCCGGGACTCTGAGAGATCCTACTGCAGAGCCAGAGGGGAGAGGGCCCGGGACTCTGAGAGATCCTACTGCAGAGCCAGAGGGGAGAGGGCCCGGGGACTCTGAGAGATCCTACTGCAGAGCCAGAGGGGAGAGGGCCCGGGACTCTGAGAGATCCTACTGCAGAGCCAGAGGGGAGAGGGCCCGGGACTCTGAGAGATCCTACTGCAGAGCCAGAGGGGAGAGGGCCCGGGGACTCTGGACGTGTTTTTGGGGCCACTTGTGATTTGAGGCGTGGGGAAACGGTAGTGTAGTTGGGGAGAGCCCCCCACCCCCCAAAAATGGACGTGCTGAGGTCACATTCTCTTCATTAGCGCACACTCCCTGGGGATTATTTGTAAACAGTTTCCATCACAAACAGGAATGACAGGAAACAGACATTGCGTGTCTCTTCACTGAGGAACAGATGCGGAATGCCGGGTTCAGTCAGCTGAGACGGCTGTCATCATTCCCAGATCTCGTCCTCTGTGGACGGGAATTTTGAGGTCTAGTGGCTTTCTAAATTCTATTGCTGAGCGACACAGGAAACAGCATATAAAATATCATATAAGCACATATGCAGAAGCTAAATCCATGTGTAATTCATTTTATTACAATGTACGTACAGATGCAATGCATTGTTAAATTGTCATTTATATTTGTTTATAAAGTCTGAGAAATAAAAACCTCTTGCAAGCTCTTTATCAACCTTTTCATAAAGTCAAGTATAAATTTCCAGACTAAAGACTAAACAAAATGCTATCAACATTAAAAATGACCTTTAGTGAAAAAATGAGTAAAGAAGCAAAAGCAATGCTCAAGCTTTAAGTGGAATGCAGTGAAGGGCTCTGGTATCTGTTTGTTGTTTGATGTAAATGACATGTGAATTAGTGGCTCCTAATTAATTTACCTGGTCTCAAGCACTTGAGCGGGGGCCAATCACGTCGTAGATATTTCAGTGCTGTATTCATGAGACTATCAGATATGCTTGACTGGAAAATCATTGCATCACATTCATCTGCTGGGGCAAGGGAGACATTAATGACCTTATGAATATTCATGCTGTCTGCTTAATTAAGTTAATTGTTCTGCAGAAGTGCATGCATTACCAAGGGTGCACATTTATTTATTTATTTGGTTATTTATTTAATTTCCCCTGATAGAAGCCTGCATGTTCTCTCTCCCTCAGTCTTCCTGTTCAGGGATGGGAGGTCTGCATGTTCTCTCTCCCCCTCAGTCTTCCTGTTCAGGGATGGGAGGTCTGCATGTTCTCTCACCCTCAATCTTCCTGTTCAGGGATGGGAGGTCTGCATGTTCTCTCTCTCCCTCAGTCTTCCTGTTCAGGGATGGGAGGTCTGCATGTTCTCTCTCCCTCTGTCTTCCTGTTCAGGGATGGGAGGTCTGCATGTTCTCTCTCCCTCAGTCTTCCTGTTCAGGGATGGGAGGTCTGCATGTTCTCTCTCCCTCAGTCTTCCTGTTCTGGGATGGGAGGTCTGCTGGTTCTCTCTCCCCCTCAGTCTTCCTGTTCAGGGATGGGAGGTCTGCATGTTCTCTCTCTCCCTCAGTCTTCCTGTTCAGGGATGGGAGGTCTGCATGTTCTCTCTCCCTCAGTCTTCCTGTTCAGGGATGGGAGGTCTGCATGTTCTCTCTCTCCCTCAGTCTTCCTGTTCAGGGATGGGAGGTCTGCATGTTCTCTCTCTCCCTCAGTCTTCCTGTTCAGGGATGGGAGGTCTGCATGTTCTCTCTCTCCCTCAGTCTTCCTGTTCAGGGATGGGAGGTCTGCATGTTCTCTCTCTCCCTCAGTCTTCCTGTTCAGGGATGGGAGGTCTGCATGTTCTCTCTCCCTCAGTCTTCCTGTTCAGGGACGGGAGGTCTGCATGTTCTCTCTCTCCCTCGGTCTTCCTGTTCAGGGATGGGAGGTCTGCATGTTCTCTCTCCCCTCAGTCTTCCTGTTCAGGGATGGGAGGTCTGCATGTTCTCTCTCCCCCTCAGTCTTCCTGTTCAGGGATGGGAGGTCTGCATGTTCTCTCTCCCTCAGTCTTCCTGTTCAGGGATGGGAGGTCTGCATGTTCTCTCTCTCCCTCGGTCTTCCTGTTCAGGGATGGGAGGTCTGCATGTTCTCTCTCTCCCTCAGTCTTCCTGTTCAGGGATGGGAGGTCTGCATGTTCTCTCTCCCTCAGTCTTCCTGTTCAGGGATGGGAGGTCTGCATGTTCTCTCTCTCCCTCAGTCTTCCTGTTCAGGGATGGGAGGTCTGCATGTTCTCTCTCCCTCAGTCTTCCTGTTCAGGGATGGGAGGTCTGCATGTTCTCTCTCTCCCTCAGTCTTCCTGTTCAGGGATGGGAGGTCTGCATGTTCTCTCTCCCTCAGTCTTCCTGTTCAGGGACGGGAGGTCTGAATGTTCTCTCTCTCCCTCAGTCTTCCTGTTCAGGGATGGGAGGTCTGCATGTTCTCTCTCCCTCAGTCTTCCTGTTCAGGGATGGGAGGTCTGCATGTTCTCTCTCTCCCTCAGTCTTCCTGTTCAGGGATGGGAGGTCTGCATGTTCTCTCTCCCCCTCAGTCTTCCTGTTCAGGGATGGGAGGTCTGCATGTTCTCTCTCTCCCTCAGTCTTCCTGTTCAGGGATGGGAGGTCTGCATGTTCTCTCTCTCCCTCAGTCTTCCTGTTCAGGGATGGGAGGTCTGCATGTTCTCTCTCTCCCTCAGTCTTTCTGTTCAGGGATGGGAGGTCTGCATGTTCTCTCTCTCCCTCAGTCTTCCTGTTCAGGGATGGGAGGTCTGCATGTTCTCTCTCTCCCTCAGTCTTCCTGTTCAGGGATGGGAGGTCTGCATGTTCTCTCTCCCTCTGTCTTCCTGTTCAGGGATGGGAGGTCTGCATGTTCTCTCTCCCTCAGTCTTCCTGTTCAGGGATGGGAGGTCTGCATGTTCTCTCTCTCCCTCAGTCTTCCTGTTCAGGGATGGGAGGTCTGCATGTTCTCTCTCTCCCTCAGTCTTCCTGTTCAGGGATGGGAGGTCTGCATGTTCTCTCTCTCCCTCAGTCTTCCTGTTCAGGGATGGGAGGTCTGCATGTTCTCTCTCCCTCAGTCTTCCTGTTCAGGGATGGGAGGTCTGCATGTTCTCTCTCTCCCTCAGTCTTCCTGTTCAGGGATGGGAGGTCTGCATGTTCTCTCTCTCCCTCAGTCTTGCTCTGCAGGGATGTATTTTACCTATGTGTGTGTTATTGTATCTGATACGATATATCACTCTCTGATTGAGGAGTACAGCAGTGTATTTTAACTATGTGTATGTTATCGTATCTGATACGATATATCACTCTCTGATTGAAGAGTACAGCAGTGTATTTTAACTATGTGTATGTTATCGTATCTGATACGATATATCACTCTGTGATTGAAGAGTACAGCAGTGTATTTTAACTATGTGTATGTTATCGTATCTGATACGATATATCACTCTCTGATTGAAGAGTACAGCAGTGTATTTTAACTATGTGTATGTTATCGTATCTGATACGATATATCACTCTGTGATTGAAGAGTACAGCAGTGTATTTTAACTATGTGTATGTTATCGTATCTGATACGATATATCACTCTCTGATTGAAGAGTACAGCAGTGTATTTTAACTATGTGTATGTTATCGTATCTGATACGATATATCACTCTCTGATTGAAGAGTACAGCAGTGTATTTTAACTATGTGTATGTTATCGTATCTGATACGATATATCACTCTCTGATTGAAGAGTACAGCAGTGTATTTTAACTATGTGTATGTTATCGTATCTGATACGATATATCACTCTCTGATTGAAGAGTACAGCAGTGTATGGTTTGTGAGCAGATTTCACAAAGCAGAGCTTCAGAGATACATGTTAGAAAATAATTGATTTATTTGGCAGATAGAGGCAGCCAAAGAGACTCACATCAAGTGCACTTAACATGGTGAGCAAACAAAGCTCCAATCAAAAGGACTAGTGATGATCTGATCTCTGCACACAGGCTCCCCACACACACACAGGCTCCGCACACACACACAGGCTCCACACACACACACTGAAGCACCACACTCTGCCACTTCTCACCTCAGAGAAGGGACAGCCCCGTCTACTTCCCGTCTACTCCCCGTCTACTCCCCGTCTACTTTCCATCTACTTTCCATCTCCCCTGTTCATCTGGGAGTAATGATCATAAATACATACAAACGCCTGTTCCATCTGCACTGCAGCCAGGAAGAAAAACTAGTTTCATTTTGCCACACACATTTAGCAAAACAGCACTCCAGCTTAGAACCACAACATAAAAAACTATCTAAATGAATAAAGAGTTTAAAGAGATTCAAATATCCTCCAAAGTAAATATGATTTGTGGTTCATATAAGCCATAAGCTCATATAAACGTATAAATACACTGTGGAGATTCCCACGCGTGAATGAGTGGGATGCTCTGTGGTATATAAGTGGGCCCTTGGGCAAGAGCTGCTCCTGGTCTTAATGACTGGGTTTGGGAACAGGGTCCCACAGCACCAGAGCTCCCAGGAGAGTGTCAGATGTGTGGAGGGAGGAAGACGTAGCATTTTACCCTCCTTCTTTTCACACCAAAAGCAGCTGCCTGTCTGGTGTTTACCTGCAGCATCAAAGTGGATTTCATGTTTGTCCATCTGGGATGGTGGCGTTCTTTCTCTTTCCAGAAAGAGTCCTGGGATGCCAGCACCTTCACCATCTGCCTTCTTTCACCATCGCCATGGCAACTTTCACCATCCCTTTCTGCATTACAGAAAAAAAGAAAATCATCAAAATATGATAAAATTGATTGATATTTGAAAAACATCAACCACATTCTAATAAGGGAAATATTAAAAGACTTGATAAATACATCTGTAATATTCATAATGACCGATTATTTACATTCATGAGTTTTATATTAATTCATTAATATTCTGTTTATGAGCAGATCTGTGTTTCTATATGATGGGAAAGTGTGCATGTGTGGAGTTCAAAAACATTAGCTAGCATGTCACCATGCACTACAGAATTTGACATCAATCAATCAATCAATCAATCAATCAATGTAAAGATATGTATAGTGCATTTAGCAAAGAATTTGTCACAATACACTTTACTGTATACCCCAGCCTAAACGCCATATAGAGCAAGCCAAAGTTGAATTATAGAATAAAACATATTTGGCCCATATGTAAATATCCTGACCTGTCTTGCTCACCATGCGTTCATCAGAGAATTAAGCAGAAGCAGTGTGAGGGAAAACCCAGCGGATAAAATGGATAACGCGAATTAGCACATCACTCAATTCAAATTTAACAATCTGCAAATGATAAATTCATAGACCTGATATTTAGACCGACAGTACAGGTAGACAGAATGTTATTGTCATGGTCCGTGGCTATTTTTTCCTGTTTCGCTTCGGTTCTCGTCCTCTCTCTCCGGTTAGCAGTCTATCAGATTTTTTCCACGTTCCGGTTCGGGGTTTTGCTTTTCTCCGCTTATCATTCGTTTCACCTGTCCGATTACCTGCTAGGCATTTAAACCTCTCACTTCCGCTGCCTGGCGCTTCTTTGTCATTTCGTGCCTTCTCGTAGTCAGAGTTGATTAGAAAATAGCTGCTCTATATTTTCACTACTAGATTGGCTTTAGCTGCTCTTGAAGCTCTTTAGGGATTAATCCCTTTCGTTATTTTTGTTTCTTACTCTCTGCTATATTGAGAGTGAGAGGTTTATTTTTATTTAATTTATTTGTCACCTCTTATCGGGCGTTATAGTCTATGTTCCGAAGCTGATTCTTTGTTTTCTTGTTTTCGAGCTAATGCTCGTGTATTTCTGTTTAGAAGTCTCTGTTCTCTTACTTTTCTGCTCGTGTCTACGAGCCACACCCGTGTTAGTGGATTGTTTATTATTTTGCTACTGAGACTCCTTTAGTGGTCCTTTCTTTTGCGAGTGACTTGTTTTGTTTATCGTGTTTTGTCGCGTTTGGTTCATCGTTACAAACCCAAACCCTTACAGTTATAGCAATACAGTAATATTGTGTGTATTTGAGGACAACATAATGTACCACCATTCCTGCCCATACAGCGAAGAGCTTTGGGAGGATTGTCCCTTTACAATCTCTGCAAATCCACTTCAAAGTATCTTCATGCTCTTTAAAGATTCCCATGATTAATCCAGTGTTGACCCCCTCTCATGTCTTAAGAGTCACGGCATATGGGATTGTAATCCACAGTGCTTAACCAGAAAGGTATGTGCATTTTGCATAACTTTAAGGGTTTCTTCTCCTGACTTATTTTTCCATAGAGTTCAATAGGAAAATTTGTCAGTAGAAACAACCCTCAAAGTGATCCATCCATATCTACAGCATATCTGGCAGCAGAGTGATGGTTTGAGGCTCGTTTGATACCTCAGACCCTTGATGACCTTGAGCCATATCGCAAACCATGTATTCCATACTGTTCCAGCATAATTTACAGCTAAATCTAGTCCCACCCCCCAATTCCCATAGAGATCCATTCAAATGCAGAGATGTTATAGTATCGCTTGTAAGAGTACCAGAAAATAAAATATCAAGAGTTTTTTTATGTTGTTGCACTGGATGCACACAATTGTTCACACATATAAAGCAGTCCTTTTTTATTTGAGTATTTTACAATTTTTGTGTAACACAGCTGAATTGCACATTATTTCCAGTATAAATGATTGGCATTTTACACATTCACATGAAACGTAGTTTGAATGACCACATTACCACAGGGCCAAGTTACATTAAATAATTTAAGAAATATTGGGTAGCATTGCTTTGGAATAGAACTTCATTTGTGTGAGCTAAGACAGCTAGTATTGTTTGTTGTAACTTGGCTTCATTTTGATATCTATACTTTTAATGACAGACCTATTAAAAGTTAATTAGTTTTATTATAGACCGCGCTTTGTATGCGTGCGTAACTTGGCATTTGCGTAAGTTGAAAACGTTTTTTGTTGAGATATCACTTATTTTAGTGTGTTTGTAATGAGTAAAGTTTATGATAATGCATAATGTAGCTCTGCACTGCACCCAGCTTCAGCTCTGCACTGCATCCAACTTCAGCTCTGCACACTGCACCCAGCTTCAGCTCTGCACTGCACCCAGCTTCAGCTCTGCACAGCACCCAGCTTCAGCTCCGCACTGCACCCAGCTTCAGCTCCGCACTGCATCCAGCTTCAGCTCCGCACTGCACCCAGCTTCAGCTCCACACTGCATCCTGCTTCAGCTCCGCACAGCACCCAGCTTCAGCTCTGCACACTGCACCCAGCTTCAGCTCCGCACTGCATCCAGCTTCAGCTCTGCACTGCACCCAGCTTCAGCTCTGCACTGCACCCAGCTTCAGCTCTGCACTCCATCCAGCTTCAGCTCTGCACACTGCACCCAGCTTCAGCTCCGCACTGCACCCAGCTTCAGCTCCACACTGCATCCTGCTTCAGCTCCGCACAGCACCCAGCTTCAGCTCTGCACACTGCACCCAGCTTCAGCTCCGCACTGCATCCAGCATCAGCTCTGCACTGCAACCAGCTTCAGCTCTGCACTGCACCCAGCTTCAGCTCCGCACTGCACCCAGCTTCAGCTCTGCACACTGCACCCAGCTTCAGCTCCGCACTGCACCCAGCTTCAGCTCTGCACTGCACCCAGCTTCAGCTCTGCACACTGCACCCAGCTTCAGCTCTGCACTGCACCCAGCTTCAGCTCTGCACTGCACCCAGCTTCAGCTCTGCACTGCACCCAGCTTCAGCTCTGCACTGCACCCAGCTTCAGCTCTGCACACTGCGCCCAGCTTCAGCTCCGCACTGCACCCAGCTTCAGCTCCGCACTGCACCCAGCTTCAGCTCCGCACTGCACCCAGCTTCAGCTCTGCACTGCACCCAGCTTCAGCTCTGCACTGCACCCAGCTTCAGCTCCGCACTGCACCCAGCTTCAGCTCTGCACACTGCACCCAGCTTCAGCTCCGCACTGCATCCAGCTTCAGCTCTGCACACTGCACCCAGCTTCAGCTCTGCACAGCACCCAGCTTCAGCTCCGCACTGCATCCAGCTTCAGCTCTGCACTGCCTGGTTGAAGTGGTTGGTTAGAGATAACGTTAATTAACTCCGCACTGCATCCAGCTTCAGCTCTGCACTGCACCCAGATAGAATACTGGCAACAAAATCATTTTAAATTTCAACTTTTGAAAAGTGAAACCTTACCCTTTTCGTAGAATGACCCATAGACACAAAAACACACATACACATAAACACACACACAGCCTTTTTCGTAGAATGACCCATAGACACAAAAACACACATACACATAAACACACACACAGACACACACATACAGACAAACACACAGACAAAAATACACAAATACATACACATACAGACAGACACATAAACACACAAATACACAGAGACACACAAACACACATGCATACACAAACACAGATACACACAAACACAGAGATACATAAACACACAAACACACACACACTCTTTGCTTTGTCTCTGATAGTCTGTATTGGCCCAAAATGGGAAGTCACCTTTTAGCTCATTTATCAGTTATGTTTGCATGAAGAGAAGCCTGTGTAGTAAGCACAGGTCAGCAGGGAAACGTTTTATCTCCAACCAGCCTTTAAATATTCTCCTCTGCAGCTCTCTCTTATTGTAGATTTTGTTTTACAGGCAACAAAAATTAGAATATTTTTTTCTGTCTTTGAAACACAATCAGAGAGAGAAACAGGAAGTAGATAGTAAGTGATTAAGGTTTACTCTCAAGCTTGTTCCATTCAATCTCAGCTCCCAGCAGAAAGCTTGTTCCATTCAATCTCAGCTCCCAGCAGAAAGCTTGTTCCATTCAATCTCAGCTCCCAGCAGAAAGCTTGTTATTTCAATAACGTAGTAATCAAACCTTCCGTGCTTAATTGCCCACTGCAATGAAACCAATTGCGTTCAAATATATGGGGCCATACAGTTAATGCAAATGGAAATATCCTACATTTATAGAACTGTCTACATCAGCCATTAACACATGCCTATTTAAAGTACTCATGCAAATCCACAAATTATCATCTTTAACAACATATCCATCCACATGGATAAAACTATATGACAGAATAAGGCAAGCGATGTAATGTAATGCTACAATATGTAAACGGACCACCATCAAAACATCTAACCATTTATCCACCATTAACCCATTACCAATAGCTAATAGTAGCTCCTGTTCTAAAGTCTAAAAAGACTTCTTCTAAAACAGCGGTAAAGCCCCCATTTCAGGTCATCTGATCAGCTGATGTCTGGTTGAAGTGGTTGGAGATAACACTAGTTAACAGCAGGTCAGCTGATGCCTGGTTGAAGTGGTTGGTTAGAGATAACGTAAATTAACAACAGGTCAGCTGATGTCTGGTTGAAGCGGTTGGAGATAAAGCTAGTTAATAGCAGGTCAGCTGATGTCTGGTTGAAGCGGTTGGAGATAAAGCTAGTTAATAGCAGGTCAGCTGATGTCTGGTTGAAGCGGTTGGAGATAAAGCTAGTTAATAGCAGGTCAGCTGATGTCTGGTTGAAGCGGTTGGAGATAAAGCTAGTTAATATCACGTCAGCTGATGTCTGGTTGAAGTGGTTGGTTGGAGATAATGTTAGTTAATAGCAGGTCAGTGTGCTTCCAGGTCATTGGGTAGATCAGGTGAATATGCAGATTTTTATACGTGTATTTTATGGCCACTAAAATGAGGATAGCAGGTTCACTCTCTCCATTTATGCTTAAAATTAATGAATAAATTATTACTATTGAGATTTTTTATTATTCCCATCAGCAGGTGTACTTGGGTCCTGTGTTTGTGGAGTGTTTATGTGCTTATTATGTGTGTGTGTTTGTCACACTTCTGTGACCTAGGGAGGACCTGAGAGTGCTTATTATGTGTGTGTGTGTTTGTCACACTTCTGTGACCTAGTGAGGACCTGAGACCTGTAACTGACCCAGTCCACTCTGACCCACACCTATGCCAGCATTAAGACCCCTAGATCAACAACAAAGGGCTACAGGGCATATCCTCAATTCCTTTCAGCTTTTGCTGAAGAAAGGTGAGCTTGTGTTTAATTGACCTTGTAAGGTCTATAGAGTTTATGTGCTGCAGTAGAGAGTCTCTGTTTGTCCCTGTGGTAAAAAAAAACTTCTTCCAGGTCAGAGGTCACACAGCACATAAAAACATACATACAGTATATACCTTAAACCATGTGGCTTCTGTCCGGCCAACCTGATCCAGGCCACCGCATAGGGACTGACACTAATGGGGTTAGCAGCCCTGTTTACTTAGGGAGAATTAACACACGCTCAGGACATGTTTGTCACCAATTTTCAGACTCCTCTAAAACACTCTTCAGACTAATTCAGATTAGCCCATTTGCAACCTGACCCCATTTCCCCAAGTCTGCAATTCAGGTCTATCTGTTAACCTACTTCAAATGATTACACACATATATACGCGCACACACACACGCACACACATGCGCACACACACACACACACATGCGCTGCAGAAAGCTTCCACTGCCTCGACCCGCGCAACTGCAGCGCTGTGAGTCTCACAAACAAACACACGCACACACACACACACAATTTGCTAAAATGCTAGGCTAGGAAATATTGAATCTTAAATGCAGCCCTGAAACATAGTTTCATGGCAGTAATCTGCTTCTTAAAAATGTGCAGCTCCTCACAGAGTCACACGGGAAGCAGAATAGAACCCAAACAGGGTTACTTTTAGTCTAAAGAGCAGATATCTTACTTTTAGTCTAAAGAGCAGAGACATCTTACTGTTAGTCTAAAGAGTAGACAGACATCTTACTGTTAGTCTAAAGAGCAGACAGATGTCTTACTGTTAGTCTAAAGAGCAGATATCTTACTGTTAGTCTAAAGAGCAGACAGACATCTTACTGTTAGTCTAAAGAGCAGACAGACGTCTTACTGTTAGTCTAAAGAGCAGATATCTTACTGTTCGTCTAAAGAGCAGATATCTTACTGTTCGTCTAAAGAGCAGACAGACAGGAGGTTGTCTGTGTTTCAGATGATTAGAACACATTTGTCAGCTTGGCTGGGAGTTAAGGGTCAGTAGTGTTGCTGTGGTGGACGTTCACTCCGGCTCATGGCTGGGACAGGGAAAGCCTCTGTTCGGGGATATCTGCTTGCTGTTGATCAGCACCCCCTTGTGGTTCAAAAAGTAACACATCAATACCAAGAAGAGGAATATAACATCAGCGTCTTTTTAGTTTTTACACAAAATAATAAACGGCCTCATCATTAAAGTATCTTATATGGCAAAATTGTGTGTAATTATTTATGGAAATAAGTTCTCAACACAAAAAATTCACAGGCACATCTTTTTTTCCTGAAGTTTTTTGAGCTCTGAGGCAAGCCTTTAATCAGGACACTAAGTGGAGCCCCATTTAACACCAGCAGTTCTGCTTCTGCAACAACTCCAAAGAGCAAACCTGCCATGGCTCACTTCTGGCCTCCAGGTAGTGGAGTGGAGCACAGTAGAGCTCATCAGCATGTCTTAATAAGCATCAGCTTTTAAAATAACGCTAAACAATCTGTGGATGGTGCTGCCACAAGCGGTCTGCTGACAGCATCAGGGCCTAACCTGCGGCTCTCTCAGGACGTCAGTGCAGACGGGGGGACATGGCTGATGTCCTGGAGCACTAGTTCATCTCCCTAACAACCCCCTGCCAGACAGCCAATCACAGGAAGGCTGCATGTCTCACAGTGAAACCTCATTACAGGTGACAGGTGGCAGTGGAGTGTGATCCTCCGGGTACTGGGCTGCTAATACACAGTTAAAGACACTGGCATTGTGCTATTGAACATGATGCTTCAGCTCAATTACTCCAGTGAATATCTAGCTGTATTAAGAGTGCACCAACTGGCATACAGTATATACTATAGCCTACAGTAGGCTATATATACTTTTATAAGCTGTGAAAGACACTGCTATGTGTAATAATCCAGGTGCCTTGTTGGTCCTGACTAGGCTTTAGAGATGTTTTAATGGAAATTGCTGTATGTTAAGTTTGTCCTCATGACATCCTTTAAATGTACTCTGGCTACATTTTCACAAGGCTTATCCCTGGCAGCCAGTACAGAGGCTATACATTTAAATGCTATACACTTTTACTTCATATGAATGTGCACTGTGCAGAACGATGACACTTTCCAAAATGATTGTATAAGATTTTTTAAGATTAAGCTTCTCGGAACATATCAACTATATTTACATGCATTTCTGCAGAAGACACTTTTTACAGAAATGCGTCTGCAATTAAACGTTTTTTCACACGTTTATTTTTCAGAAATAATAGCTTTCACGTTACAAACTTATAAAAAATAAAAAAATTTAATGAACATAATGTAGAATATGCTTTTTTATTAAAAAAACTAAAAAGAATTTTGACCATCTTCATCAGGTGCCAGAACCCCAAATTTGCAGCATATTATCACTTGCAGGGTGAAATACTGCTTGAAATACTGCTGATAATTCTGCATCACAGATAAATCATTCAGCCTTGGACCCGCCCTGTAGGCGGGGCTATCTGCAGGTTTGGGAGTCATCTCTGGAGATCGAAATGGCTCATACATCCAGTGCATGGTGTGACTTACCAAAGCATCGTATTTCAAAAACATATTTCAAAAGAAAGTTCACCGGCCTGAATCATTTGTGTAAATGCAGGTTTTTGTCTTGATTGTTCTGCTGTTTTCTTCAGGTTGACGCTCGCTGCTCGTTGCTCGGTGCTCGCTGCGGCAAGATGTGGGCGACTGGTGTGTGAACTGGGCCACATCCTGGTACTGCGTGTCCTCGCTTAGAAACCGCTCGCTCTCCGCCTCTGACATCATGGGCACAACCTCTCTGCTGCCTTTCTGAGAGCAAGCCCCCGCCCGCGTACAGAGCCTGAAGATTAGCGGTAAACCCGCGGTCACACCAGCAGAGGAACATACACACGTAGGCCGCACACACACATAGACCGCACACACACGTGGACTGCACATACACGTACACGTGGACTGAATAAACGGACACGGTCTCATAGGTGCGAGCATGAGAGCACGAATAAAAAAAATCTCCCGCAGAACAACAGGAAACAATGATTTCACTCTAACAGGAAACAAAAGTTTTACTCTCTGTGGTTTTCAGTGCAAACTATATTTTTCTCAAGGCACAAAAAAAAACACTTTCAAAACAAAAGGCATTAAATCAACATAAAAGGTGAAGGCCTGTACATAAAATGCACTTCCATATAAATGCCTATAAATACATGTATATATGCTGTACATAAATATATTCACAAATGTATTTATAGACAAGTATATACAAGTGAATTCAGATTTGTGATCAGGGAATCAGCAGTGCATTGTTTTACAGCAGACACAATTAAATATGTGCTATCACATCTATATATGAAACATTCCCAAGATACAGAATGCAATTCACTGCTTCTTGATGTATTTCTATGAATAAAATTCACCTAGCGATGTAAAACATCAAGTCGCTCCAAAGAACATCCAAACAACATCTGATTCAAGAGACAAAGTGCACTTAGTTCTGCTGACAGAAAACCAGTTCAACTCAACAGAGTGACATTCACTCTCTCAGTCTGAAGTTGGTCATTGCGTTGTGGTCGTAGATATATTACACTGTCCAAAGCTCTCATAAATATCCGGCTGTCTTAAGTTCCTGTCCTTGCATTGTAGTCCTAGATATATTACACTGTCCAGTGCTCTCATAAATATCCTGCAGTCTCAAATGTATTGCCTGTGGGCTGCATGTCAAGGTGCAGCAGGCCTGCACGTTTTCCCTTGAATTTAGGGTTTCAGTGTGAATCTAGTCGCTCTCTCCAATGGGGGGGGGGGGTTCATTAGGAAATGCTCTCATTCTTCGGCACGTAGTCCCAGCTGTCTCGCTGAACCTCTTCCTCGCTCCTCTTGTACCCCCTCTTAAAGAAGCCAACCTGCGGAGGGGAGAGAATCGGCTCAATCAAACTACCCACAGAAAACACGCTAAACACACACAAGGCCCCTCCTTTATCCTTCAATAGTTCTGCTTTTGAATAATTTAATACAACACACACACACACACAGGCCATCCATTGTATATCTTCACCAGGACGATTACTAAATGCATAGATTAATCTCATCTTTATCGTAATACCACTTAAATATGCATATGATTCACTTATTTGTTGCATTGGTGAGTTCATTCATTGTTGTTTTTTCTTGAATAGCATGTTTTAATGTTGTTTTTGTCGTACATTGTCTTGTGTACATAAACGTTAACATCCCTTCAGTACAGTGGAATACAGTATTGATCTTTGCAGGAATGTACAGTGCGTTTGCTATGAACAGTGAGCACCCTGTGCTGTACTCTGCAGGAATGTACAGTGCGTTTGCTATGAACAGTGAGCACCCTGTGCTGTACTCTGCAGGAATGTACAGTGCGTTTGCTATGAACAGTGAGCACCCTGTGCTGTACTCTGCAGGAATGTACGGTGTGTTTGCTATGAACAGTGAGCACCCTGTGCTGTACTCTGCGGGAATGTACAGTGCGTTTGCTATGAACAGTGAGCACCCTGTGCTGTACTCTGCAGGAATGTACAGTGCGTTTGCTATGAACAGTGAGCACCCTGTGCTGTACTCTGCAGGAATGTACAGTGCGTTTGCTATGAACAGTGAGCACCCTGTGCTGTACTCTGCGGGAATGTACAGTGCGTTTGCTATGAACAGTGAGCACCCTGTGCTGTACTCTGCAGGAATGTACAGTGCGTTTGCTAAGAACAGTGAGCACCCTGTGCTGTACTCTGCAGGAATGTACAGAGCGTTTGCTATGAACAGTGAGCACCCTGTGCTGTACTCTGCAGGAATGTACAGTGCGTTTGCTATGAACAGTGAGCACCCTGTGCTGTACTCTGCAGGAATGTACAGTGCGTTTGCTATGAACAGTGAGCACCCTGTGCTGTACTCTGCAGGAATGTACAGTGCGTTTGCTATGAACAGTGAGCACCCTGTGCTGTACTCTGCAGGAATGTACGGTGTGTTTGCTATGAACAGTGAGCACCCTGTGCTGTACTCTGCGGGAATGTACAGTGCGTTTGCTATGAACAGTGAGCACCCTGTGCTGTACTCTGCAGGAATGTACAGTGCGTTTGCTATGAACAGTGAGCACCCTGTGCTGTGCTGCAGAGGTATACGCATGATGACGGAATGCTGGGTTGAATTAGCTCCCATATAAAGGTGTCACACTGACAGATGGGGTTTTATTGACTAAAACTTACTCTTAGTCTATTCTTAGTAGGCCTTCCCTTATTTCACATGGGCTGTGGGTCTGCTGTTAAAAGGCTAATTCACTTAGAGTAGGTGAGTAGGTGTATTCACACATTTCAGCGTGGCACTCGGATGAAAAGCAATGACGAAAGAGGAAACTCACCATCCAGAGGCAATATATGACCAGGGCCAGGATGAGCACCCCGATAGCTAAGCTCACTGCAGTCACAAACACCTCTACCCTTTTTGTGGGCTTCTGGTTAAAATGAGCTTCCAAATCAACCTGCAGGATGGAAAATGTTTAAATCAAAGTCCTTCTGGCTCACAGAGAAGAGCTTCTGGGCTGTCAGTGCAGTTAGCCTGGTTTAGCCAGTGCGGTTAACATGGTTTAGCCAGTGTGGTTAGCCTGGTTTAGCCAGTGCGGTTAACATGGCTTAGCCAGTGTGGTTAGCCTGGTTTAGCCAGTGCGGTTAGCATGGTTTAGCCAGTGTGGTTAACATGGTTTAGCCAGTGTGGTTAGCCTGGTTTAGCCAGTGCGGTTAACATGGCTTAGCCAGTGTGGTTAGCCTGGTTTAGCCAGTGCGGTTAGCATGGTTTAGCCAGTGTGGTTAACATGGTTTAGCCAGTGTGGTTAGCCTGGTTTAGCCAGTGCAATTAGCATGGTTTAGCCAGTGTGGTTAGCCTGGTTTAGCCAGTGCGGTTAGCATGGTTTAGCCAGTGTGGTTAACATGGTTTAGCCAGTGTGGTTAGCCTGGTTTAGCCAGTGCGGTTAACATGGCTTAGCCAGTGTGGTTAGCCTGGTTTAGCCAGTGCGGTTAGCATGGTTTAGCCAGTGTGGTTAACATGGTTTAGCCAGTGTGGTTAGCCTGGTTTAGCCAGTGCAATTAGCATGGTTTAGCCAGTGTGGTTAGCCTGGTTTAGCCAGTGCAGTTAGCATGGTTTAGCCAGTGCGGTTAACATGGTTTAGCCAGTGTGGTTAGCCTGGTTTAGCCAGTGCGGTTAGCATGGTTTAGCCAGTGTATTTAGCCTGGTTTAGCCAGTGTGGTTAGCCTGGTTTAACCAGTGCAGTTAGCCTGGATTAGTCAGTGTGGTTAGCCTGGTTTAGCCAGTGTGGTTAGCCTGGTTTAACCAGTGCAGTTAGCCTGGATTAGCCAGTGTGGTTAGCCTGGTTTAGCCAGTGCGGTTAGCATGGTTTAGCCAGTGTGGTTAGCATAGTTTAGCCAGTGCAGTTAGCCTGGATTAGCCAGTGTAGTTAGCCTGGATTAGCCAATGTGGTTAGCCTGGTTTAGCCAGTGTATTTAGCCTGGTTTAGCCAGTGTGGTTAGCCTGGTTTAGCCTGTGCAGTTAGCCTGGATTAGCCAGTGCGGTTAGACTGGTTTAGCCTGTGCAGTTAGCCTGGATTAGCCAGTGCGGTTAGACTGGTTTGCCCCAAAAGCTCACATCAATCAGACACTCTGGATTAGAGCATCTGCTGAATGTGAGGTGATGTAATATGATGTGATGTCATAATGGAATGTAATGTAATGTGACAAAGAGACAGAAGACTATGGAAGATGCTTTAGATGAGATGAGAGATAAACTGTGGACACATACATTGTTATCTATGAGAAAAGTGTGCACCAGGCTGTCTGAGGACAGTACACACAGCAAATATTTTGGTGTAAATTTAACACTACTGGTGTACATTTAACACCATGGGGGTGTTCATATGAATCCAGGACTCATATAAACACCATAGGGTGTTAAATGTACACCAGCATTTTGGCTGTGCACCCTGTCATGGCCCAGACTGTGGGACTGAAGCTTGCCTGTGTGAAGGGGTTCTCCTGGATGAACAAGTTATAGGGATCTTCCCTGGGCGTTGCTATGGCGCTGCTCTCGATCACCATAATCCCTTGCCTTCCCTGGACACAAAAAGAAACGTGACGAGGCATATTTACAGGAAACCCAAACAAAAAACACTAACTCAGAATGAATGATGAAATTGTGTTTCATAAAGCTGGGTCCTTTGTTTACAAACACCACGGAGCAATGCACTTTGGGATTGCTGGTTCTCTCTGGCTTTATGTCTACCTTCACTGTTCTCGTATGTGGGGGTGTGGTTTTCATCGTTGATTTCAGGATTTCCATGCACTAGAACAGAGCCTTAACAGATACCAGACTGTGGGACCCATCCATGTACTAGAACAGTACCTTAACAGATACCAGACTGTGGGGCCCATCCATGCAGTAGAACAGAGCCTTAACAGATACCAGACTGTGGGGCCCATCCATGCACTAGAACAGAGCCTTAACAGATACCAGACTGTGGGGCCCATCCATGCACTAGAACAGAGCCTTAACAGATACCAGACTGTGGGGCCCATCCATGCACTAGAACAGTACCTTAACAGATACCAGACTGTGGGACCCATCCATGCACTGGAACAGTACCTTAACAGGATGAGCCACCCAGCCGATCCAAACCGCAGTTTTTTAAACATGAATAACAAAGAAGTAAAAGTAATTTTCTTTTTATTTCTGATGAGCGGTGTTCACAGCATTTAGGCAGAGCTTTAATATTGCGACACCTCCCATCAGAGAGTTAACTTTCCGCCACGAAGGCAAACTGGGGACACTCACTGGGGAGATCTGGAGGACAGCGGGGTTCAGCTCCACCTCCATTTGAATGGTCGCCTCTTTCCCGATGTCCAGGTCTCCCAGCTTACAAACCACATTCTGACACTCTGGATCATTTTTCATACAGTACTGCAAGACACAAAAACACGGATTCATGAGTCAAATTATATCTTTTAACTGTGCATTAGAACATTACATTTTCTTTCATACATTCTCAGAAGGGTTCCAAAAGGATCCTCTGTCTTTCCATTGAGGAACCCTATCTAGTTCAAGGGTTATGTGTCAGGCAAAGGGGTTCAATCTGGGAGCTTTCACACTTTTCTACCATAGAGGAAGCCAAAGGACCCTTTTTTCTGGGAGTATACATATGAGTCCTGGATCAGGGGTGTGTATCCAAGCAATTAACTTTGGTTTTGTAAACAGGTGTGTAAATCAGCACTCCTGGATAATCATAGTCATCAGATCTAACGTGATATCTCACTGTGTGACAGCAGCATTTACCATACGCCGCGTCAGGGTCTTGGAGAAGAAGAAGACTAGATCTTCGATGAAACGTGGTTTTGGCACACGGCAGTCTTCGCTAGTCTCTCTGGAGGAGTCGGGAACATGGCACCACCCGAGAGAGGACTGGATCCGAGAACAGAAGGGGAAAATCAGATACACAGGGACCGGTTACAGATACACAGTTTTACACAACATTTACTTCCATACCTGTACGTCCACAATGTTGAGTAACCGGTATGGATACGGCACCAACGCCTTTGGAATATCGATTTCCACGTTCGCATCCAGGGCTCTGCTTGGACCAGCATTTAGAACCTGAAAGGAAAGTGTGCATTAATCATTCACGCCACTGCTCACAGTACAATACATGGCTCGTCCCCCTTTTCAGGTCGTTGTATCGGTTTGGTGTTCTGAAACAAACCAGGTAAGTACATCATGCATCTGACTTCAAATATGCCCATAATAATAATGATACCTTTATTATAATATATTTGATTAGCACCTTTCATGCAATACATTGCAGCCCAAAGTGCTTTGCGAGTTCGAACCAAAACAATAACATAATCAGAACACAGAAATAAGATAACAATACATAAGAAGGTAACATAATACAATAATACACAGATACTTCCATGTGTAACAAACAGGAAGACGAAAAGGTACACAGAAACGTCGCACCCTTTTACTGATGCAAATATCGTCTGCGTTCTCCGCTTTGGTCTTGCTTACCTTGAAGGTGTAATTGAATCTTTCAGTGTAGCATCTCTGGGCGTCAGTGTTGTCCAGCTCTCCGAAAACAAACGCCGTTGGAGAGACGAAGCTGCAGGTGAAGCAGATCAGAGAAAGACTGAAGAGTGGAGAACAGAGACCGTATAGATTTGGGGTACCCCTCCCCCCCTCCCCTAACAGATGTCACTGCCCCTCCCCCCTCCACAGATGTTTAGATTACTTTGGAGCCAGCGTAGAGTTTAACTAACACTTTACCTTTTACTGCGTAGTGAAATGGGAGAATGTCATGCGGTTTTTATTGGTAGCAGAGCTGCAGTTGAGATACTGTGCAATGGAGCAGAGAACAAAGCCAAATTCTCCAGAGATCTAACTTACAGCCATCTTACGATTCTCCTACCTGACCTCATATGGACAACAGAAGCTGCTGCTGTTGTTGTTATTCAGTTTCATACACAAAATGTCATGGCATGAGTCACGTTGTTTGCAGCATGCAGTCCAAAATATCAAAATAATTACTGTAGGATTAATTGCTCACCCATGAACATTTAGGCCTATCCCATGTCGCAATGGTAACGTCAGCTGGGCAAAGTTGTCATGAAGAAATTCTTTCATTTCATAGTTTTCACTGAGAAAGATAAAATTTGAGAGATTTATTTTTGAAAAATGGGTAAGAAACGCTAAACACAGCACATCGAATCATTACACATTATTGCATATAATTAGTAAGCAAAGCCACCAAATGAAAACACTTTTTTATTATTGTTCATGAAAATAATTAGATACAGACTTGAAAAAAAACATTTGTTCTGCTATACCTCTAATAATATATATACAGGTGCAGCTCAAAAAATGTGAATATCGTGAAAAAGTTCAATATTTTTTGTCACTCATGTCAGAAAGTGAAACTCATATATTATATAGATTCATTACACATAGAGTGAAATATTTCAAGCCTTTATTTCTTGTAATTTTGATGATTATGGCTTACAGCTAATGGAAACCCAAATTCAGTGTCAGAAAATTAGAATATTACGTAAGATCAATAAAAAAGGATATTTTAAACAGAAATGTCAGCCTTCTGAAAAGTATGTTCATTTCTATGCACTCAATACTTGGTTGGGGCTCCTTTTGCATGAATTACTGCATCAATGCGGTGTGGCATGGAGGCGATCAGCCTGTGGCACTGCTGAGGTGTAATGGAAGCCCAGGTTGCTTTGATAGCGGCCTTCAGGTCGTCTGCATTGTTGGGTCTGGTGTCTCTCATCTTCCTCTTGACAATACCCCATAGATTCTCTATGGGGTTCAGGTCAGGCGAGTTTGCTGGCCAATCAAGCACAGTAATACCATGGTCATTGAACCAGCTTTTGGTACTTTTGGCAGTGTGGGCAGGTGCCAAGTCCTGCTGGAAAATGAAATCAGCATCTCCATAAAGCTTGTCAGCAGAAGGAAGCATGAAGTGTGGACTTCAGAAAACACAGTGGACAAGGCACCCCAAATCATCACTGACTGTGGAAACTTCACACTGGACTTCAAGCAACGTGGATTCTGTGCCTCTCCACTCTTCCTCCAGACTCTGGGACCTTGATTTCCAAATGAAATGCAAAATTTACTTTCATCTGAAAAGAGGACTTTGGACCACTGAGCAACAGTCCAGTTCTTTTTCTCCTTAGCCCATGTAAGACGCTTCTGACGTTGTCTCTGGTTCAGGAGTGGCTTGACACGAGGAATGCGACATTTGTAGCCCATATCCTGGATTCGTCTGTGCGTGGTGGCTCTTGATGCACTGACTCCAGCCTCAGTCCACTCCTTGTGAAGCTCCCCAAAATTCTTGAATGGATTTTGCTTGACAATCCTCTCAAGGCTGCGGTTATCCCTGTTGCTTGTGCACCTTTTCCTACCACACTTTTCCCTTCCACTCAACTTTCTATGAATATGCTTGGATACAGCACTCTGTGAACAACCAGCTTCTTTAGCAATGACCTTTTGTGGCTTACCCTCCTTGTGGAGGGTGTCAATGACTGTCTTCCGGACATCTGTCAAGTCAGCAGTCTTCCCCATGATTGTGTAGCCTACTGAACCAGACTGAGAGACCATTTAAAGGCTCAGGAAACCTTTG
>CM040398.1:3552500-3595000 GCA_022702515.1 Ilyophis sp. 1 JC-2022 | reverse complement strand
TACCAGTACCCCGTCTGGCCCAAACCCCAATGAGCTTCAGTACTCTATAGCCTTGCTGTAGTGTGCAGGCTGCTAGGAATTATCTGTGCATGTTATAAAACAATGCACAGTGCAGGGTTGAAATTCAACTGAATTCACATTAAATTTGGTTGTTTTAACCATAGCATGCAGCAAGATCTAGAATAGCATTTTATGTGTATTTTCCAAGTAAATTTAAGTTCCATGTTATATAGGCTAACTTGGTACCTGTATAGCCCTGATCACATGGTATTTGTATAGCCCTGATCACATGGTATTTGTATAGCCCTGATCACATGGTATTTGTATAGCCCTGATCACATGGTACCTGTATAGCCCTGATCACATGGTATTTGTATAGCCCTGATCACATGGTATTTGTATAGCCCTGATCACATGGTATTTGTATAGCCTTGATCACATGGTACCTGTATAGCCCTGATCACATGGTATTTGTATAGCCCTGATCACATGGTATTTGTATAACCCTGATCACATGGTACCTGTATAGCCCTGATCACATGGTACCTGTATAGCCCTGATCACATGGTACCTGTATAGCCCTGATCACATGGTATTTGTATAGCCCTGATCACATGGTACCTGTATAGCCCTGATCACATGGTACCTGTATAGCCCTGTTGGTCCCTGGACACTCACCCTCATGAAGACCTGGTGGGCGACGCAGGTAAGGTGCTCGTGTTTGGCTTTGATCCTCCCAGCCGTGGTGTTGGACGTCCCATTCCCGCTGAAGGAGAAGCGGGGTGGGAAGCCCTCCTTTCTCTGCACGTCCACAGTCAGGTTGTACAGTAGCCCTGCCAACACCAGGGAAATGCGGTCAAATGCTTATGGTCATCTCGCAACTACCCTACAGGACACCAGGGCAGTCAAACTCCTGCCCTGGAGGGCCTCAGTTTCTGCAGGTTTAACTCCAGTCCTGGAGGGCCGCAGTGTCTGCAGGTTTAACTCCAGTCCTGGAGGGCCGCAGTGCCTGCAGGTTTAACTCCAGTCCTGGATAGCCGCAGTGTCTGCAGGTTTAACTCTAGTCCTGGAGGGCCACAGTTTCTGCAGGTTTAACTCCAGTCCTGGAGGGCCGCAGTGTCTGCAGGTTTAACTCCAGTCCTGGAGGGCCGCAGTGTCTGCAGGTTTAACTCCAGTCCTGGAGGGCCGCAGTGTCTGCAGGTTTAACTCCAGTCCTGGAGGGCCGCAGTGTCTGCTGGTTTAACTCCAGTCCTGGAGGGCTGCAGTGTCCGCAACTTTAACTCCAGTCCTGGAGGGCCGCAGTGTCTGCAGGTTTAACTCCAGTCCTGGAGGGCCGCAGTGTCTGCAGGTTTAACTCCAGTCCTGGAGAGCCGCAGTGTCTGCAGGTTTAACTCCAGTCCTGGAGGGCCGCAGTGTCTGCAGGTTTAACTCCAGTCCTGGAGAGCCGCAGTGTCTGCAGGTTTAACTCCAGTCCTGGAGGGCCGCAGTGTCTGCAGGTTTAACTCCACTCCTGGAGGGCTGCAGTGTCCGCAACTTTAACTCCAGTCCTGGAGGGCCAGTGCCTACAGGTATTTGTGGTTTTGGTTCAATCAGCAGCCAATTTAGGCCTTGGAAATAAGGTTCTGTGGATTCTTGAGCCAATGACTGACTTAAATGCATCACTGGAGTGGAAACACACTGAACACCAGGAGAAACTGTGCCCCTCTCCAAAAGGAATCTGACACCCCTGTTGAGCACAATGTGATTTAACTCTATTTACTTTGGCCCTCCAGAGGCAATTTCCACCTGGTTTCTACTAGTTTTATTTAAATGTAAATATCTCAAAAGATACCCCCTGCACATCCATGCTTTAAAACTAAGCCACACTGTGGATTTAAGATGAAACCAAACTGTGGATTTAAGAATAAACCACATTGTGGATTTAAAACTAAACCACACTATGATTTAAGACTAAACCACACTGTGCATTTAAGACTACACCACACTGTGTATTTAAGATTAGATCACATTGTGGATTTAAGATTAAACCACACTGTGGATTTAAGACAAACCCCACACAGTGGATTTAAGACTAAAGCACACTATGGATTAAGGTTTTTGAAAGAGCAGTGTGGAAAGTGAAACCCTGTGCTGTGGGATACAGGTGAAGGTGTGGAAAGTGAAACCCTGTGCTGTGGGATACAGGTGAAGGTGTGGAAAGTGAAACCCTGTGCTGTGGGATACAGGTGAAGGTGTGGAAAGTGAAACCCTGTGCTGTGGGATACAGGTGAAGGTGTGGAAAGTGAAACCCTGTGCTGTGGGATACAGGTGAAGGTGTGGAAAGTGAAACCCTGTGCTGTGGGATACAGGTGAAGGTGTGGAAAGTGAAACCCTGTGCTGTGGGATACAGGTGAAGGTGTGGAAAGTGAAACCCTGTGCTGTGGGATACAGGTGAAGGTGTGGAAAGTGAAACCCTGTGCTGTGGGATACAGGTGAAGGTGTGGAAAGTGAAACCCTGTGCTGTGGGATACAGGTGAAGGTGTGGAAAGTGAAACCCTGTGCTGTGGGATACAGGTGAAGGTGTGGAAAGTGAAACCCTGTGCTGTGGGATACAGGTGAAGGTGTGGAAAGTGAAACCCTGTGCTGTGGGATACAGGTGAAGGTGTGGAAAGTGAAACCCTGTGCTGTGGGATACAGGTAAAGGTGTGGAAAGTGAAACCCTGTGCTGTGGGATACAGGTGAAGGTGTGGAAAGTGAAACCCTGTGCTGTGGGATACAGGTAAAGGTGTGGAAAGTGAAACCCTGTGCTGTGGGATACAGGTGAAGGTGTGGAAAGTGAAACCCTGTGCTGTGGGATACAGGTGAAGGTGTGGAAAGTGAAACCCTGTGCTGTGGGATACAGGTGAAGGTGCTGATCCTCACCGATGTGCCCGGAGATGCGTCGGCCGCGCACTCTGACGCAGAAGCTGGCGTTGATGCAGACGGCAGGCTGGCCTGACTCAGAGCACAGCGGCTCGCTGCGGTTTACGCTGGGGGGGAGGAGCATGAAGGCTTCCACGATCACCACCGCGCGTGTCCTGTCACAGAGAGCGCCACAGACGCAAGCCGTCAATAACCACACGTCTGTATGGAGCTCAAACGGCTCCGCCCATCTCTGCCCATCTCCGCCCATCTCCACTCTATCTCCATCCCCTCTCTGCTTTCTCCCTGTCTGACCCCATCTCTATCTGTACCCCTCTCTGCTTTCTCCCTGTCTGACCCCATCTCTATCTGTACCCCTCTCTGCTTTCCCCCTGTCTGACTCCATCTCTATCTGTACCCCTCTCTGCTTTCTCCCTGTCTGACCCCATCTCTATCTGTACCCCTCTCTGCTTTCCTCCTGTCTGACCCCATCTCTATCTGTACCCCTCTCTGCTCTCCCCCTGTCTGACCCCATCTCTATCTGTACCCCTCTCTGCTTTCCCCTGTCTGACCCCATCTCTATCTGTACCCCTCTCTGCTTTCCTCCTGTCTGACCCCATCTCTATCTGTACCCCTCTCTGCTTTCCCCCTGTCTGACCCCATCTCTATCTGTACCCCTCTCTGCCCTGTCTGACCCCATCTCTATCTGTACCCCTCTCTGCTTTCCCCTGTCTGACCCCATCTCTATCTGTACCCCTCTCTGCTTTCTCCCTGTCTGACCCCATCTCTATCTGTACCCCTCTCTGCTTTTCCCCTGTCTGACCCCATCTCTATCTGTACCCCTCTCTGCTTTCCCCTGTCTGACCCCATCTCTATCTGTACCCCTCTCTGCTTTCCCCCTGTCTGACCCCATCTCTATCTGTACCCCTCTCTGCCCTGTCTGACCCCATCTCTATCTGTACCCCTCTCTGCTTTACCTGCCTTAATAAAGTGTGAATGTACATAAGGAGGGCAGACTCCCTGCTGTCTTTTTAAAAAAAGGTTAACATTTCCCATCACAATGTGTTAAGCAAACCAACTGATACTGAAGAAAGAACCCTTTTAAAGTTACCTGTGATTCTGGTTTCATGAACCTAACTTAGCCTTGAATGGGGTTTCCTCAAAGTGAACTTATTTGTTTGAACTTATTTGAAGACTTGAAAAAACTGAAATAGATGCCTATTGAAATAGTCTCTGTGCTTGCGGATAGAGCTGGTCTCACCTCAGTATAACGGCTGAATCAGACAGTAATGCTCCCACCGCTACATCTGTGAACACATGCAGGGTAAAACATGGCATTACCTGGGACATATCCTTTCCAGTGCACCGTATTCCCCAAACCTCTTTCCCTTTTTAAAAGTCCATTTCTGGTTTATTGTTGTGTTGAATTACAGCACCCTGGCGATTGGCTGTGGTGCAATGAAGTGGCAGATGTTTGCTCTGCATGGAAAGCTAGATATCAGCTCACCTCCAGCCAGCCTAAGTCTGCTATGTTTTCTCACACTGTGTTGCTTTTCCCTGGCATTATGACCAGATAGCCAGTCCACATTACTGTCAGCTAATGCTGAGCCATTCAACAGCATCATACTAGCTGCAAGCCCCATGAAGTTATTTGATATATAGCTTGGTAGCTTGCTACTTAGCTTTACTCTCATAGAGTACTCAAGTGAGTACGTCAGACGTGGGTGGAGTCTGGTTTCCGAAGTAAATTCCTTATGATAGATAGAACGGGCTTCAGAGACTATCGACTATTTTTTTAAATCTGATTTATAGAATGAGCCAAAACGTTCCTGGATTAGCCTGTGTGGTAAAAGAATATAGACCATATATCGCATGTACCAATTTTTATTTTTTAAAGTAATGGAGTCATGATTGTAGTTTGACTTGTAGTCCACTTTAACTGACTACATATCCAGTACTGCAATGCATGGGTGGTTCTCGACCAATAAGATATCATCATCTCGTCTGTCTGGACATTTTTGGCAGATGGGAGTACTGCCGCTGAAGACGAGCTAACGTTAGCTTGCTAAGTAGAGAAGCCAAGGTCAGAAACTACGCTTCGGTTGACCACATAAAGCAATTCTAGCTTTTAGTACTTTAAGCTAGCTAGCTAACGTGTTTAAAAACGGAGCTGTGTGCTACTGCTGGCTAACGTTATATGACAATGTTTGGAGACAACGCTGCTTGTCCGGAGGGAATTATGGGATTTTCGAGTTTTTAAACAGTGCCAGCGCTGGTATATTCACTAAAAAATACTAAAACGTAAAATATACTCAAAGCTGGTCCAGAAAAAACGACATACAGTAGTTTGCGAACGGGTGTTATATTGAACAATCCAGGAAATTAATGGTAAGACACTAGAAATGGTTTAAAAGTAAGTTTTAGTTCATGTCTACACTCTAAATGAATGGGGAATTTACTTCTGAAACCAGTGTGTCTTAGTCACTTGAGTACTCTATTGGCTAGCAAAAGATTTTCAAAAGCGATCACACTTGTAGTTCTGCCAGTTTCGCCTTGCTAGCCAGTATTCTTTACCTGATTTAAGTAATGATTTACCTTTTCATAATTTACACCAATGACTCATAATCCAATTTACAGAACTCAACCTGAAAAATCTATTGTAGTTCTGGGGCTCGTTTCACGAAAGCGATTTGCGAGAATTTTCACTTACAGATCGCAATTTCTTGTCAAAACGCGTTTCACGAAAATGCATCGCATGCTCATCCCTCGCAAAACGCAAATAAAAGCGCGACGACTACAGGCTGCTCGCAAAACATTTTTTCATCGCAAGTACGGCGTTTCCTTTGATTGTGCGGAGACGGAGGCAGAATCTTCTTTGTGACGCTTCCACCATTTAGATAAATACGGAGATTAGTTGTTAGAAAGATATCACTTACAAAAACGTAGTAGCTTACATAAAAGTTCATTTTTAAATGTATACTTAAGTACATAAAGTTTATTTTAAAGTAGACTATATTTTACGTAGACAACTTTATAAAAACTAAATAGGCCTATGTATTTCCAGTATTTATGTATTTCCTGGAACTAAACGTTAAGTATAGGCTACTACCATTTATGAACTACTTATAAACAACTTCTAAACTTGTAGGCTAGCCTACTTGAAACCGCTTCTGTAAATGAAAATTAAAGTGCACTTTATGTAGCCTACACTGTCTGTGATTTCGTTCAGAAAAAGTGTAAAGACATAAGCCATCTTTTATAAACATATTTTTTGTAAGGCTACGCTTATGCGACATTCTTAGGCCACACATAACATGTAACAGAGCACGGCCCTAGCTGTATCGCTTCAAATAGTGACAGCTCTGCGCTTCCTGGCACCCGGCAGCTTTCTCTGGGTTGTCGGACATTGGACAATGTTCATCTATAAAGTGGCGACAGCACTACGCTTTGTAAATAGCCTACTGATTTAATTCAACCCGCAACACAGACGTCAAGTGAAAGGAGACGTTTACGCACTGAGTGGTCTCCCAAAACTCCTTGGTGCAATTGATGGGTCGCAAATTCCCACCAGGGCATCGACTGAGAACGAACACACTTCTGTGTGTAGAAAAGTAGCCTAACACTCGTTAAACACCTCTTACAAGTTGTATGTGATGCCCTGGGACTAAATGGGAGCGCACATGACAGATGCAATCTTGCTGTATCCTTAATGTTCAGCATTCAGCAGATAATGCTGATTAAATGTGAAGGGAAATGTGAATTGTGCTTTGGCCATTAACATAGTTTTAATATGATATTTTTATATTATAACGTTGGATTAAAGTCAGACACGATAAATTGTAACATAATTTTGGTTATTAAAAGTATTTTGAATATTTTACAGACAGTAAAGTACCCTATAATCCATAGCGCCACCTTTAGTTTGCGTTTTCGGATAATTGACAGTTTGATACACAAAATGAGGCAGGGGGATGAGAACGATTGCAGATTTACGGATTTCCTACATGAGCACGCTTTGCGACATGCGTTCATGGCTCGCAATTGCGATTTCTACGTGAAACACTCCAAAAAGTGCAGGAGAAATTGATCGCATCTCGCAGATCGCAGCTCGCACGTCGCAACTTTCGTGAAACGAGCCCCAGTTTGTTAATTTGAATGAATTCATGAATAAATCAAAGCATAGTGTGTTACCTGAGTAACCGTTGCCATCGACGTCGATCCCTCCAGACACCGACTGGCCAAACATGTTGAAGGCATTGCCCAGTACAGACCCAGTGATACGCTGGGGAGAAATGAAAGACCCAGAGTCACGGACAGAGGAAAACAAGCGAACACTTCTCTTGCACCAGAGGGCAACACACAAGCAGTTAACCTAATGATGTAATTATTAGAACCAATCTATTTATATTATCAAAGGAAGGTCTTTCTCTCCCAAGATTTAATATGGCAATTGAGCACTCGTTACAGTGAAAATGATGAGATTTAATGACCCCACACAAGCACAAAGAACAGCGGCCCAGCAGAGATTCATCGGGGCGCTTTCTTTCCGGCTGTCTGCCTGATGTCTCCAGTGTGGGAGGGAGAACAATAGGACGGTTGTGAACGTGCGGTGAGTGGCGACAGCCCCAGTCTGGAGCCCGGCCCTGCACAGTCAGCACAAACAGCAGCTGGGTACCTACTTGTGAGAAGGACTGCGCGATTCCGCTCTTCCTCCCATTGTAGATATAAATAGCCCCGCGCAGGTCATCCTCCTGAGGGGCTGACACGGCAACATCTGCAACATTTAACCGTCACAGGGGGGTTACAGGGACACAGTGGAGTAACTGTCACTCACAGCTGGAGTTACAGGGACACAGTGGAGTAACTGTCACTCATAGCTGGGGTTACAGGGACACAGTGGAGTAACTGTCACTCACAGCTGGAGTTACAGGGACACAGTGGAGTAACTGTCACTCATAGCTGGAGTTACAGGGACACAGTGGAGTAACTGTCACTCATAGCTGGGGTTACAGGGACACAGTGGAGTAACTGTCACTCATAGCCGGGGTTACAGGGACACAGTGGAGTAACTGTCACTCATAGCCGGGGTTACAGGGACACAGTGGAGTAACTGTCACTCATAGCCGGGGTTACAGGGACACAGTGGAGTAACTGTCACTCACAGCTGGAGTTACAGGGACACAGTGGAGTAACTGTCACTCATAGCCGGGGTTACAGGGACACAGTGGAGTAACTGTCACTCATAGCTGGGGTTACAGGGACACAGTGGAGTAACTGACAGTGTGCTACAGACCAGAGCAGTAACTGACAGTGTGCTACAGACCCCACCAGTGCGCGCTGTTAGTGCAGTAACTGACAGTGTGCTACACACCATGTGCTACATGTATACACAGGTCATATATACATATATACACAGCTCTAGAGTGTGTAAGACTGCTTAACCGTCTCATTTCAAACAGAGAATGTCTCGTTTAGGACAGCGGAGGGGAAAACTAACCTGGAAACCCATCATCATCAATGTCTCCCAGATTTGTTATGGTTTCTCCGAACCGAGCAGCATACGAGTCACTTCCTACTAACTCAAACTCCTGTTCCTTCATATCAACCTGAAAAACGACAGACACACACACACACACACACACACACACACACACACACACACACACACACACACACACACAGACACACACACAAACACACACACACAAACACACACACACACACACACACAGACACACACACACACACACACAAACACAGAGACACACACACACACACACACACACACACAAACACACAGCAGGATTAATTGACTGTAATGCCAAGCCAAAAAAGAAAAAAAGGTGCACTTATTAAATGTGAACGTAGGTTCAGTGCAAAGGTAATGAGCTTCAGTGCAAAAGTAATGAGCTTCAGTGCAAAAGTAATGAGCTTCAGTGCAAATGTAATGAGCTTCAGTGCAAATGTAATGGTAGTTATTTGGCCAAAGAACTTTCCTGTTCAACACATACCAGAGAAAAATGTCACAGATATTCTGAGATTAGCCATACCATTCAAATACGTTTGGGCTGAAATGGCTCAATGTGCCATTTCCTCTTGCTTTGACGATATTCAGGGTGTATAGCACAAATATTAAAAAGCTGTGAAATGTCGAGTGTAGTATAACTTAATTTACATAAATGCAACACAAATCATACCAGGCATTTAGAATATTAGGGCAAATACTCAAATGATGTCATCAGTCATCACACAAACCTGATTTACATGGAGTTTCACGTTTCTAATCTGTGTACAGACCTCTTGAAATGACCAAGTAAACATTACGGTGTGAAACAGCGCAGTCACCATGAGCCAAATAAAAAACAGAAGTACAGTTTTAGGTCACAAGGTCAGCTGATATAATTTCAACACTAAATTAACTTTATGTATGACTATAAGAACATAATCATTCACTATTCCCTCTAAATTAACTCCATGTATGACTATAAAAACATAATCATTCACTATGCCCTTTAAATTAACCCTTTAAATTTAATATTTTCGTTAGTTGCTCTGTGCTCCCCTGGGGTGATAATCCAGAATAGGGTATTTGTCGCTCTCTCACTTTTATAGGGCAACTAGAACGGTCTCAAAATTACACTTCTAGCACGTAGAAGAACGTGAACGAAACAGATTCTGTCAATACAAACAATAACCAGTCCTCTTACATGTTTTTTATTTTTTATTAAACGACCCTTTCATGGCTTTTTCGTATTTCATTTGGAACGTAGATCCAGTAGGTAATTCTTGCGCCAGAAACCACGCATTGGTCCAAATTTTCACAAGTAAGCGTTCCTAGTAGTATATATCTATGGTAAACAAACCGACCTGCCAAGATTTTGCTAGTCTTTTCTGGTAGCTTGCTAACAACATTTAAGAAAATAGTACTTTTATAAGTCATTTTAATTACACGAACAAAAATACGTACGAGGACTGGTTATTGTTTGTATTGAGAGAATCCACTTAGTTTGTGTTCGTATATGTGCTAGAAGTGTCATTTTGAGACCGTTTTAGCTGCCCTATAGAAGTGAATGGAGAGCGACAAATACCCTATTCTGGATTATCACCCCAGGGGAGCACAGAGCAACTAACGGACATATTTTGCCACCATTTGGACTAATATCATGGCCAGGGAACTACACAACCCATAGTTCTACCAAAGTTCAGTTGTGCTTTAAAGGAGAATACAGAGTTGAACTTGGGAGTCTTGCAAGCAAACACTGAAAAAAAATTGTGATTAAAAGTGTAATTTGTAATATTGGGCCTGAGCGGTCACTGTTCGATGAAGGAAGGGTACCCCAGCGCTATCAGCTATGTTGCTGTGTTCATGATCAACTTCATTCCCTCAGAAAAGCATAACCCTTTATAACGGTTCCAACTTGTCACAACAAAGCATCAAGCTCAACTAAACCGTTCGTGCATTGACACCAGATCCATTTGTAAACTACACTGTGATCCATCCTGATTGAGATATCACAGCTTTTTTTGAGGTTTTTCAAATCAAGCAACACTGGTTAGCATGTTAGCATGTTAGCAAGTTAGCAATCATAACCAGAGTGGCTTTTTAGAAAAGTCTGAAGAATGATCTCCACAATTTGCATTAAAATGCATATCAGGGCTGAAATGGTAATGGTTACGAGTTTTGAGGTTTGTGAGTTTGAGGGAGGTCTGTGAGTTTGTCTGTGAGTGAGGGAGGTCTGTGAGTTTGAGGGAGGTCTGTGAGTTTGAGGAAGGTTTGTGAGTTTGAGGGAGGTTTTGAGTGAGGGAGGTCTGTGAGTTTGAGGGAGGTCTGTGAGTTTGTCTGTGAGTGAGGGAGGTCTGTGAGTTTGAGGGAGGTCTGTGAGTTTGTCTGTGAGTGAGGGAGGTCTGTGAGTTTGAGGGAGGTCTGTGAGTTTGAGGAAGGTTTGTGAGTTTGAGGGAGGTTTTGAGTGAGGGAGGTCTGTGAGTTTGAGGGAGGTCTGTGAGTTTGAGGGAGGTTTGTGAGTTTGAGGAAGGTCTGTGAGTTTGAGGGAGGTTTTGAGTGAGGGAGGTCTGTGAGTGAGGGAGGTCTGTGAGTTTGAGGGAGGTTTGTGAGTTTGAGGGAGGTCTGTGAGTTTGAGGGAGGTTTTGAGTGAGGGAGGTCTGTGAGTTTGAGGAAGCTTTGTGAGTTTGAGGGAGGTTTTGAGTGAGGGAGGTTTGTGAGTTTGAGGGAGGTTTTGAGTGAGGGAGGTTTGTGAGTGAGGGAGGTCTGTGAGTTTGAGGGAGGTCTGTGAGTTTGAGGGAGGTTTTGAGTGAGGGAAGTTTGTGAGTTTGAGGGAGGTCTGTGAGTTTGAGGGAGGTCTGTGAGTTTGTCTGTGAGTGAGGGAGGTCTGTGAGTTTGCGGGAGGTCTGTGAGTTTGAGGAAGGTTTGTGAGTTTGAGGGAGGTTTTGAGTGAGGGAGGTCTGTGAGTTTGAGGGAGGTCTGTGAGTTTGAGGGAGGTTTATGAGTTTGAGGGAGGTTTGTGAGTTTGAGGGAGGTCTGTGAGTTTGAGGGAGGTTTTGAGTGAGGAAGGTTTGTGAGTTTGAGGGAGGTCTGTGAGTTTGAGGGAGGTCTGTGAGTTTGAGGGAGGTTTTGAGTGAGGGAGGTCTGTGAGTGAGGGAGGTCTGTGAGTAAGAGGGAGGTCTGTGAGTTTGAGGGAGGTCTGTGAGTTTGAGGGAGGTTTTGAGTGAGGGAGGTCTGTGAGTGAGGGAGGTCTGTGAGTTTGAGGGAGGTTTGTGAGTTTGAGGGAGGTCTGTGAGTTTGAGGGAGGTTTTGAGTGAGGGAGGTCTGTGAGTTTGAGGAAGCTTTGTGAGTTTGAGGGAGGTTTTGAGTGAAGGAGGTTTGTGAGTTTGAGGGAGGTTTTGAGTGAGGGAGGTTTGTGAGTGAGGGAGGTCTGTGAGTTTGAGGGAGGTCTGTGAGTTTGAGGGAGGTCTGTGAGTTTGAGGGAGGTTTTGAGTGAGGGAGGTCTGTGAGTTTGAGGAAGCTTTGTGAGTTTGAGGGAGGTTTTGAGTGAGGGAGGTTTGTGAGTGAGGGAGGTCTGTGAGTGAGGGAGGTCTGTGAGTCAGAGGGAGGTCTGTGAGTTTGAGGGAGGTCTGTGAGTCAGAGGGACGTTTGTGAATCAGAGGGAAGTTTGTGAGTTTGAGGGAGGTTTGTGAAATAAGCCCTGACTCACTGCTCCCTGGTTGATGTAGACGTGCACACGCCCTTCTTCCCGCACGGTGCTGTACATGGGTGCGCCCACCAGGAGGTCCGAGAGGCCGTCCGAATTCAAGTCCACCGCACAGACTGCCGCACCAAAATAGGAGCCCAGCTGGAAACAGGGAAAATAGCATTATTAATATTATTAATATAAAACATCTCATATTTCAGGCTTCAAGCACTTTGAGAAGAGAGACTGAAAAGCACTATACATTCTATTATTATTATTATTATTATTAGAGTGGCACAAACCTTATGACCCTTGGCCTCAAAGATGATTTTCAGAATGTTTGAATGCACCTGGAATATGTACGCCTGGAACAGAGAGGACAAAGGTCATATTTTGGATCTCTGGAAACCTGTATTATTTACTCAGTTTCACAGAAGAACTAACTGCAGTGGACCTGCTTCCCCACCAACCACAAAAACAGGCCATTCATAATTTTACCAAGGAACTGTTAATGTTTGAGACACTGCTTGGTCCATATGGCTCATTAATATGTGAGACTGATTGGTCTGTATGGATCATGTGACACATTAAGCTACTGCGTCATTGGGTATGATGTGAGAGTAATCAAACCTTGACCAATCACTAGCTATGGGCCAATCTACCCTGACACTACAGGTATGGAGCCAGAACACCAATCTACCCTGACACTACAGGTATGGAGTCAGAACACCAATCTACCCTGACACTACAGGTATGGAGCCAGAACACCAATATACCCTGACACTACAGGTATGGAGCCAGAGCACCAATCTACCCTGACACTACAGGTATGGAGTCAGAACACCAATCTACCCTGACACTACAGGTATGGAGTCAGAACACCAATCTACCCTGACACTACAGGTATGGAGCCAGAACACCAATCTACCCTGACACTACAGGTATGGAGCCAGAGCACCAATCTACCCTGACACTACAGGTATGGAGTCAGAACACCAATCTACCCTGACACTACAGGTATGGAGTCAGAACACCAATCTACCCTGACACTACAGGTATGGAGCCAGAACACCAATCTACCCTGACACAACATGTATGGAGTCAGAACACCAATCTACCCTGACACTACAGGTATGGAGCCAGAACACCAATCTACCCTGACACTACAGGTATGGAGTCAGAACACTAATCTACCCTGACACTACAGGTATGGAGCCAGAACACCAATCTACCCTGACACTACAGGTATGGAGCCAGAACACCAATCTACCCTGACACTACAGGTATGGAGCCAGAACACCAATCTACCCTGACACTACAGGTATGGAGCCAGAACACCAATCTACCCTGACACTACAGGTATGGAGCCAGAACACCAATCTACCCTGACACTACAGGTATGGAGCCAGAACACCAATCTACCCTGACACTACAGGTATGGAGCCAGAACACCAATCTACCCTGACACTACAGGTATGGAGTCAGAACACCAATCTACCCTGACACTACAGGTATGGAGACAGAACACCAATCTACCCTGACACTACAGGTATGGAGCCAGAACACCAATCTACCCTGACACTACAGTTATGGAGCCAGAACACCAATCTACCCTGACACTACAGGTATGGAGTCAGAACACCAATCTACCCTGACACTACAGGTATGGAGCCAGAACACCAATCTACCCTGACACTACAGGTATGGAGCCAGAGCACCAATCTACCCTGACACTACAGGTATGGAGCCAGAGCACCAATCTACCCTGACACTACAGGTATGGAGCCAGAACACCAATCTACCCTGACACTACAGGTATGGAGCCAGAGCACCAATCTACCCTGACACTACAGGTATGGAGCCAGAGCACCAATCTACCCTGACACTACAGGTATGGAGCCAGAACACCAATCTACCCTGACACTACAGGTATGGAGCCAGAGCACCAATCTACCCTGACACTACAGGTATGGAGCCAGAACACCAATCATGCTTCAGACTTGTGAGTGGAATACAGTGGAATACAATTTTGCCGATCATTGTTTTGGCAACGTTTGGCCAACGTTTGGCAAACGCAGCACCTCGGCACACCTTTCGGGAAATTCCCATCTGAAGGCCAAATGCTGGTCACGTTTACACCAGTTAAATCCTTTTCAGGCCACTTAAAAATGACGCTTGACTGTTGATGTTGATAGCTACTGCAGAAATGGTGCAGGCTGTGTGTGCATTGGAAGAGACTGTGTGGTAACATGGGGGGAGAAGTTACTATTTGTGTTATGCTCATGAATATTAGTTTTGAGAAGGTCAATCCCTTCTGGCCACAGGAGTGGTATCACACGATCTTGCAATAACAACGTATGAGCACAAGCCTCCCATTCAAAAACACACTCTTCCTGAAGGTATGCGCATGACTGATTAAACATCTCAGCCATTCTCTCTAACTGAAGCCACAGATACCGCCTCCCTCTCCACCTTCCCCATATCACTCCACTCCAGGCAACCGAAAACACAGAGCCGCAAACCGCCAGGCCCAATCTTCTCAACGGCAGCTTGGATTCATTCAACATTTTACTCCATATTCATTTTGGCTTTTTGGGACCAGTTCAATAACTCACCAAGGGGGGAAAAAAAACAGGCGTTTATTTTGAAGTCAAAACCAGGCCAGTGTTTCTCTTCTCTTAAGACAGTAAGAAAAGGAAGCAGAATTAACTCTTACTTTACCAGTCTGCCCATGCTGAGGAGCTCCTCCCACCACCTCTGTGCTCTCTGGGTGACTGAAGTGGCCGGCACTCACAGAGTACCCTGCAGAGAGGAAAACAACACTGCCAGTGTTAGGCAATCAATGGGCCTCATTCATCAAACGTGAGCAGAACCAATTTGTGCGCAAATCGTTCGCATTAACAATTTTGCTCGTATTTTGGCGATCATCAAAGTTTTCGTATTTGAGATTTGTTTGTAAGTACAAACAAACTTTATACCTGCTCAAGGCCACACGCGTACCACATTTGTCAATTCAGAATGCCACAAAATGTAGCTTCTGAATGTTAATTAGATCATGAATTAAAAGATTCCATTCACAAGATTAAATGTAGCCTTTGGAATGCACAATGCAAATAAATAATGCAAGCCGGCTAAATTTGGTTGAAAAGTTAACATTTTTTAACCGGTTAGAATGTAGCCAGGATTTATCCGGGTAAAACCGGAGGCCATTTTGGCAACTTCCATATATGGAAATTCATGGGCACGGATTTATGCTAATCGTAAAATAATGAATTTAATTGTGATGTAATTTATGATGAATGGGAACGTATGAGCATACGCACTATACGCACAGATCTGCCTTTACCACACGGTTTTAATCAAGAGGAAATCTTTTGTACACATATTTAGGAACGTTTGATGAATAAGGTCCAATGTGTGCATCTCACATGTTTCGCACACAAAGGGTGCCGTTATTGAACTGATTGTAGTCATTACGGGAAACACGGTTAAACCAGACTCATGATTAAAAGCAGTCTTCACACATGCGGCTTTCGGACATGCAGTCATGCCTACAGGAAGAGGACAGAATTATGTCGTTCCAGTCTCATGTTTTTCAGAGGAAACATTGTGTTCTTTATGGTTAGAGAACAGACTGGCATTACACACACACACACACACACACACAGAAAAAACCTTGAGCAACGGCACTCGCATGACAATCAGCTTCCTGTTCAAACAGTCAGTCGGAGCCCTGTTACACATTAATTTTCCTTAACAACTGCCCAGCCACATCTGAACATGTTACACTCTGAGAACCACAGCAACTGTACCAAACATTATGAACTACCAGCTACAGAATATGTTCTGTATACTATATACTTTATGTCTTATGTGCCACTAAACAGTGTTTTATCACTGCCGGTTAAATAGAGATTACCAAACTGAGTTACCGAGATAGCTTCCATAGACAACTGTACTGCTATCATCCACATAGGCAGACAGCACATTGCTGGATGTGTTGTACACCAAAACCGACCCAGTCCAGTAGGAGGTTCCTGGAGCTCCCACTACAATCAAGCCCTGTTGAACACAAGCAGACATGTTAAGATCGCTGTAAATGCAGTCATTCAAGGAAGACTTCACCCAAAACTAACACTTAACCATAATTCAATGGTTCATAATTCAATTTCTTTTCTTAAATTTGTTTCAGATTTTTCCCAATTTGGTAGCCAATTGTACCCGTATGTAATTTAATTCCCCATATAGCAACCGCTTGAGAATTCATCGCTACAACCCCATCAGCTGGCAGTAGGAAGGAGGGCGTCGCGTCCTCTTCAGGGCGTAACTCTTCCGAGCTCCTGACCGTGAATCCAGCTCGCCCGAGGCCGATTGTTAGCGACGATTCTCCCCTGCCGTGTCCCTCCCCCCACCCCGGGAGCGGCCGCCAATCGCTGCTCCCTCAAGGCGCTCGTATCTGGCAGGACCGGGGACCGAACCCCCGATCATCGGGCGCAACTGCACAGACTTTCAGTGTGTGCGTTTACCGATACACAACCGTGGTGGCACAAGTCTTTTTCTAAGATGTCTATGAGATGTTGGTGAAAAGCTTTAAATATTTGGAATATATTACTTCCATAAAAACATAAGTACCAACATGTGCATTTGACAAAATGTGGTGAATATTTCCTTTAGGCACCTCTGTGAGAACATTTGACATCCCAGCTTGGCAGGATCCATAGGCCTCCCCAAACTTCCTTTGATGATCTGAGGAAACAGGAGGCAAATTAATTTCCTCACAAGAAATTCATTTTTCTGATGCTTAAGAATAGCTTTGAGCTCCTCGAAAAGGACAGTGTATTGTATGTATAGCTAAATTAATTTTGTACCTGACACTAATTATTAAATTAAGAATATGTTGTAACAGGAAAATGTATTGCTAATAATCACTGGCAAACACAATCTTCCAAAATAACTAGTGAGCCAAAAATATATTTTTTCTGGGATTGATACCATTAGAGAAATTGCATAACACAAACACAATGCCTAAGAAATTGGCAGTTATTTATGAAGTAATCTATCTAATAGTCCTGGTTGCTGATTAGTAGTTCAGAGAGCCTCCATTTTGGAGTAAACACAACGCACTTTAATATAACTGCCTGTGATAACTGAGGTAAGTATTGTGACAACTTTTGTTGAGCATTAATTCTTCAACCTGTTGCACTATGTATTGTATTTATTTATTTTTATTCTATTAATCATAATCTAGTTTAACAACATTACAATATCAAAAGATTATTATTTTAATCTGCAAAACTTTGGGTCCATTAGATGCATATACTTGTTAGGTGCCAGATTAATTGCTAGATAATATGGTGGAAATAGAAACTAATACTGATTATTCACCATGCAAGTGTTATCATAAAGATCACGTTTTGTTTTGTTGCTGTAAACGTGTTTATAAATGTGTAATAAAACTTATTAATCAATTCTGTTATTTCAACAATTCTGAAATTGTATATCACAAGAAACTGGTAGAAAATCTTGAAGGTGCTGCCATCTAACAGTTGAAATTTTCTTTCTGCTCGCCACTCTGCCCCCGCCACAATCGTGATGTCAGAGTACCTCTTTGGAGGTACCTCTACGTCATATGAATAATTGTTGTCGCTCACAGCAGAAAAAGCCAGCACCTGATTGGTTAGACACACTACGGTCTTTTAGTTTCGGCTCCACGTTTTTAAACCAGAACAACGTGGCGTGCTGTTCATAAACTCTCTTATTCCACATAAATAGTGTGAGAGTTTGTGCAGAATAACGATAAGCCAAACGCGACAAAGTAAAAAGGGATATGAAGTCCCTGGCCGTAGCCAAACAATAACACACCCCTATAAAACGGGCTAGTCTCGTAAACACAGGCAGAGAGGAGACTCTGAAAGCCACCACTAAATAAAATAGCGAGAGGAGGAAAGGAAAAACAAGCCACCTTCGGAACGTGACTATAATGCCAGATAACTGGTGAAATAAACTCAATAAAAATAAAACTCACACCCTCAGAAACGAGAGAATGGAAGCGTAAAAGAGGAAAAGAGAAAAGGGAACAGAAAAACTAATTCCCTCGGCTTCAAGGCCAGAAATATCTCAAGCTGCGACAAACAAAGAAAATAACCTTTTACTTAAGACTGCAGAGAGACAGAAATGACTAATTTTCAATGTTAACACATCCTTAAAAAATCAAACTGTCTGAGATATTTCCAGATTGTATAAATCAAGCTAATACTTTGTAAATATTCAGCCTTCTCCATGAGTTGATATTCAGCCTTCTCCATGAGTTGATATTCAGCCTTCTCCATGAGCTGATATTCAGCCTTCTCCATGAGCTGATATTCAGCCTTCTCCATGAGCTGATATTCAGCCTTCTCCATGAGTTGATATTCAGCCTTCTCCATGAGCTGATATTCAGCCTTCTCCATGAGCTGATATTCAGCCTTCTCCATGAGCTGATATTCAGCCTTCTCCATGAGCTGATATTCAGCCTTCTCCATGAGCTGATATTCAGCACTTCTCCATGAGCTGATATTCAGCACTTCTTCATGAGAAGCATTCAGTCCTTACACCAGTAAATTTGGGCATTTATTATATAAGTAGCCACCATTCAAATAACAATCAAATGTCTCGATGTCTGTTTTAAGAGGTGGCAGTTCTCTGACTCCTGCCATGATCCAAAAACACAGATAATTCCATATTTCATAATCACATGATGTCTGTATGAAAGTAAGAGAGAAGCTGTTTCATATGCACATGTAGGTTCTAAGATTGAATACCTCTGTAACAGGGAATGAAATGACTTGATTGGATCAAATCAGCCTCCAATTTATAGCAGATACCATGTGGTAACTTATGTTGATTGTCTTTTCTGGAGTAGAAAACATTTTTCCAGCGATGTCCACAAGCCTGTAGGAGATAAACACAAACCAAAATCAACAACTGTGACTTTCTAATTTATCCTAAGATGCACAGATATCACATTAAAACAATAAAGTGAATAAGATAAAAATAGTGATTAAATGAAGAAAAGGCCGATATGCCTAAGTGCTCATTGCATATTAGTAATTATGTTTAGCAATCTACTCACTCTTATCATATCTTCCTTGAAATGTTATGAAGTGATTATTGAATGACTGACATGGTGTTACATACCAATATTAGTCCATCACTAGGCTGTCTGGACAGACTGACACCAAGCCATTGATTGTCCATCTCAGCAAAGCATGTTCTTCCACAGGTGTCATTACTCTTCATACCTGATGGGTAACAGGGCACACGCTTATAACAGGACACATGCTTATAACAGGGTACACGCTTATAACAGGGCACACGCTTATAACAGGGCACACGCTTATAACAGGGCACATGCTTATAACAGGGCACACGCTTATAACAGGACACACGCTTATAACAGAGCACACGCTTATAACAGGACACATGCTTATAACAGGGCACACGCTTATAAGCTTATAACAGGGCACATGCTTATAACAGGGCACACGCTTATAAGCTTATAACAGGGCACATGCTTATAAGCTTATAACAGGGCACATGCTTATAACAGGGCACACGCTTATAAGCTTATAATAGGGCACATGCTTATAACAGGGCACACGCTTATAAGCTTATAACAGGGCACACACTTATAACAGGCCACATGCGTATAACAGAGCACATGCTTATAACAGGACATACGCTTATAAGCTTATAACAGGCCACGTGCGTATAACAGGGCACATGCTTATAAGCTTATAATAGGGCACATGCTTATAACAGGCCACGTGCGTATAACAGGGCACATGCTTATAAGCTTATAACAGGGCACATGCTTATAAGCTTATAACAGGGCACACGCTTATAAGCTTATAATAGGGCACATGCTTATAACAGGACATACGCTTATAAGCTTATAACAGGGTACATGCTTATAACAGGGCACACGCTTATAAGCTTATAATAGGGCACATGCTTATAACAGGCCACGTGCGTATAACAGGGCACACACTTATAACAGGCCACATGCGTATAACAGGGCACATGCTTATAAGCTTATAACAGGGCACACGCTTATAAACTTATAATAGGGCACATGCTTATAACAGGGCACATGCTTATAAGCTTATAACAGGCCACATGCGTATAACAGGGCACATGCTTATAACAGGACATACGCTTATAAGCTTATAACAGGGCACATGCTTATAACAGGGCACACGCTTATAAGCTTATAATAGGGCACATGCTTATAACAGGGCACACGCTTATAAGCTTATAACAGGGCACATGCTTATAACAGGGCACACGCTTATAAGCTTATAACAGGGCACATGCTTATAACAGGGCACACGCTTATAAGCTTATAATAGGGCACATGCTTATAACAGGGCACACGCTTATAACAGGGCACACGCTTATAAGCTTATAACAGGGCGCATGCTTATAACAGGGCACACGCTTATAAGCTTATAACAGGGCGCATGCTTATAACAGGGCACACGCTTATAAGCTTATAACAGGGCACACGCTTATAAGCTTATAACAGGGCACACGCTTATAAGCTTATAACAGGGCACATGCTTATAAGCTTATAATAGGGCACATGCTTATAACAGGGCACATGCTTATAAGCTTATAACAGGGCACACGCTTATAACAGGGCACATGCTTATAACAGGGCACACGCTTATAAGCTTATAACAGGGCACATGCTTATAACAGGGCACACGCTTATAAGCTTATAACAGGGCACACACTTATAACAGGCCACGTGCGTATAACAGGACACATGCTTATAACAGGACATACGCTTATAAGCTTATAACAGGGCACATGCTTATAACAGGGCACACGCTTATAAGCTTATAACAGGGCACACACTTATAACAGGCCACATGCGTATAACAGGGCACACACTTATAACAGGCCACGTGCGTATAACAGGGCACACACTTATAACAGGCCACGTGCGTATAATAGGGCACGTGCCTGAATCCAATCACCGCTGTCACTAACTTGGACTCACAATCAACCACATGCCTTCTTCTACTTCACAAGCATAGTTTGGTTCATTCATTCATCACCAAAACCAGAAAGACACAATGTGCTTTACAACTGATACAGGCAAAAAGAAAAGACGACAAAAACCAAGGCTTCCATATTATAAATGATGAACTGAACTCCATATGGTCTGTGTTGCTGAATGAATGAGTGAACAGCCTTGACCAGGTGCTTCCTGTTTTTCCCACAATAACACCACAGATTCAGCTCCTCCAACGGAAGTCCCATATCTTGCAAATGAGAATAATTACTGATAGAGCTTAAACGCCGTACAATACAAACGAGAATTACTGATAGAGCTTAAACGGTCAGCCAAATATTCACTGGGATTAACTGAGTTTAACCGTTCAATACAAACAAGAAGAATTACTGATAGATCTTAAACGCTCAGTCAAATATTCACTGGGATTAACTGAGTTAAGGTACCATAATAAAGACATGGTTCTGTCAAAGATCAAAGCTTTTGTACCACAACGTCATCTGACAAACAGAACAAAGTGTTTAACAAGGTTGGGATTAACTTTAGACCATAAAATGAGAATGTTTGTTAGAATTTTACTTTCGCGATACTATCGCGATACTACAGAATATAGCGATACTATAACCTCCCTGAATTTGAATTGATCTCTATGGAAATTGGGGGCTGAGACTAGATTCAGCTGTAAAGTCGTACACCTAGTCTACACCTTCCACAGCAACCGGGAGTGAAACTGTTCACTTGAAAGTCTTAGCAATCAACACAATGGCAGAGAGAATGGGCTCCTGGTCGGGAGTATAAAAGTCAGGCCTCTCCTTTTAAAACGTGGCCCGAGAGGAGATGTAGAATTCACAATGCATGCTTTTATTCTCAACGCTCCTGTGACATACAGCACCATAGAGGCTTACTGCGCCTTCTACAGTCATACCACAGAGCGGAGGCCACAATAACTCACGTCACATATAAACATAAAATCACTCAACTATTTCAACTCAATACTCATTCATACCACAAATATATTTTAAGCATAACTTTAGGGGAAATACATTTTAAGAAATCAGCGATGAGTATAGGCCTATCGATTTTCAGGAAATTAAATTCAAGAGGTAAACTGCTGGACCAGTATACAGCCTAGCCTATGTGCATAAAAATTTGAAGGAAGAAAAAATCCGGAGTTGCTGTCACTTGTTTGATTCTATATTAGGCAATGGGTAATTCAATTAGATTAATGAAACTAAACAGTTGATATACAAATACATTATACTAATGTATACAAATATACAAATATTATATTAATCGGCTGTCCCTGTTCGGACAAAAACTTTATCTCAGATGTATAGCATGCCGGTAGAGAAACAAAGCAAACTCAGGTCAGTAATTCGATGCTGTAACTTCAAAGCGACGTACGATACTAACCTATTGGCATCTGCTCACATTCCGTCCTTTCTGTGATTTTGCACCTAAAAATTGCGCCAGGGTTTTTGATGGACTGGTCAAAGCTTGAATTTGCAACTGGGGCTCCCACTAACAGCCTAAAACAAACAAAACTGTTATTAATAATGTACCACAGGCAGCGCATACAATAACATAAATACAAAACTACGAAAATAAATACACTGCAAAGTAGCCTAAGTGGGTCACATTGCATTAACTGGAAAGACTTTCTTTTTTTATTTAGGCTACAGCACACACACTCATTCATCTATTCAAGAAATGCTGATTCTAAAACAAACACCAATAGATTGAATTGCTCTTTTCAGATGTGTGTGTGTGTGTGTGTGTGTGTGCAGATGCCTGTCACTAAATAGGACTTTGTTCATCCTGCAGATGGCTGCGCTTCTCGGTTCGTCCCGCATTTTAATGCCTTTTAACCACTAAACGGACGCTTTGTGAAGGGTGTGACTGTGATAAGCCACGGAACACGGATAACATCATACACATGTATATATACTACCGTATATACCGCATATTTCCACTCAATTGTTGGTTAGTTTTGATGCATACGTACCATGTCTGGTGTCGATATTTGTGAAGTAAAACTGAGTATCCAAATAAAGACCCTCTGGGACCACTGAGTGGAATTGAATGGTCTACATCTAAATTATAACAGTCGGCGTGACTACAGAGACAGCAAAAGTACATGAAAACTGCTTTGGGCACGCCGAAGCGCCAACGAACTTTCTCCGGCTTGTTTCGTTCCATGTTCCTTAAAAATCAACGTTTTTAAAACACAGAGAAGCACAGTTGAAAAATAAAACAAAGCCGGAGTAAATAAAAGTAACTTAAAGTATTTTCCGAGCTAATTCACACGAGCCACCTATCCTACACTTAAAGCTAACGGTCCCGGTCCAGAGCGCAAACTGTTTGCCTCCTGTTGCTCCTGCTGCTGCTGCCTATGGTCGCCTGCACCAGCACTGACTAAGCTCGTCACATGAAACTTCTGGGGGGAGCTTTGAACCGGGGAAATGCCACCAGTTCTAAAGAAAGGGCGATTGTAAAACTTCTGGATTCTCGATTAGTAAACAGCCTCTACAATTACACGTTTTGGTTTGCATTAGGCTACTTTGTTACTGGTTTACGGTGCTGATTGTCCCATTTGGAACATGCATAGGCCTAGTTGTAGCCTACTCGTGAAACAAAACTATCAAGACATCCGTGAAAATTAATTAAACTAGTATTCAGTCCAATTGTCCAACCCTTTGCTTGGTTCGCACTAAATCACTGTACACACGAATGTGTTGTAGTATAGTAGAAGCTCTACAGCCTACTGTATTTTAGTAGTTCCCTGGAACATAGCATGTGCGAATATAGGCTACCATATAGTAATATGTGTCATAATTTCATATGACAAGGTAATTTCGGAGAAAAAGGGCAATACATTCTGTTGACCGTAATAAATGGGTTTAAACTCCTAATAGATACATTTGTTGCAATTGTTATGAAGACATTAACACAGATACTATGCCATATTTAAAAAGTAGCCTAACCAACTTTTTTGAGGGTGTAAAAGTTACATATCGTTTTTGTCCCTTGACAGTTGAAACCTGATAATGAAGCCATATAAATCATTCGTGAGTTTTTGTTAAGCATTCGTCTAAATTATAATTTCGAGATGTATCTTATTGCAGTTGCACAAAACTAAAATAGTCTTGTACGTAGATCTGTTTTTTTTTTGTTTTTAAGTATGGCTTTGTAAATAATTAATTCTTCAAAGACTTTTAAGTCGCAATATTGTCCGGCAGTGTTGGGCATTTCCACTGAGTAAACAAACGATGCAGTCAGTGGTGGTCCCGCACTCGAAGGTCTCTTTTGGAATGAATGTAATTGGTTTTGTCAATGGGCTGGACCTAGAATCGCTCATTTCACCGTAAACGACACGCACTCTGTGTGAGGTCGCTCTTACTTAAGGCAAGCTATTGCTGCTATCAAGGTATCCGATATGCTTATATGCAATCATGAGCTTTGCTCCGTCTGTAATCAGGGTCTGTATTGTACATGTTTATATGATAATAATGTGATGTTATAATGTCTAAATATAGTTGGAGTCAAATATAGTATGGTTGTACTACACATTTTGAAAAACTCAAGGCTTGATTTACGAAGAACTTTAGCATGTGCAAAACCAATAACATGACCAATGATTGGTCTTTGTATTTGTTTTGCACCAATCATTGGTTGTGTTATTAGTTTTGTGTGTGCTAAACGTCTTAGTAAATCGGGCCCTAAGTGTTTAAAATCGTTCTTTTTATTACAATTTTATTTACTGCATTCAAGAACACTGAAATAGCCTACATTTGACCACCTTTTTTTTTTCTTTTACATATAATCTATGGAAGATTTTCACGTTCATTTTTCATAGTTTTGAAAATGTTGGACATTTTTGCTAGCCAAAACAAGTGTATCGGTACCCTACATTAGCTCATACAAGCATGTTAAAGTGTATGCGTGTGTGTCTGTGTATATATTTGCGTATGTCTGTGCATGCGTGTTTCTGTGTGTGCATGCGTGTTTTTGTGTGTGCGTGCATGTGTGTGTGTGCGAGCGTGTGTGTGTGTGAGCGTGTGTGCATGTGTGTGTGTGTGTGTGTATGAGACCTCTCCTGAGGGAACCAGAATTGTAATGTAATGTGTGTGTGCATCCGTGCGTGTGTCTGTGAATGTGTGTGTGTGGACCTACATTAGCTCATACAAGCATGTTAAAGTGTGTGTGTCTGCGTATGTATGTGTGTGTGTGTGTGTGTGTGCATGCGTGTGTGTGTGCGTGTTTCTGTGTGTGCATGCATGCGTGTGTGTGTGCTTGCGTGTGTGCGTGCGTGTTTCTATGTGTGTGTGTGTGCGTGCGTGCATGTGTGTGTGTGTGTGTGGCGTGTGTGTGTGTGTATGAGACCTCCCCTGAGGTAGAATTGTAGAGGGACATTTTCACTATCAACCAGGCTTCTGACCCCAACCTTATACTAAACACAAATAATGACATTTCTCAAATACACTGCGTCTAAGTGGCTGTTCTTAACCAGTATACTGCATCCAAATGGCTTAATTTCCCAAATACACTGCATCTAAGTGATGATTTTTAGCAGCTGAATCTAACGGGCTTTTCTCAGTTATACAGCTTTACAACCCAGCATGCAAAGCCGGGCCATGAGAACCAGATTAGATGTCAGGTCATTTCAGTCTGTCCTCTATGTTCTTTTCATCCTCAGCGGATTTGAGGGAAATGTCAAAGCTCAAATAAACAGTGTGTCACTGTATCTCTATTTAAATTTATAATTGAGCAATTTTGCCAAACTTCCTGTGGGGTCTATAAAGGAAGAACAGAAATTGCCTTTCTTGCAGGGATTTAAATAAATGCTACTTTCTGCTTGCACACTCGCATGTTGGCACAAAGGACAATCTCTGTACAGAAAGCGGGATCCAATCAGAGAGGAAGTAGAGAGATTGATGCAGCAGGGATCCAATCAGAGAGGAAGTAGAGAGATTGACACAGCACTAACACCGGGGCCGTGTCCAAATACGACCCCTACACCCTTTCGAGGGCGCATATTTGAGAGCACTTCGGGAAAAAGCTTTTGAGTTTAACAAAGGCTACACTTATATTACTGAAGCATCCTCCAGAAGCCTCCTCGTGCCCCACTCCTTGCTCCTCCGAGGAGCATTTAGTGGTTTCGAATGTCCTTGAAGATGGCGAACCTCGGTTGGTTTCCCGGGTCAGGCGAGAACCGAGGAGACGGAGACGGATTAAATAAGCGATTGGAATGAACTCGATGAATGGAAAGAGAGGCACATGGGAGGCATTCTGGGACACAGAGACACCCCCTTTACCCCGGCGCCCCAATATTCTGCACTTCTCACCTCCTTTCCTCCACGAGTCACCTACCCGCAAGTATGCAAAGCAGCATGTACGTTTGCATGTGCAGTATACAATGTACCTGACTTTGCGGTTTGTGTCAAGAGTCAAATCATTGTGTCAAATCATGAATTAATGTGTAATCATTAATATGTAACCGGCAACACTGGGTTAGGACACAAAGATGGGTTTCCGGGGCACAGAGGAGAGGAGGTGGTAGTAGAGGAAAGGAGGATGCATTTTTGGAGTATTGGGATGCACCCTATGTTCTCTTCATGCCAGATCCGTTCTTTCCCGTCCGCCGTGGCCTGCCCTGGATACGCGGCCATCGCAGTGACACCGAACATAATTAATGCTTAATGAAAAACAAACAGAAGCAGCCCTTCTGAGCCCTGAAAGATCCCGCTGATTCATGGCTTTTCGGGGGACGCTGGTTTTTTCCCCAAGGCTCTGGCCTCTCTTCCAGAGGGCGGTCCCCATCGCAGTATCCCAAACACTGCAGTTTCAGCGTCCCACGGCCCGATCCCAGGGGTCACAACCTTCCAGCAAATTCAGAACGTCCTGCATTTTCATCACCACAGAACACCTTCTGCACGGCTCAGGTGATGCATATTATCCAGACTCTATATCCATCATGGTTCCTGAGCTCATTTCTCACACAACTGAAGACAGGCGGCGTTTCACACACATTCATCACTGCATTACAGTAACAATTAAATGCATCATGGAGCCAAATTAAACTTTATTCTCTGTAAACTGTGAATCTCTGTCTTCAAATAACTCTAATTTCTTCATACCTTCCAGTAGCTATTTTGGCTTGTCTCATTCTTAGAGCGGAGCGAGTGAAAGTCTGTTCTAAACCCACAGAAGTAGGAATGATTTTAGAATCTAGATCCAAGGCCTTATTGCCGTTCCTGAGAATAACATTCACTACAATTCAATTCTCATACAGTCTTCACTCTACAATTCTGCATGTTAAGCTTAAAAGTGTAATTCTGGGAACGCACTCGTTTGTCTGTCTGCACTGTGTTATTTTAGCACTGTCATAATAAAATGAACCCGGCATGCTGTGCTGGGTGCTGCACCGCCCTGTCAGACGCTCACAGAAACCAGGAATTTGAGTACATTTGTAGTAGGAGGTGTGGCAGGAGGAGTAACATAATCAGGTAATCATTTTTCTGGAGATATGGGAGGTAATTAGTTTAACCCCCGTATCCCAGCGTGCCCCAGGATGTGGTTAAGCTGTGGATACGAACGGGCTCTCCCTCCCACTGTGCTACAGTTTATGCAGTTGTTCACTCTGGCATTTAAGCAACGTAATTAAAGGCGGCCTCAGAAATAAAGCACCATTTTAAGCACATTCTTGTAGTTGTGAGCATGAACTAACATTTAGAGCGAATTGTGTGAAGCCCACAGTGATTAAGCCTTCAGCTCTTCTCTTGAGGTCAAACAGTGTGGGCTTTACAGAAAGGTCTTCGATGAGAAAGAAAGTTTTTTGAGATTTGAAGGGAAACAAGAGTACGGGGAGCACACAGTACTGAAAATAAACGCGTCACACCCAGAGGTCTCACTGGCCGTATATGGGAGCCCTTCAGGGCCAAAAAGGACTGCTCTAATCAGCATGTTTATTTTAATGAAGATCACCCTGCTTATCAACATCAATTACACCCCAAAAAGGAGAAAATAAAAGGATCATTCGAGGTGCAATGGAACGCTCAGGGTATGGGATTATTTTAGCGAAAATGCTAATTATGGTCACTAAATCTCGTCTTGGAGATGTCCTGGTATATCAGGGAGAACCAGGAGTGAATTGTATTTGAATGCTGTTTATTGTGTAACACCTAGCTGGGGGGGTGGGGGGGGGGAGTGCTGCCCCCTGTGTACCACACTCTGCTTCTCAGCACATTCTGAGGTGGGGGTTATAAATTATGGGCCAGGTGATGTAATGTTTCAGCGTAGTGGGGGGGGTGGTGGTGGGGGGGGGGGGTGCTCTGATTGGACCAACCCAAGAGCAGTGTCACGTGAGAATAAAGGCACTGAGAATAATTTAAGAGAGAACGCAGGGGCCCATATGCTGTGGAACAGGGCCAATGTAAAGCAGTTTAACATGACAGCACGCTGCATGAGCTGGGCTAAAAGTGAAAACCACAGGAAAGAGCTAGAAGGCTAAATCAGGAACACAGAGCCCACTTTGGACAAACACACAGGCCCCTAGGGCTATTAAATCAATACGGCCCCTGTTCAATTTCAGCCAATCGAATCCATGGCCATGTTTCAGTGCAGCGACATGAAACTCTATCCATAACCATGGAAACAAGAGAAGACTATTAAAAAACAGTGGAGGAGGTGAAATTTCTTCTTTTTAAGGGACAGATCAATTAGGATTAATGCCATAGAAGCTTTTGCCAACAGTGAAGTAGAGTATTACCAAACGCTATATCAAAGTTAGTTGAAAGTATAAAGTACATTTCAGTTAAAAAAATTTGTTAAAATTAGACGTTAACATTAAACATATTTAAATTGAATATTAGAGACATGCTAAACATGTCCAGCCAAATAGAATTTTCCATGCTAAAAATTTGTTGAGATGTGTTGAGATCAAAATATGTTTAATGCACATTTTGTAGGGGTTCTCTATGCCAGAGACACGGAGGAAATATTGGAGGTCCAGGTGCGACAGATAAGGAATCTTAAAGTGTTCAACGAACACCACAGAAACGGACAATAATCCATAGTGGAGGGGGAAAATAACGAGAACACAAATAACCTCGCGAAAAAAGGCGAGGAGCTCGATATCCGAGCAAAACAAAAGAAATAAGCAATCACGCTTATCTAACTCCCGTTTGTGGAGTGAACAAACAGAAAGAAAAGAGAAAACTCAAAAGACCCCTAAGACTTCGGGTGAGAGCACTCGTAGGTATGAGTAGAGATAAGAGCGAAAAAGATAACTTTGCTTTTTCTAAATAGTACTGCTATCTCGGGGGGGTGCACATGATAGGTAGCGAGCCAGTGAAGCTCAGTGAAAACTTTGCACCAATGGCCCACCATATACCTGCGTCATTTTATGTGATTTAACTGACATTCAGTGGCTTGATAAATGGATTGGCTTAATGTAACAGAGTAACTGACATATGCAGGTCTCTCTTGAAGAATAGGATTCCCCCAACAGCTGTGCCACCGCCAGGGACCGCCCCCCCCGTACGTCTCAGCCAATCAACTCACTGCCAGGTTCCCAGCCCAGCAGATCGGTCTGTGGAGAAAGAGCTCAAATGACAATATATTCATGTATTACACCCCAGTGCTACTTTACAATGCTGCATAATACTACAAATTACACTGAAGGACCTGCACAATAACTACAGCCATACTCCTGCGCACTGCACATAACTGCAAGCTACGTTTAAAACAGAGTAATAACAGGGGGAAATGTTAAAGGAAATAAATGCTATTACAGGTGTAATTAATACAGAATATGTAGTATAGACACATCCAACTGGTTAGGCCCGGTGCAGGCGCAGGGCAAAAGAGTGAAACAATGAAAAACAAAGAAAAACGCCAGCAAATGCTCCCTCGTGGTTTATTCACGCAACGTTTCGACCAAAGAGGCCTTATGCCTGACGAAGTATACCTGACGAAAACCTCTTTGGACGAAACGTTGCGTGAATAAACCAAGAGGGAGTGTTTGCTAGTGTGAGGGTATTCTTTTTTTTTCAGGTGTAATTAATGGAACAGAATGTTGGCTGACCCAGGAGCGCTGGAGATGTGAGTGAGGTCTGGAGGAAATATGCATTAAGGGCCCTCAGCATTAAGGGCCCCCAGCATTAAGGGCCCCATGCTCAGGAAAGGCACTGAGTTTGATTCCTTTTCAGGAAACATCAGGAATGTACTGCTACAGGAGAGGGATGTGGCCAGTGTCAGTGTGACTGTCAAATATCTGGGGGGTCAAAGTTCACAGCAGGCATTTGGCCCTGGGTCCTGAACCAAAACACACTGACAGCTCAGAGGAGAGACGTACGGCCGTCTAATCACGGGAACGGGGAGAGGAATCAGGGGGGCCGGGCTGGATAATATCACAGCAGCAGCCCGTCCTCAACATTCTGCCAGGCCAGCCAGCAAGCGTCCCGCCAGCCCCGCTTGGGCCCCTCCTAGACTCTGAGACGGAGAACGAGGGGGAAACAGCGTGTGACAGGTCCTAATTACTGCGGCAAAAACAGCATATGGAAACTACATTGCTCATTACATCTCTCAACCTATACCATCAAGTTACATTTCTGTTCTTCAATTATCCTTTGTGTTGTTAAGAGAGAGGGGCGGAGCCTATTAGAGAATCACACAGGATGGGAGAGGAGCTTATGGGAGTGTCACTCAGGGTGGGGGAGGAGCTTATGAGAGTGTCACTCAGGGTGGGGGAGGAGCTTATGGGAGTGTCACTCAGGGTGAAGGAGGATCTTATGGGAGTGTCACTCAGGGTGGAGGTAAAGCTAATGAGAGTGTCACTCAGGGTGGGGGAGGAGCTTATGGAAGTGTCACTCAGGATGGGGGAGGAGCTTATGGGAGTGTCACTCAGGGTGGGGGAGGAGCTTATGGGAGTGTCACTCAGGGTGGAGGTAAAGCTAATGAGAGTGTCACTCAGGGTGGGGGAGGAGCTTATGGAAGTGTCACTCAGGATGGGGGAGGAGCTTATGGGAGTGTCACTCAGGGTGGGGGAGGAGCTTATGGGAATGTCACTCAGGGTGGAGGTAAAGCTAATGAGAGTCTCACTTGGCAGCTCTGATTAATTATACATGAATCATTAACAGATTTTGTGGTAGACAGTTTACTGAAGTGTTCAAAGCACGTCTCCCCCCCAAACCCCCCCTTCCTCCCCATATGCCCACGGTCCTGCGACCTCACACAACCCCCCCCCCCCATCCTAAAATCCCAAAATCTCCACTATCACCCCCTCTGGCTGGCCACAGCAGCACTGTTAATGAATCAGAAACAAAGCTGGTTACCAGATGTTCCAGCATAGTAACAGGCACATCAACCACACTGCGGGCCATGATACCATACCCATACCACAGAGAGAGAGAGAGCGAGAGAGATGGAGAGATAAAGAGAGAGAGAGACAGATAAAGAGAAAGAGAAAGGAGAAAGAGAGAGAGACAGGTAAATGCACAGGAAAAAACTAAATGAGACAGATTGGCAAAAAGAGTGATGGAGACAGAATGGTGGAGAAAGAGAGAGAGGCAGGCAGACAGACAAAATCACACTGAGACCTTTAAACCTAGAGGCACATACAGTATGTGTTATGTGCTTCTCATACAGGGTCATTTTATAATCAGTGCATAGAAATGTGATGGACGTTCACTTGCGGAAAGTTCCATGTCATCTTCCATGTTTGAGCACTTCCTGTCTTACATTTTCAGTCTTTCATCTCCCATTTCCTGTCCTCTCCACCCTCCACCACCTGCCCTACAATAAGGCATTAGGCCCCTCCAGCTTCAGACGTGGCTCATCACCATGCTAACCGATGAGCAGTTTTATTGTATATGTGTCCCTAAAGTTGTTAAAACCTTGGCTAAGCTGTGATTAATTCCATTGAACACAGTGCTGTAACTCAGCAGTGCTGTGATGACGTTGGTTGTTAAACAAGTCTTCCTTTTAATGGCAGGCATCTATAGTGGGCAGCTGTGACACATCTTCCCCCGCTCAGATTAAATGAGACAGACCAGCTGTGACACATCTTCCCCCGCTCAGATTCAATGAGACAGACGACAGCCTTACAGAACACACACATCTCAATATTAGATAAAGATGACAGCCTTACAGAACACAAGCATCTCAGTATTAGATAAAGATGACAGCCTTACAGAACACAAGCATCTCAGTATTAGATAAAGATGACAGCCTTACAGAACACAAGCATCTGAGTATTAGATAAAGATGACAGCCTTACAGAACACAAGCATCTCGGTATTAGATAAAGATGACAGCCTTACAGAACACAAGCATCTCAGTATTAGATAAAGATGACAGCCTTACAGAACACAAGCATCTCAGTATTAGATAAAGATGGCAGCCTTACAGAACACAAACATCTCGGTATTATATAAAGATGGCAGCCTTACAGAACACAAGCATCTCAGTATTAGATAAAGATGACAGCCTTACAGAACACAAGCATCTCAGTATTAGATAAAGATGACAGCCTTACAGAACACAAGCATCTCAGTATTAGATAAAGATGGCAGCCTTACAGAACACAAACATCTCAGTATTAGATAAAGATGACAGCCTTACAGAACACAAGCATCTCAGTATTAGATCAAGATGACAGCCTTACAGAACACAAGCATCTCGGTATTAGATAAAGATGGCAGCCTTACAGAACACAAGCATCTCAGTATTAGATAAAGATGACAGCCTTACAGAACACAAGCATCTCAGTATTAGATAAAGATGACAGCCTTACAGAACACAAGCATCTCAGTATTAGATAAAGATGACAGCCTTACAGAACACACACATCTCAATATTAGATAAAGATGACAGCCTTACAGAACACAAGCATCTCAGTATTAGATAAAGATGACAGCCTTACAGAACACAAGCATCTCAGTATTAGATAAAGATGGCAGCCTTACAGAACACAAGCATCTCAGTATTAGATAAAGATGGCAGCCTTACAGAACACAAGCATCTCAGTATTAGATCAAGATGACAGCCTTACAGAACACAAGCATCTCTGTATTAGATAAAGATGGCAGCCTTACAGAACACAAGCATCTCAGTATTAGATAAAGATGACAGCCTTACAGAACACAAGCATCTCAGTATTAGATAAAGATGACAGCCTTACAGAACACAAGCATCTCAGTATTAGATAAAGATGACAGCCTTACAGAACACAAGCATCTCTGTATTAGATAAAGATGGCAGCCTTACAGAACACAAGCATCTCAGTATTAGATAAAGATGACAGCCTTACAGAACACAAGCATCTCAGTATTAGATAAAGATGACAGCCTTACAGAACACACACATCTCAATATTAGATAAAGATGACAGCCTTACAGAACACAAGCATCTCAGTATTAGATAAAGATGACAGCCTTACAGAACACAAGCATCTCAGTATTAGATAAAGATGGCAGCCTTACAGAACACAAGCATCTCAGTATTAGATAAAGATGGCAGCCTTACAGAACACAAACATCTCAGTATTAGATAAAGATGACAGCCTTACAGAACACAAGCATCTCAGTATTAGATCAAGATGACAGCCTTACAGAACACAAGCATCTCGGTATTAGATAAAGATGACAGCCTTACAGAACACACACATCTCAGTATTAGATAAAGATGACAGCCTTACAGAACACAAGCATCTCAGTATTAGATAAAGATGACAGCCTTACAGAACACAAACATCTCAGTATTAGATAAAGATGGCAGCCTTACAGAACACAAGCATCTCAGTATTAGATAAAGATGGCAGCCTTACAGAACACACACATCTCAGTATTAGATAAAGATGGCAGCCTTACAGAACACAAGCATCTCGGTATTAGATAAAGATGACAGCCTTACAGAACACAAGCATCTGAGTATTAGATAAAGATGACAGCCTTACAGAACACAAGCATCTCAGTATTAGATAAAGATGGCAGCCTTACAGAACACAAGCATCTCAGTATTAGATAAAGATGACTGATGAGTCAGTTTTTAGGATGGGGGCCATTGTGAAAAAAGTTGAATGTGTTCACAATGTGTGCAAAATGGACTCATTTGTCGGTCAATAAACATATGGACCCACAGGCCCTTCAGCACACCTGGCTCAAATAGAATTGCATTTTGCAGGTTCATGAACTTGAATTAAAGGTCCCATATTGTTTCCCTGCATGTTTTCATGTTTGTGCACTAGATGAGACAGAACTGTGAAAATACAGTCAAGCCGGAAAGTCTGTCCACCCCTTTCACCTTCTCCACGTTTTATTACATTACAGACATATTCTACAATAGATTGAGTTCATTTCTTGTCTCAAAATTCTACACAAAATAGCCCATAATGACAAAGTGAAAACATGTTTTTTTTTGCAAATGTATTAAAAATGGAAAACTTTAATTTACATAAGTATTCATACCCTTTGCTTTAGCATATTTTTAAAGTATCATATTTAATATTTGGTCGCATATTTGCATGATGTGGATGGGATCCCTTTAAGGGTTGTTTCTCCTGACTTTTTTCCCCATAGAGTTCTATAGGAAAATGAGTCAGGAGAAATAACCCTTGCAGTGATCCATCCACATCTACTCCATATCTGGCAACAGCGTGATGGTCTGGGGCTCGTTTGATACCTTAGACTCTGGATGACTTACAGCCATTTAGCCAGCCATGTGTTCCATACTGTACCAGTGTAATTTACAGCTGAATCTAGTCTCACCCCCCAATTCCCATAGAGATCAGTTCAAATGCAGAGAGGTTATAGTATCGCTTGTAACAGTACCTGGAAATACGATATCGAGAGTTTTTTGATGTTGATGGGAGGGATTTGCGAGGGATGAGCATGCGATGCATTTTCGTGAAACGCGTTTTGACAAGAAATTGCGATCTGTAGGTGAAAATTCTCGCAAACCGCTTCCGTGAAACGAGCCCCTGGTTGTAAATAGTGGCGTTATCGAGCTTCCGGCTGCACTGAGGTGTAATGGCTAGCAAAGCTCTCGGTCCACTAGAAGGATAAGACGTAGCAAAAAACAATGTCTGGTTAAATAAAATACATGTAACGTACAAGATTGCATATGTTATCGAGGATTCAGACGGAATGTTGAGTGTTTAAAAATGTTCTTTAAAAATGTTCTTTATTATTGTGCACGAGGTAAAATGGCAAGCAAAGCTATCTGTTCACTATCATTAACCCATGGATTAATCGGAAGTAGGCTACAATGTAGCATTAGCACAACAAAATAACATGGTGTGTGCATTCTAGCATGGTGAGAATACATGTAGGCTATGCTAGTATTGCTAGCAGAGTGAATATTGAGAGTTATGGTTCATACAGTGACAATACAGTTGTAGTTAATGTTTTTTTTAATGGGTGGGTTACTACTATAATTTGCTAACGTTACGAAATGAATTGCGACCCCCTCTTCATGAATGACATTCACCAACAAAATGCGTCTCTTCACTGAAAAATATACCTCTAGATCTCAACATTCACCAGCAGAATGTGTCTCTTCACTGAAAAATATACCTCTAGATCTCAACATTCACCAGCAGAATGTGTCTCTTCACTGAAAAATATACCTCTAGATTTCAACATTCACCAACAAAATGTGTCTCTTCACTGAAAAATATACCTCTAGATCTCAACATTCACCAACAAAATGTGTCTCTTCACTGAAAAATATACCTCTAGATCTCAACATTCACCAACAAAATGTGTCTCTTCACTGAAAAATATACCTCTAGATCTCAACATTCACCAACAAAATGTGTCTCCTCACTGATACAGAATTGAATCAGTGTCCCTGAACCGCTGGGGAAATGCAGATGTGGTTCCTTTAGGCCAGATGTTATTCTCTCCTTCAGACTGCCCTGTTTTGTATATTAACCCGTAACTGTACTGGCTCAAAATGTCCTGCTGGTACTGACTGCCCACACAAGAATCATCCAAAAATATTAAACACTCCATCTGGTTATCCTTCATTTAATATGACCTTTCGTTACTGCCTCTCACCCCCAAATTTTAAATCTCATATTTAAGTATTATATTATAGAACTCAAGTCTGGATTAACATTTCATCATGTGAAATGTATTGAGCAAGTTCTATCAAACACAAACACAAACACATGATTCTTATATTATTACAGTTGAATGTAATGGAGTGATTAAAAAGGAAAGCCAGCCCTAGGCTGTGCTGGGATTCTGCTGAAGTTCAGAAGCAGGTGAGACGATATGATTCACTAATAAATAACACGGTGGAGATGCTACACCTCGCACCTGCGTATTCATTTCAGCACAATGCACAGGGATTTACCACAACGCCCTTGGCCTGACAAGTCTTTTATAATTTATTTCAAAACAGCACGGCACAAATTTGCTGAAGCATTATTCATCTGGGTGTTCATTAATTATGCAAATGAGTTGCAATTAACTTATCTGCTCATAAGACACCATTTGCATGTTAATGAGCTACATGTTTGTAGCTTTATTCAACGGGGCAGATTTTGAGTTAAAAGCACAATGCGTACAGCTGTGCTCGTATTTATATTACAGCCAAATGCACACAAGGTATTTCGCAGAACGTGTGTTTCAGTAGAATCGAGAGTTAAAATGGGACGACTGCTGTCTGCACTACGTATTCATTTGTGTCTCTGGCACAGTCACCATGAGGTGATGTCACTTCAGAGAAATCAAGGGTTATCTCAGTGGTCATCGACTGACCTCAAAAATGACTTTCTCAATGTCTTAGTTGTCTCTGCACAATCTCTAAAGTGTCACAAAATGTCCTCCTGGCCTTTAAGAGTCTTGGGACATAACATCTACAACATCTTTCCAGGACGTGTGACGGAAGATGCACTGTTAAGGCTGATTGGTGTTGGGATTTTAATAGTCAAAATATGAACTAAACTAAAAACATGGAAATGGAACAGAAATATTTAATATTTAGTTTGTATCATTCGGGGAAACATAACTGATTATTCCTTGTTACAAAGACAATGGTTGAAATAAATCACCCAAAAGATGATTGTAAGAGACTTGAGGCTTGACTGCTCTCATAGTAAAATAAAATGGCTCCTTATCTTTTATCTGAGACCAGAGACAAAGCAGCTGCATGCTGGGTCGTTTCTCTGTGATCTTATCAGACCCAGGAGGCATGAGAGGCAATGCTGAAGCAGGGACTCGGTCGGGAGGCTGAAGCAGGGACTCGGTCGGGAGGCTGAAGCAGGGACTCGGTCAGGAGGCTGAAGCAGGGACTCGGTCGGGAGGCTGAAGCAGGGACTCGGTCGGGAGGCTGAAGCAGGGACTCGGTCGGGAGGCTGAAGCAGGGACTCGGTCGGGAGGCTGAAGCTGTGGACCGGAGCGTGGATTAGGACCGAGGTGAAGCTGTGGACCGGAGCGTGGATTAGGGCTGGGATGAAGCTGTGGACCGGAGCGTGGATTCAGGATCCTTCTGTCTCTCTGCGCTAGGCTCACTGCACGGCACATTCACCTTGGAGAACAATGTGGTTTCCAGGATGTGACCCGCTTCCCGCAGGAAGCTGAGGAAACGCAGGAGACAGCTGGGCAGCGCTACAGACACGCTGCAAGCTGACAGGAAGGTGCGGGACACCTCGCTGGAACGAAAACGCGCTCCACAGCGATCACACACCGAGCAGCCGATCGTGTAAGAAGTGACAGGCAGTGGGCTTCCAGACTTCACTGGGAACACTTTTACACCTCTCACCTCCACAGGCCGCTGTATGTGCTTTAATCAGGCCTGGAGTAACGGATATAATGAGGCAGCCTGCAATATGCTGCGGTAGAGCATAATTAGTGGCCGAGCACAAGCAGAGCAGTGTTCATTATTACAATTAAAACATTAAATATGCAGATGAGATGCTTGATGTGATGAAATGGCCCTCTGACCCACAGATCTCCTCGCTGGAGCCTCATAAGGAGGAAGTGCTGTAATTGTGCACTCAGTTCCTCTCAAGACATCGCTGTAATTAGGAGTCTGTGAGCAGAGAGGGGGAGGGGGGGGGTTGTGAGCAGAGGAGGGGTGGGGGGCAGTTTGGAGGGCGTTCAAATTAGAAACCTTGATGGAAAAGCAGGGATGGTGAATGGTAGTTTTTTTTTTTAAATTAAAAACTTCTCTAGGGCAAATGTGTTTGTGTGACTTGACGCTTAAACGGGATCTATCAGTTTCATGTGGAGCGTGGGACAAAGTGTGGACAGTGGGGGATGGGTGTAGGGTTTGAGGCGAAACCAAATAGATTTTAAGCCAGAAGGGTACGTTGAAAGTTTAATGGATCCATTCTTATTAGAACATCCCTTTTGCCCTCCATCAAGCAAATTGAAAACATTTGTAGGATGCATTCCTTTGTTCTTTGTCAATAGAATGTTTAGTGAATAATTTGTTTTTATTTTTGTAAACTGCAGTGACTCAGCTTTGTGGAAAAAAAGAAAAAAAAAGGTTAGATTTTTTTTCTCTCCATTTAAGTATTGAAATGAATGTATAAGCCTATCTACCCTGAACAGCAGTAGCCTAGCCAAATACTCTATCCTATACTACAGATATCGGCATGAAGCATGAACATGACAAATGGCTCAGTTAGATGATATCAACTGTAAAAGAAGTCTATCTAAATGCCCTGGAATCTGCTGGTCCTGTTTGTCTCATTAGACTAAACGATCCCTCTCCTGTAGGCCTACATTAAATCAGCAATATTCATAACAAGACGTGAACTGAATTAATGATTGAAGAAATTAATTGACGGGCCCAGGGTGTGTCTGTTTCACGAAAAGCGGTGTGCGCAAATGCTTTTGAAAAAATTTGCATAATTTCCCTCAAAATGCTGCGTTCTTCGAACAAAAGAAAGAGCGGAGGCGAAAAGCGTCAGAAGACGCGCAGAGCCCCCTTTCCGCACGCGCGTTACGCGAGTCTCACTGGTAGCGCTATGTGTTAATGAAGATGCTATAAACATAACCCTCAGCCCTCCGATTCTAGCACCTTCCAATTAACACTCCCCAGTATGAAGCCTTCCATTACCAATGAACTGAGCAGGCAAAACACCAGCGCCGGTCCCCTGTAATGGAAAATAATTGACGAGCTAAGAGGGTATGATTACTCTATAGTGAGGCGCTGTGCTAATACTTCGGTTCGTCCCCGAAAATGCCTTTGAAGATAATTAAATTGGCTTCCAACGGATGATTATTCATTAACAATTAATTCTTTCCTCGGTGATCTGCTTTGCATTTTCCGCAGTCTTTCGGAAAACACACGCTGGAGTGATGGTGTAAAATTAAAACGATACACAATTAGCTGCATAAAATGTCAAACACCTGATGGCTCTCTCCAGGTCACTGCCAGCTACCCTGTCCGGGTTTCAAAGTCATGCAGCTAGAGAGGAGGAGGTGGGATTGAGAGTACAAACTTGCTAGATTTTAGGTCCACGCGAAATACAACATTAGGTTACAAGCCTCATTATTCTCTTTTGAGTAGAAATCAGTTGGATTTTTTTCACCATCATTGTCTGAAGTGAGACATTTTGCCTACACACTACACGAAACTTCTTAGAATTATTGTTATTATTTGAATTATATGCATTGTTATTCGTTATTCCTAGATGGTCAAGAAAATATTCTAACGAAATGCAAATGTGACAACAAGGCAATTTTATGATAAAATATATTTTACAGCATACAACACTAGCACCTCGCTAGGCGGTGCATCCATGGTGCATCCTTGTCCATGTTCACGCAGTAGGTTTAATTAATTTGTTCTTGCTTTTACGCCTTCTTACATAGGCCTAATTGGTACATAAACTACTGACAAGCAAGTTAGCCAACGAGCTTTTGAACGAACCTAGCTGTCGATAGTTTTTTTGAACGCATATTTGCTGTTTGAATCTTCACGTTATAATCATAGATAAAGACTGTACGGTTTCAACGAATGTCAATCATATTATCCAATGGACTATAACCTGACTACAATTTTCAGACGCATCCTCCGTTGATTTGCTAACGAACATTTCCATCTTGTCATTTCCTCCACCATCTTTGATTCAAAGTTCGGCCAGCCACATTCCCATATTTAGACAGATAAATCCTGCAGAACTACGACATTGAGCGCCATACAGTCCGCAACAGGGAATGTGGATTCTTGGATGAAACCGCTGCCGTCTGATGTTTGTAAAACCGAGTGGGTTGCAAGGAGGTCGTCACTCCCAAATAGGCAACACGTGTGTGGTTAGGCTAAATTCCAAGCCACGAACTACAACGAAATTCTCACAACATCATGTAATTCATTAAATTACTTCCTGGATGGTCCTGCATGTCATAAACTTGGCCCATCGTTCTTTGTAGCCTATTGCGCTAGAACTACATGGAAACAGAGTTGTATTGTGTGTTGCTAAATGTGGGACATCCGTAAATTCCAGTCTGTTTTTCAGGTTTAGTGCAGTATGAACGCTCCCCATCAATGTATCGAGCATAAATACTTCCCAAATTATGTAAAACGTATCTTTTTTTCTAAGATTTTTCATTTGTGTGCGTAATTGTTCATGTTTGTTTCATATGGCCGCATTCCAAACACACACTGACAGTTTCATGAACAAACCAACACAAATATTTCTCATTTAGTTTGAAAGGAATTTTAATGTCAACATGAATATAATACACAATTTACGGTTCAACTTTTTAGGACTTAAAAAATGCTCAGGCAGCTCATATGAAAAAGTCCCCGCTTGACGTTAGATTCTTTATACTGGAATTGTACGTCAGGTGTATCAGGCTTTCAGTACATTTCCAAGGCACGCACAGTAGACTCACAAATGTTCTAGTGTACTGCATTACTGAAGTGAGGTAGAAACTTATAAATGTGTATAGTCTCCTATAGTGTCAGTCTAACTGGAGCCACTATAACGAGCTGTCAGTAGTCTACTACTACACGACTAGCAGTCTACTACTATACTACTAGCAGTCTACTACTCTACGACTAGCAGTCTACTACTATACTACTAGCAGTCTACTACTATACTACTAGCAGTCTACTACTCTACGACTAGCAGTCTACTACTATACTACTAGCAGTCTACTACTATACTACTAGCAGTCTACTACTATACTACTAGCAGTCTACTCCTCTACTACTAGCAGTCTACTACTATACTACTAGCAGTCTATGACTAGCAGTCTACTACTATACTATTAGCAGTCTACTACTCTACGACTAGCAGTCTACTACTATACTACTAGCAGTCTACTACTATACTACTCTGACTGTGTCTCATGGCCAGTTTCTGTGTGTATTCAGGCATTGAGATGGTAACAGCGGCACACTTCTTAATTTCAGATGCAGATATGTGTCTGTTTTTGGCCTCCAGCTGCGGTCATAACCTTTACGGAAATGGAGCTAAGAAAAAAAGGTTTAATCACTGCCAAGTTTTATAGACACTATTATTAATATCCGCTAATTGTTAAACATCTTACGAACATTTAAAGAGGTTCCTGTGATAGTCCTTAATAAAGTGTGAGATCGGGGGATGTTTGACTGTCAGAATTCTGCTGCATTTCTCAGTGACGTGGGTTCTTAAGGATGCTGAGATGCGATCGGATGAGATGATATTTTTGTCATATTGTAATATGAGTGACTTAATATGTATGAAATTGGTATAATTTATATGAGATTGTAAATTAAGCACATATTTTTAACCCTCTACAGAAAGATAATTCACTGGCTGCATGCTCACAATCCGTGCCTCCTCATCCTCAATGTGGTGGTCACAACACTGGGATGGACTGGGATTCCCTCGCTGGTGGTCTTGATGAAAAACTCTCAGGTAGGCTTACATCTCTTGCTTGTCCCATTACTGCCTCTGACTTATCTCATTATGCTGCCCCAAAACGTCACAGTAAACTCAGAGAGCGCTAATCACAGGCACACATTTCAATTACAGGCTAAACTTCAAAGGCTTTCACTCTGGAAGGCAAGCTGTCATCTCCTGACACACAATCTCAAATCAACATTTAGTACGACTCAGCAATTACCAAGATAGGGCAGCTCTAAAGGACCTGGCACGCCTTCTATTGCCCAGTCATTAAAGCCACAATTATCTTGGATGATTCATATCAATAAACATCTAAAAAATATATGAATGGGAAAGGAGACAGGCAGGGAGCAGTGATGGATGGGCAGAGTCTGGGTACTTTATCAAAGCTAATACTTTGACTGCTGTTTACAGCACAGTCTGGACCTCCCACATATTGATCAAGCTCATTGATCCACACCAAACTAACTGGTAATTATAATAATAATATACTGTATATATGAATGCACAATACAGGGTG
>CM040398.1:3525000-3550000 GCA_022702515.1 Ilyophis sp. 1 JC-2022 | reverse complement strand
ATCCTTTATTGATTGGAATCATACACATACAGTAGATTTTTTTAAACGGCTACTGTCATGTTGTAGCTATACTAATACTTAGTTTAAGTTACTCAGTTATTAAGCAGTTATCATTATTCATTTTGTGAATTCTACGTGACTTTCCAAATGATACATATCCTTTTCACTGAACCATGACCTTTGGCCTGTTTGAAATATGAAAACCATTTGTTTTCGCTCAATTCGTCACAGGAAGCATAACTGACTGCATTCATTACATTCTTTAGACAAAGTACAGAGACATGTCTCTGTCTGATTTTAATAATATATTTTAGTAGTGATAAGTAAGGGTAATATCCAGCATGCTAATTTGGGTTTGATAGCAGTTTTGATGAGAGGTTCTCTTGAGGTGCTACTTATCTGCTTGGTGCAGCATATTCGTGATAAAATGGTTATGAAACAGTGGACATGTGGCACAGTTTAGGAACTGAATTTGTCATTTCTGGACTCCAGAATTAGTCCCCAGATGAGCCTCTATCTTATCTTTGAGCCATTGGGGAAAGTGTTCTGCTGAAGTTGGGTCAGTACATCAGCGATTATAATATGAAAAATATAAGCTGTGTATGTACATATAGGGTTAGGGTTAGGGGTATGTACGTATATATAAGCTGTGTACGTACATCGCCCAGAGTAAGGATTTCTGCTGAGTGAATTAATGAGGAAAAATGATCGTTGAAATAATCATGTAGCTAAAGTTGGGATATCCTGAAATAATTGTGAAGGAATTACAGCTGTTTACTGATGTTCTGGAATACAGGAAAGAGAAGGAGGGGGGGGGGACTGGAAATGCTCTTAAAAAGTAATTGTTGCAGCCCCGTGTTGGGCGCCAAATTATAAAAAAAAAAAAAAAAGATTGTTGCTAAATTCAAAGTGGAACTGCATGTTGTCTTCATTTATAATTCTGACTCAGTGTTTCTGTGGACTGAGCAGAATTCCATCTAAATGATAATTAGACACAGATCTTCAGTGAGTGGGAAACACAAAGTGTTCACCATTAAGGATTTTTAACATAATGTTAGTGAGGTAGAATCAGCAGAGTCAGGTTGAATGATTTTAGAATGGTAATATGGGGGTAACTGTGTAAACCTCTCATGGATTGTTTAGTTTGGAATATTTTATAAACTGGCTGTAAACATTCAGCCCATTTAATAAATGTTTTAATTTTAAATTGGGTATGTGCTCTTGATTAAATGGTCCAATCTTTCTCTTTCTGGGTGCGTTCCAGCTGCACATGACGGTATGAGACAGGGTATTATGGGTACAGCTGCACATGACGGTATGAGACAGGGTATTATGGGTACAGCTGCACATGACGGTATGAGACAGGGTATTATGGGTACAGCTGCACATGACGGTATGAGACAGGGTATTATGGGTACAGCTGCACATGACGGTATGAGACAGGGTATTATGGGTACAGCTGCACATGACGGTATGAGACAGGGTATTATGGGTACAGCTGCACATGACGGTATGAGACAGGGTATTATGGGTACAGCTGCACATGACGGTATGAGACAGGGTATTATGGGTACAGCTGCACATGACGGTATGAGACAGGGTATTATGGGTACAGCTGCACATGACGGTATGAGACAGGGTATTATGGGTACAGCTGCACATGACGGTATGAGACAGGGTATTATGGGTGCAGTTGCAGTAGTAGGCGTGGTGTGTGGTTGGGGGGGATCCCCACAGTCCTTTTCCCTGCTGGGGACCTCGCTTGCGGAGAAACAGAACCGTGTGATGTCATTGCTGTTTCATAATGCCCGCGCCTTTTAGGATGCGTTTCCTGCAGAGTCATTACAGGCGACCTTTGCGTGGTGACCCCACAGCCGCGAGCGAGGGAGACAGCTTGCACGCTGTCCAGGAGTGCTGTGCGTGAAAAGGGGCGTCGGCGAACCGCTTTCTCAATCTGAGGTCACATCCTGTGAGAGAAGGGAGGAGTTTCCGTTTGTGTGCTTACTACCTCTGAGTTTCCGAGGCCTTGCTTTAGCTTCCCTTACGAGAGGGAGGTATCCAAACACTGTTCAGAGTGGAATGCACTAAATAGAATATACGAGCTGGAGACACACACCCAAAGAACTTTCGCGAGGTGCAGACAAACTGGAGAAGACAATCTTTATGCTCCTGTCATTTATTTCCAATGTGGTATAAGAAAAAACCAACGTTTTGGCACCCAGTGCCTTCATCAGGGTTACGAAAATGAGGTAAGCCCGCTAGTTTACAGATATACGTGAAATTAGTAAAATACTCAACAGGTAAAATACTCAACAATACTAATTTCACGCCATACAATATAGGCTATATCTCATTCAAATCACCACAACATTTTTTATCAATAACTACATCCATGAAAACCAAAACAATAGACAATGAAATTAAAAATATGAATGGAAAATGTTTCAAATCAAATATCCGTCCATTAGGAGCCAATGTCCTCAAATATGATATTGAAAAAGCCTCCCTCTGTAGTAAAAGTGTGTCTAAATCACCCCCTCGCCTCGAAAGAGTAACACGCTCAATCCCTGAGTGCGTAAGGGAGGAGATGTGTGTCTAAATCACCCCCTCGCCTCGAAAGAGTAACACGCTCAATCCCTGAGTACTTACGGGAGGAGATGGGGTGAGTAGTCCCAACAAAATGTGCAGCCACAGGCTAGATTACGGCATCTAATGGAACTTCGGTGCTCTGCAATCCGTAATTTCAACTGTCTCCTTGTCTTGCCCACATATGTTTTGCCGCAGGGGCAAATATATAACACATGAAGTTTTACAAGAAATTATGCCCATAATAGAATTATTTTTTTCAGTCTGTGGATGTGAAAAATATTGGCATTTTGTTATGCTGTTGCACTGTGCACACGCAGGACATTTGTAATTACCTTTGGGTATAGGTGTGAGAAGTGTTTGGGTAGGGGACGGGGCTAAGGAATTTTTCCTACGTTTGAATACCGCAAAGGGATATTCCTGAAAAAGATGGAAAACTTTTTTATCAGATTGTAAAATTGGCCAATGTTTTCTCAGAATATCTTTGAAGTTTTCCGAACATTTTGTATATTTTGTACAGAACAAAATTAAGTTTATTTTTTCTTTTGGCTTAGGCAACAGCAACTCATTCCTTAATCTTTTACATTTTTTTGAATTGGTGTCATTGAGAACATTGTTTTTATAAGCTCTAATTTTAAATTTATTTGTCATTTTCGTTGCATTACTATTAAAATATTATTTGTTGCAAATCCGCTTAACCCTGCACAGCTGACTGTATGGCAAAGCCCTTTTTACAGAAAGAGGGTGCATACTATCCGCATGTAACAGAGTATTATGGTCTGTTGGTTTTGTGTACAAATTTGTAAGCCTATACAATAAAGTGTTTTCTGGCTTACCTCATTTTCGTAACCCTGACGAAGGCACTGGGTGCTGAAACATTGGTTCTTTTTCTTATACCACATTGGAAATAAATTACGAGATCATAAAGAGTGTGCGACTTTCTTTGTTTATTTAAGAGTGGAATGCACAGACCAAATTTCAAGGCACAGGCATAGCTGTAAGCACTGAAGGATAGAGGCAATTAAATAAGTGAAAAATATTAATAACTAACAGTACATTTGTTTAAATTTAAATAATTTAATTTAAATAATTTAAATAAATTAATTGTAAATATACTAATAATAAATAAATTTCAAAAATAATAACTAAAAAAATCAAAAGTTATATTATATTATATTATAGGCATCTAGCAGATGCTCTTATCCAGAGCAATTTACACAACTTTAGCATTTTCTACACAACTTTAGCATTTTCTACACAACTTTAGCATTTTCTACACAACTTTAGCATTTTCTACACAACTTTAGCATTTGTACAACTGGATATGTTCTGAAGCAATGCAGCTTCAGCGCCCTGCTCACGGGTGCAATGGCACCGTCCTACATGGGAATCAGTTACAGGTCCAGTTCTCTACCAATTATACTACACGTTACTGCCGTTATACTCCCAGTTACTCACACTATGGGTGGCTGTGCTCGCATCTTTCAATCATTAGTTCCTCAGCACTGGTGCTGTCAGCACCCCTCCCTTTAAGAGGAAGACGAGGAAAAGAGGAAGTCTATTGTTCCAAAGCGCAGTGAGGAGAACGAGGGGAGGAGAGGAAGCGGGGGGACTAGCGGGGGGACGAGCACAGCGCCAGACGGATGAATTTCAGCTCGTCCTCGGCCTTTGTCTGTCTGCACTTTGAATGGAGTATGAATTTAATTTCCCCTCTATAAAAGTATGCTGAGTTATGACACCGGCCGGGGATGTGGGCCACTTCCTGTCTGAACATTTTTTCAGTTTAAGTATGTCACCGCAGTCTCCTAGGAACCTGTATGTCTGTTTGTCTCATAGACGTGTTCCCTAACCCAGGCCGAGTGACTGCGAGACCAAAAGAAGCGCCCATCAGCGCCGTGTTCTCTTGCGTTTTGTGTGGTTAACTAAATTGACCCTTTGCTAAGCCCCGCCCCCCTTAGTTACTGTTGCACACTCAGACAAGCTTTGCGTTTTGAACGTTCCATCCCATAGGGAACCATTCAATCTAAGCTGAAACTCAAACTCCTCTAGCTTTTATACCTATTGATCAACTTAAAAAACAAAATGGTCAAGACGAATCAGGAGACCCTCGGTTAGGCCACCCTGGTCGCTTTCTTTGATCGTTACATGAGAACTACGTAGAAACGACCTTGTAGTGTAACAATCATATGGGTCTGAAAAGTGTCCTTCCTTGCTGCGATCCTCACCAGCGAGAGCGAGAGCGAGCCCTAACGTTTAAACGTTAAAACACTATTAAACGTCTGATTCTCCGGTAGTTTCTATTCTCTTACCAACTGATATAACATCAAGTTAAATGGAAAGATTTCACTGTAGGCTTCACTGACTGTCACTGCAAAATCGTGCTCTAGTAGCCGTAGCTGTTAGCCTACTATAGTAGCTAGGCTATATTGTATAGGCTACAGTAGGTTAGGTTGATTAACGTTAGTCATTGTATTTAACTTTATTTGTTTATTAATTTATTTATATTATTTGGCTAGCTAATGTTAGCCATGACAGTTCCGTCTGCTATTCTTGACCAGTTTTGGTCAAACGTTAGGGCAAAGCTGCACCTGCTGAAAGTTTAGATCCGTACCTGCGATACAACACACAAACCCTACGTTTACGTTACATCTCGGTTTATACTACGCTAGCTAACGTAGGTCGTAACAACTAACGTTAGCCACTCTCTGCTTTCCCCTGTCTGACCCCATCTCTATCTGTACCCCTCTCTGCTCTCCCCCTGTGTGACCCCATCTCTATCTGTACCCCTCTCTGCTTCCCCCTGTCTGACCCCATCTCTATCTGTACCCCTCTCTGCTTCTCCCTGTCTGACCCCATCTCTATCTGTACCCCTCTCTGCTTTCCCCTGTCTGACCCCATCTCTATCTGTACCCCTCTCTGCTTTCCCCTGTCTGACCCCATCTCTATCTGTACCCCTCTCTGCTTTCCCCTGTCTGACCCCATCTCTATCTGTACCCCACTCTGCCCTGTGTGACCCCATCTCTATCTGTACCTCTCTCTGCTTTCCCCTGATATGAATGAATAGAAGAGAGCCCTAAAGAGGGCAGACTGTCTGCTCGGTGTAAAAGATGAAAAAGGGAGTGTGGTGTGGAAGTGATGTGACAGCTGTTGACAAGCAGGGCATAAATAACAGCGGCGTTCTGGCTTCCAGTGTCCCATCATGCATTGCTTCTGCAGCATCTGTCCTGTCCAGAGGCCAGAGACGCTCCAGTGCTGGACGCGGAGGAGGGGCTGACGGCAACCCTGGAGCACCACAGGATGGAACAGGAAGAGGCCACCGATGTAGTACGACCTGTGACCTGTGACCTGCTCACAAGCAGCACCTGTCTGGGGAAAATCACTCAATCTCACAGCGTACCCCTTTCTGGTGAAAATGCTGGAGTCCCTTTATCATTTATTTTGGTCTCCAGGAAACCCCCCTTATTTATTTTACGTGCATATCTCATGGAACATAAAGGGTTAATCATACATTCAGAGAATAGAGAACATACAGAACATACAGAGAGAGTCTAAACTGGACCAGTAAATCTAGTGAAGCGCATGGATGGTGCCAGAATGCTCCAGGATGATGGTAACGGCTTGTACTCCTCAGGTATTTCAGATATTCAAATGACAACAAGGTTATGTTTTCCCTTTTTGAAAAACAGCATGTGCAATAGCCAACCACTGTTCTTCCTGTGTTTCTGCTCTTTACAAATCTGAACTCTTATGCAACAAAACATATTTTAACCCATATATGGAGATACAATATATCGCCATTCTTAATTTTAGACAAGCGGTTCTGATAGTATGTTCAGGCTTTAACTACACACACCAATGATATTATTCAATGTATTAAGGCATATTTTTGTCAGTGCGTGGCAATATATTATCATTGCGTAAGGGATGTGGCTGAGTTCAGTCTTATTTTCACTAGCTTTACATTATTTATGACAGCAGCATCTTCAATCATCAGATTTGGCATGTCCAAAGTTCATATCAACAATGAGCAGCTAGCCTCATGTAGCCTAGTCACTAAACATGCATTACACAAGCAAGTCAAAGGACTGAGCGTTTACATCACATTAAGACAATCTTATCTGCAGTGATTTACACAGATTACATTTTTACATACACAATCCATTCAGACAGCTGGATATGTACTCAAATGTGGTTAAGTGCCTTTGTCAGTGGTACAATTACACTACAATAGCAGGGAACCCAATGCTAAACATTAGACTTACAGTACATACAAGAGTAGAGAATTGAACCCTAAACCTTAGACTTATGAGTCCAGTTTCCTAACTCCATACTACACTGCTGCTCTTTAACTGCCTTTGAAATGAAATATACTGCAATATATTGTTAATATTTAGATAAAAAGCTTATATATATATATATGTATATATATATATATATATATATATACTGCAATATCTTAAAGCACAAATCATTTGTAAATGTACCCATATATTGTGAAGTGTTGCAATACCTTGATAATATATACAATGTCAATATATTTTTAGTATATTCCCAGATTTCCATTTCACTTTGAGTTTGACCATGCATTCTCCATGTGCCACTGCACAGTGCTGTGTTTGCACTGTTATATTATTTATATTGTTATACATGGCACTTGGAATGTTTTAGGTATGTGATGCATGTCCCTGGGATGTTGTTGCGTGTGGAGACGCCATGGGGGCATGTGCAGAGCGGGACATGGAACACATTCCAGCGCAGCGGTGACTCTGAGTGCCCCCCCCTGAGGGAGGTTCAGCTGCAGCTGTGTATACTCATGCTCTGGAGGAGTGATTCAGAGCGGAAAACGCACTCCGACGTGGCCGCCGCTGTCTGTCAGGGACTCGGGACTCTCTGCGGGCCGCCCCGTCTGTACCAGCTGGGACAGTGCGCCACAATGGGACACCATTCCCCGCGCCCACGCATCCACACAGTCGCATTAGTAATGCGATACAACACACAAACCCGCACACTTCACACGCTGATGCCAGGACAAATGCTGACGCTTCAAAACGTTTGCATGAGAAATGAAATACTGCATGCCTGTTCTATTCTTTTCAAATAATGTCTTTACAATATACGGCTACAACAATTATATATCACAGTCCATCGTGTTCAGCTTCTTAGTTCACCTGTCTGACGATAAGACCATAATTACTTGCAGTAAATGTGGTACTTCCTCTTTAATTATGTTCAGTAAAATGTAAATTCAGAATCATTAATGGGGTTCCAAAAGACCTGGCAGTCGGAGTTGTAACAGAAAAAGGTTTAAGGAGAAGTAACGATTCCCGATTACCTCAGCTAAAAATCTCCTTCTTCTTCATGGGGTTCTTCTTTGCGGAGCAGTTATCTCCACGAGGCACAGAATCCCCCTCCCGCTTTTTGGCACGGGCCCAAGAAGCAGGCGAGTCGTGCATCAGGAAACGTTTACGACGCATTCCGCTACAGGCTGGAGTTTTCATAAATGACTCAACGAGAGTTCCCAGATGGGCTTCCTCTCTCCCAGGTCACTGTTCCTCCCGTTTGGCTGCCCTGATTGGACAGCTCCAGCCCTGGAACGGCCCGGCCGCTCCTAATAAGGGCAGGATGAGACAGGATGCATCCGCCCGTTTCGCTGGGACGGGGTCAGCGGGCCGTTCCCACTGCCCACGCCCCCCACACTGCTGATGGATGGGTCAGCCATGTCAGGGACATAGGAAACGGACCCACAGAGAACCATGGCAGTCTGACAACGTAAACCACACAATTTCACAACATGACCGGTACTGTTCCGCGTTTTACTCCCATTTTGTAAAGACACCACACTGGCGGTTTTTGTACGGCCGTATTGAGAAGCTGTGGCTCCGCTTAATGACGTCGCCTCCGTCACTCGTGCCCGCTCCGGTACTACGGCCCGCTCAGGTAGTACGGCCCGCTCAGGTAGTACGGCCCGCTCAGGTAGTACGGCCCGCTCAGGTAGTACGGCCCGCTCAGGTAGTACGGCCCGCTCAGGTAGTACGGCCCGCTCAGGTAGTACAGCCCGCTCAGGTAGTACGGCCCGCTCAGGTAGTACGGCCCGCTCAGGTAGTACGGCCCGCTCAGGTAGTACAGCCCGCTCAGGTAGTACGGCCCGCTCAGGTAGTGCAGCCCGCTCAGGTAGTACGGCCCGCTCAGGTAGTGCAGCCCGCTCAGGTAGTACAGCCCGCTCTGGTAGTGCAGCCCGCTCAGGTAGTACAGCCCGCTCAGGTAGTGCAGCTGAGAAAAGGGGTGCATCTCCTCACGACATTGGCGGGAAGCTGGGAGGTGCTGATACCACAGAAACCCAAGGAGGCCTGGCCTACGCCTGGGCCTTAGCCCAACCAACCCTTTAAGATCAAGTTAAACTTTATATAGAGTGAACTTTGACCTTCTGAGTGCACTTTAGGCCTGGTGTAGCCAGGCAGCCTGGTTCTGCTCTCACAGTAAGCTTATTTATCACAGTAAGCCACTTAGAGCTGCTACATACATACTTGTTTAATGTTATGGTGGCGGAGCGTGTGTGTGTGCCTGGGTTTGTGCCTGCGTGTGTATGTGTGTGTGGATGAGCAGAGGTAATCCAGAGGTCAATGAGAGGTCACCATGAAATCAGGCCAGCTTGTATTCTCACAGAATGCACAGCATCGTGGCTGTCCCTTTAAAGATAATATTAACACCCCGATGAGATATATTAATTCCCTGTGTATTATATTCATTCTCCATGTGTGTGTGCGTGTATGTGTGCTTGTGTGTGTGTGTTTGAGTGTGTGCTTGTGTGTGTGTGTGTGTGTGTGTGGGTAGCAGGGTGACATTGGTTGGGGAGAGTTCACTGGAGGATCTAACGATACGCTCCATCATGGATGACTCACGTCTGATACAGAAATAACTGTCTCCTTATTAGTACAATAATGTGTGCGTGCGTGTGTGTGTAATGTGTGTGTGTGTGTGTGTGTCTATGATGACAAGCTTGTGATACTTGTGACTGAGGAAGCAGGACTAAAAGGTTATCGAAAAGCCAAAAAAAAAAAAGTGAGTTTTCAGTTGGGTCTTAAAATTTAAAATTTTGAATCGATTCGATCAAAACGCAAAGCTTCCAGAATGGGTATGATGCGTGCTCTTTTACATTCTGCTGTGGTAATCGTGCTAATACGTGCTAATACGTGCTTATTCTCACTGCCTGCTTCCACTCGTATTAAAGATGGCTTTCACATACAGACTGCTCATTAGGGCGCTGTTCATCTCCATCTCCATCTCCATCCATGTGTATCACACATCACCCACGTGTGCGCAGCGGCCATCTTTGTTCATATCAGCCGAGGGGAGGGGGGAATTCTTTAATTATGCTGGGTCTGATTAGGTCACTCATCAAAATGATTGTCCTACAGCACTACAGATGCAAATGGGAATACCGCTCCCCTCTGACACAATACAGCACTTCCAGCAGTATTCCGCTTTTCCGTGAGGCCTCCCAAATCTCCCAGGTCTAACAAATCTCAGCACTGCTATCAAACAGGGCCAAGGCAGGGAGTTAAAGTATTTTACCACTGTAGCACCATATGGATTTCTGTGGACCATCCTCAATCATTTAAATAATAACACACATAAATCATTCAAATCATATAACATAGCTTTAGGATTTTCAGAACATTTTATGATTGATTAATTTACTGTTTCTCAGTAAATTGAATTTGCTGCAAATAAAATGTATTTGGAATGTTTACAAGTAATTCATAGAACAATTTGTCCACATTCCAAAGACAACTGAAAGCAGAAGGGGTTTTTTCCAAGACATTCCATGTATGGAGAAATTGTAAAAAAAAGTTTGAAACTAGTCTATTTGACCAGTGAAAGCACACAAACATCTTTTAAAGACTGAGCCAAACAACGATTCCCACAATTTCAAAGCAACCAGATTTTGTGCATTGGAGCAGTAAGTGTAATTCCTCTCTTACACATCACTCACTTTCTCTTACTTACTTACCTTCATTATTACATTCAGACATGAATCAGACCCGGGGTTAAAGTTAGCTAACTTTACTCAGCATAATCTTCCCACACGCTCCAACAAACATAATCCAATATGTCATAAACAACAAACAAACATAATGTCACATAAACAGGACAGTCTCTTAAAGGCATATTGCAACAACTGATTTGCAGTAAATCAGTCATAACATTAATTGTAAGTGAATTGTGAAGACTTCAGGATGGAATTAACTTCCTTAATTAATGCAGTACCACGTATGTTGCGTCTCACACTGGGGAGTGTTACATGTTGCGTCTCACACTGGGTAGTGTTATATGTTGCAACTCACACTGGGGAGTGTTATATGTTGCAACTCACACTGGGGAGTGTTACATGTTGCGTCTCACACTGGGGAGTGTTATATGTTGCAGCTCACACTGGGGAGTGTTATATGTTGCGTCTCACACTGGGGAGTGTTATATGTTGCGTCTCACACTGGGGAGTGTTATATGTTGCGTCTCACACTGGGGAGTGTTATATGTTGCGTCTCACACTGGGGAGTGTTATATGTTGCATCTCACACTGGGGAGTGTTATATGTTGCGTCTCACACTGGGGAGTGTTATATGTTGCGTCTCACACTGGGGAGTGTTATATGTTGCGTCTCACACTGGGGAGTGTTATATGTTGCGTCTCACACTGGGGAGTGTTATATGTTGCGTCTCACACTGGGGAGTGTTATATGTTGCGTCTCACACTGGGGAGTGTTATATGTTGCGTCTCACACTGGGGAGTGTTATATCTTGCGTCTCACACTGGGGAGTGGTATATGTTGCGTCTCACACTGGGGAGTGTTATATGTTGCGTCTCACACTGGGGAGTGTTATATATTGCGTCTCACACTGGGGAGTGTTATATGTTGCGTCTCACACTGGGGAGTGTTATATGTTGCGTCTCACACTGGGGAGTGTTATATGTTGCATCTCACACTGGGGAGTGTTATATGTTGCGTCTCACACTGGGGAGTGTTATATGTTGCGTCTCACACTGGGGAGTGTTATATGTTGCGTCTCACACTGGGGAGTGTTATATGTTGCGTCTCACACTGGGGAGTGTTATATCTTGCGTCTCACACTGGGGAGTGGTATATGTTGCGTCTCACACTGGGGAGTGTTATATGTTGCGTCTCACACTGGGGAGTGTTATATGTTGCAACTTACACTGGGGAGTGTTACATGTTGCGTCTCACACTGGGGAGTGTTATATGTTGCATCTCACACTGGGGAGTGTTATATGTTGCGTCTCACACTGGGGAGTGTTATATGTTGCATCTCACACTGGGGAGTGTTATATGTTGCGTCTCACACTGGGGAGTGTTATATGTTGCGTCTCACACTGGGGAGTGTTATATGTTGCGTCTCACACTGGGGAGTGTTATATGTTGCGTCTCACACTGGGGAGTGTTATATGTTGCGTCTCACACTGGGGAGTGTTATATGTTGCGTCTCACACTGGGGAGTGTTATATGTTGCGTCTCACACTGGGGAGTGTTATATCTTGCGTCTCACACTGGGGAGTGGTATATGTTGCGTCTCACACTGGGGAGTGTTATATGTTGCGTCTCACACTGGGGAGTGTTATATATTGCGTCTCACACTGGGGAGTGTTATATGTTGCGTCTCACACTGGGGAGTGTTATATGTTGCGTCTCACACTGGGGAGTGTTATATGTTGCATCTCACACTGGGGAGTGTTATATGTTGCGTCTCACACTGGGGAGTGTTATATGTTGCGTCTCACACTGGGGAGTGTTATATGTTGCGTCTCACACTGGGGAGTGTTATATGTTGCGTCTCACACTGGGGAGTGTTATATCTTGCGTCTCACACTGGGGAGTGGTATATGTTGCGTCTCACACTGGGGAGTGTTATATGTTGCGTCTCACACTGGGGAGTGTTACATGTTGCGTCTCACACTGGGGAGTGTTATATGTTGCGTCTCACACTGGGGAGTGTTACATGTTGCGTCTCACACTGGGGAGTGTTATATGTTGCGTCTCACACTGAGGAGTGTTTTTTTTTTTTCAACACATTCTGTGGTGGAAGAAAGCTGGAGATCATGTGACCTCCCTCATCAGTGAAACTAGATGGGAGTCTCTTTGCCGTGTTAGTCTCTTTGCTGATCAGTGAAACTGGGAGTCTGTAAATGTCTTGCATGTTTGAACTGCAAAGTGACTCCCACATCAGAGAGCTTGTTTATGTAGCCGCAGAGAGTGTAAGACTCCCCGATCTGTGAGTGCTCATCGGGGGACTTTCTGTGACCTGTGACCTGTGACTCGTGTCAGTGACCCTTCTTGGTCTGCATCACACCCAGAGCAGGGAGCGGAATATGGTTTGAATTTACCCGTTGCAAACTAAAGGTGATGGTTTGCATTAGCCTGATTGCTAAAGAATTCCCTGAATACATGATCAGAGAGGAACATATACTGCAGATCGGTTGTGAAATTCCTTGTTGGCTGTAAAGTCTGACAGCAGTAGGTACTGTTGCATTTTTTAGACAGTGTGTGCTGGCTGTGACGTTTGACAGCAGTAGGTACTGTTGAATTTTTTAGACAGTGTGTGCTGGCTGTGACGTTTGACAGTTTGTGACGGTTCCTCGGCACCTTTGTTGTGTAATCCCCTGTTTCAGTGCAACCAGGTCTTGCAGTGGATGTTCTATGCCATAGATATAGAACCATAGATGTGACATATCATGTAATGTAATAGTCATTTTGAATTCTGAAATGTAACAATTTGGCAGCCATTTTACCTGGGTACAGTTCCTAGCCAGCTATAATTGAAACATTATGGCAAAAGTGCCATGTACTTTCTAACCCACTGTGATGTTATAATCAGGTCTCAGAAGCCAGATAGCTGATGATTGGCTCATAGATATAGAACCATGATTACTCGCCACCATCTTACCTGGGTATGGTCTCAAGAAAACGTATGACGTATGGCACATCTATGGTTCTATATTTATGTTCTATCCAGTGGGTGTTCAATGCAGTGCATGTCTTTGGCACAGCACTGCTGCCTGCTCCCTTCCTGCTCTAGAGTTGGGGGAGCCATTATAAAATGGCACCGTTTCTTCCAATGATCTTCAGGACTCTTTTTTCCGTACTTTCTCGGGCAAGGCTTGTCGTTTCTTAGTGCACCCCGCTTTATTCGAGACATGGCCTAATTAATGTTGTATAGACATTCGTGATCAAGCAGGCAGTTCCTGGCCAAGACAGTCAGGAAATGTAACTGTTTGGAGGTCTTCTCTCCTGACTGTTCAATGTGGGCTTCCCCTCTGAGGTTGGAGTCCAGATGGTATCTGAGGTATGTTGTCGTCTTCACCACAGGTACCTCTCAGCCCCCCAGTTTAAGAGGAGCTGGGGTTGGTCACAAGAAACATATGCTGATCTCCACTGATGTTTTCTGTTTAGCAACATGTTGTTTGTCGGACCTCCTTGCCTTTTGGTCCACGGATGTATGTTAATTCATGCTGGTTACAGGAATGGCTGATGTATGTTAATTCATGCTGGTTACAGGAATGGCTGATGTATGTTAATTTATGCTGGTTACAGGAATGGCTGATGTATGTTAATTCATGCTGGTTACAGGAATGGCTGATGTATGTTAATTTATGCTGGTTACAGAAATGGCCTGTTACAGCCCTGTACGTCGTCGGCATACCCAGTGTCCAAAGTGTCGCTGAAGACAGTATTTTGGGTGCACGGTGAAAAGGGTAAAGGGAACCCACCCCTCCCTGACGCACCCCTGCTGTCACATCAGTCCAGCAGCTATTGCCCCACTTACCCTCAATGTCGATTAACTACCGCAACAATTTAGCATGGTCAACTCAGTCAAAGGCTTTCAACATGTCAGCCAAAAGTACCCATACCATCACAGGCATGATGGATGTGAGCCAGGAGTGCGTAGTTTTTACCAGAGCCGTCGTGGTGCTGTGCCATGGCAGGTGTGTGTATGCATACTGATTTTCACTCTGTGAGCACAGTAGGCAAGACATTCCTCATAATGAAGCTCTCTTGCATTTTGCCCAAGCATGATGCTAACGAAATGGGTCTCGCATTTGCTGTTTTCCATACGTCCGGTACAAACCCATCAGAGTTGTAAGTGCGAAGCATGTGTGTAATAATAGGGACAAGATCCTCTGCACATTCTTTGAGTAACCAGGCCGGGATGTCAGAGGAGGTTTAAGTGGGCCACAGCCTGCTTCACCTCACCAATATGACAGAGATTGACTTTCTTGGAAGGCCTGGGTAGTGTTAAAAAACATAAAACAATTAAGTATTAAGGTCTTTCAGTAAAATAGTTAAACTGAACATTTCCGTTTAAGTGACACAAGGGCTGCGTTCAGAATGGCTCCCTATACTAAACTTTGGGAATGTTGATGTCAACGTTGATGTTCTTTCTTCTACGTTTGCACCTTGCTGGGGCGGCCCAGTGGCCGGACCTGAAAGCACGATGTTACTCTTTTAAGTAGCAATAGCATGATGTTAGTAGCCTAAGGACCAACATGCAGTAGAGACGCTCAGCAGAGTTGCTACCGTTGCCAGGATTAGAGAACAGTATCTTGCTCCACATGTCCAGTAGCTCCTCAGGCTTCTCTCACATCTGCGCTACAGACATTATCACTCCAGCCGCAAGAAAATAAAAAAAATAACCGCGCTTCTTTCTTGCGAGTGACATGAAAAGCGTTCCTAGTCAAAGCCTGTTACCCATAACAATGGTCATTGTTCATAAATATTTGACTGAAGAATGCTTGAAGTGACCAATCAGAATCGAGCATTCAACAAAGCCGTATAATAATTTCTAACAACGCGACAGCCCGTCATGGTTTATTCCTTACATATAACACAGCAAATTATATCGCCAGCAAACCAATGCTCTCAGTGGCCAGCTTCACTTTAAACTATTCCAGGCATCCGCGCTGAAGGTAACAGTCGATACGCTTTGGAAAAGTGCAGCTCAGAGTTTGTAAGTGCCGAACTCAAACTAATTGTACAGCCTCTTCTTCAATTCAAACTTTAAACCATGGATGCACTGTGAATATTTTTTTAGATATTCACACTTAAATAAGACTAGTAGAAACTAGGTGGAAATTACCTCTGGAGGGCCAAAGTTAATAGGGTTAAGAGCAGCATCAAGTTTCTGTAAGAGCAGCGAGCTCAGAGCAGTATCAGGTTTTCTGTAAGAGCAGCGAGCTCAGAGCAGCATCAGGTTTTCTGTAAGAGCAGCGAGCTCAGAGCAGTATCAGGTTTTCTGTAAGAGCAGCGAGCTCAGAGCAGTATCAGGTTTTCTGTAAGAGCAGCGAGCTCAGAGCAGCATCAGGTTTTCTGTAAGAGCAGTGAGCTCAGAGCAGTATCAGGTTTTCTGTAAGAGCAGCGAGCTCAGAGCAGTATCAGGTTTTCTGTAAGAGCAGCGAGCTCAGAGCAGTATCAGGTTTTCTGTAAGAGCAGCGAGCTCAGAGCAGTATCAGGTTTTCTGTAAGAGCAGCGAGCTCAGAGCAGTATCAGGTTTTCTGTAAGAGCAGCGAGCTCAGAGCAGCATCAGGTTTTCTGTAAGAGCAGCGAGCTCAGAGCAGTATCAGGTTTTCTGTAAGAGCAGCGAGCTCAGAGCAGCATCAAGTTTCTGTAAGAGCAGCGAGCTCAGAGCAGTATCAGGTTTTCTGTAAGAGCAGCGAGCTCAGAGCAGTATCAGGTTTTCTGTAAGAGCAGCGAGCTCAGAGCAGTATCAGGTTTTCTGTAAGAGCAGCGAGCTCAGAGCAGTATCAGGTTTTCTGTAAGAGCAGCGAGCTCAGAGCAGCATCAGGTTTTCTGTAAGAGCAGCGAGCTCAGAGCAGTATCAGGTTTTCTGTAAGAGCAGCGAGCTCAGAGCAGCATCAAGTTTCTGTAAGAGCAGCGAGCTCAGAGCAGTATCAGGTTTTCTGTAAGAGCAGCAAGCTTAGAGCAGCATCAGGTTTTCTGTAAGAGCAGCGAGCTCAGAGCAGTATCAGGTTTTCTGTAAGAGCAGCGAGCTCAGAGCAGTATCAGGTTTTCTGTAAGAGCAGCGAGCTCAGAGCAGTATCAGGTTTTCTGTAAGAGCAGCGAGCTCAGAGCAGCATCAGGTTTTCTGTAAGAGCAGCGAGCTCAGAGCAGTATCAAGTTTTCTGTAAGAGCAGCGAGCTCAGAGCAGTATCAGGTTTTCTGTAAGTGCAGCGAGCTCAGAGCAGCATCAGGTTTTCTGTAAGAGCAGCGAGCTCAGAGCAGTATCAGGTTTTCTGTAAGAGCAGTGAGCTCAGAGCAGTATCAGGTTTTCTGTAAGAGCAGCGAGCTCAGAGCAGCATCAGGTTTTCTGTAAGAGCAGCGAGCTCAGAGCAGTATCAGGTTTTCTGTAAGAGCAGCGAGCTCAGAGCAGCATCAGGTTTTCTGTAAGAGCAGCGAGCTCAGAGCAGTATCAGGTTTTCTGTAAGAGCAGCGAGCTCAGAGCAGTATCAGGTTTTCTGTAAGAGCAGCGAGCTCAGAGCAGCATCAGGTTTTCTGTAAGAGCAGCGAGCTCAGAGCAGCATCAGGTTTTCTGTAAGAGCAGCGAGCTCAGAGCAGTATCAGGTTTTCTGTAAGAGCAGCGAGCTCAGAGCAGTATCAGGTTTTCTGTAAGAGCAGCGAGCTCAGAGCAGTATCAGGTTTTCTGTAAGAGCAGCGAGCTCAGAGCAGCATCAGGTTTTCTGTAAGAGCAGCGAGCTCAGAGCAGTATCAGGTTTTCTGTAAGAGCAGCGAGCTCAGAGCAGCATCAGGTTTTCTGTAAGAGCAGCGAGCTCAGAGCAGTATCAGGTTTTCTGTAAGAGCAGCGAGCTCAGAGCAGTATCAGGTTTTCTGTAAGAGCAGCGAGCTCAGAGCAGCATCAGGTTTTCTGTAAGAGCAGCGAGCTCAGAGCAGTATCAGGTTTTCTGTAAGAGCAGCGAGCTCAGAGCAGTATCAGGTTTTCTGTAAGAGCAGCGAGCTCAGAGCAGCATCAGGTTTTCTGTAAGAGCAGCGAGCTCAGAGCAGTATCAGGTTTTCTGTAAGAGCAGCGAGCTCAGAGCAGCATCAGGTTTTCTGTAAGAGCAGCGAGTTCAGAGCAGCATCAGGTTTTCTGTAAGAGCAGCGAGCTCAGACAGCAGATGACTGTGGAGATGGTTCAGCTCAGCCCCCCTGGCTAACGACCTCCAGCTGTTAATGGCGGAGCGGTGCACTGGCTTTCTGAAAGACACACCCCTCATTAGTACCCCGTCACCGACCCCTGCACACACAGCCCTCATTACAGCGCTGCCATCTTCCTCAGTTTGGAGGGGAGATGTCCCACAGTTGCGGGAAGAAAAAAAAACATTAAAAAATAATATTTAAAAAAATAATAATTTGCCTCTTTCCAATTGTCTGTTACGTGCATATGGTTGAATGTGTGTTTGACCAATGTCTGTAAATGGACGGTGACTAAATAAGGTTTTTAGTGAGATCATTATGTTTGTAGAAGTAAATAAGATATGGTGAGACTATCTGACTTTACCAGAATCAGTGTTAACCCAGTTAGCTCCTGTAGGCCACAAACACGTCTCTTACAGTATAGAAGGTAGAAAGAGTATATACTGCCACTCACAGTATAGAAGGTAGAAAGAGTATATACTGCCACTTACAGTATAGAAGGTAGAAAGAGTATATACTGCCACTTACAGTATAGAAGGTAGAAAGAGTATATACTGCCACTTACAGTATAGAAGTACTGTATAGAGGGCAGAGACAATATGTTTTATTAATATAAAAACCACATTATTCAGGCATCTGTCAAGGTGTGTGTGGCAGAGGGGTGGGAGGTGTGGGGGTGAAAGGTTCATGTCTTCTAAGCTGTCATCAAAAGGAACAGAAATAGCTCTTCCACACCTACACAAGCTGTCATTGAGCTGAGACTGTGGCGGTATCACTGCGGTGACAGAATCAATATCCACAGACCAGAGCCGCGCGCCACTGTGTGGCCCTGTGTTTATGCTCCAGACGTTATCACCGCCATCTGTTCACTGTTAGTGACTCATTACGCATCACCTGTGTGGGGCATGTGCATCCAGTCAGGTTCTACTGTGGTGAAAAGCAAACCACAAAGGCGGTGGTGGAATATTCCACAATGCATTATAACTACATATAATATCACAATCAATAAATATAGGGCAGTATTTAACAATAATGGTCAGATACGGAAATGATTACTAAAATCAGATATTGCATTCAAATATACATTACTGGGAAATATATTATGTTGGGGGGGTGCATCTCCATGGTGACTCTATATGGTGGTGGTGGGAGGGGGGGCTGCATCTCCATGGTGACTCTATATGGTGGTGGTGGGAGGGGGGGGGGGTGCTTGGTATGGGAGCACTACCCTTCTGTAAGGGCACTCAGCAGGACTGATTCACTTAACATTTACAACCATAAACATCAACCCATTCAACCCCATTATTATAAACCCCTTTCCATGCAGGGAGCCTCAATCCCCCGTTCTCTGCTCACATCACCTCTCATCCCACATCCTCTTTCTAGTGGAACTCATTAGCCCATTAGCCATTATCATCAAACCCAAGACCCAACTGTCACTCTAGTCTGCTCAGCCCAGTTAAACTGTTTTAAAATAAAAATGTAATTCCCAGCGTATAATTTTTCCCACTTCCAGGTCCGTTGCTTGACTGTAGGCTATGTTTCGCTAGTTACTAGTACCTAGCACTGAACTGATTATTTTGAATGTATTTCTTCAATTGGCCTGTAAATAAACATTATTAGCGAGTACACTCACTTTACGTAGCACGAATGCTAGCTACTGACCACGGATGGGTTCAAAAAGATAGCTCGTCTTTTCATAAACGTGCACAACGAAAGTGTTATCTGATTGGACATTGCTCAACTTCCAGCTTGTAATTGAGCAGTGATTTGTTATTTTTCCTGTTTGAGTGACGGACCCGGAAGTATCCGGAAAAAATTATATACTAGGAAGAAATGTAGCCTATGCTACACCGGCCCAAAACAGTAGAAAATCAGACCGGCCTGCCAGATGTCCAGTGCGGGCCTGGATGGAGCTAAGGATTGAGGAAAGGACACAAGTAAATTATACAAGAACTGAAAATAAGTGATTGGACTGAACCCAATGCGTTTAGTTTTACAGAATTCCATATCTTAAGAAGGGGGACGATTTTCCCAATTTCCCTTAACAAGGGGAGCGGCACTCCCCCACGTTCAACGACAATTCGAAGACTGGTTACGGCGTTCCGCTACCATATAAGTGGTTTTGGCTATTAATAGCGTCCTCCTATTTTATTGCACTACAGTGTAACTGGAGAACCTGAGGTTTTCATAAGAGGCTACCCTTTTAAACAATACTGCATTGAAATGTACGGTGTTTTCTTAAAGCTGTAGTTTATCATTTCAGACAAACATGAATACTGTAATTGAGACGGATACATCTCAACCACTAGGGGTGAAGTCTATAGAGTTAAACATGATTATGGCACAAAAATTGTTACTGACTGGAAAGGCAGAATAATTTTGTTCATTTTAGTTAAATAGTTTAATAATCCCTACTGAAACTTTGAGTCATGTTCATTCCTAAATGCAGTTTATGTTCAGAGAATGTAGAAAAACAGGCAGACTGGCGGGGGAAAGAGGTTTCTGAGGCAGAGAAGAAGATGGCCTGTTTAAAAGGGCCTTTATCCCATGGCCCTCTGGGTAACATCCTGCGCTTGCTGATTACAGTGCCGAGAGCAGACGGGCCTTCATTACCAGTGCAAATAGCAACAGTGACAAGAGGCACCCCTGTCCCCTTCCTCAGTGTAAGGGGGTGTGTCCCTGTCCCCTTCCTCAGTGTAAGGGGGTGTGTCCCTGTCCCCTCCTCAGTGTAAGGGGGTGTGTCCCTGTCCCCTCCTCAGTGTAAGGGGGTGTGTCCCTGTCCCCTTCCTCAGTGTAAGGGGGTGTGTCCCTGCCCCTTCCTCAGTGTAAGGGGGTGTGTCCCTGTCCCCTTCCTCAGTGTAAGGGGGTGTGTCCCTGCCCCCTCCTCAGTGTAAGGGGGTGTGTCCCTGTCCCCTCCTCAGTGTAATCTGTGTGTTCAGAGCACTGAACACTGTCAGTGGGGGATAAATACAGCATTTTAGTCTACAAAATGAAAATTGGGCTCAATCGTACAAAATGTACAAAACAGATACTCCCATTCCACCTTATTAAACACCTTTTCTGGAAGAGCTGGGAACATTTTTTCCCTCTCGTTCCATCATGTTCGCTGAGGATATGAAGTAACTGAATTCAAATGAATCTGAGCTCAACTGTGCTCATCTAAAGAGAGTCTGGGATACTCTGGGGCACACTGGGGCACTATGGGATACCATGGGGTACTCTGGGGCACTATGGGATACTCTGGGGTATTATTGGGTACTATTGGGTACTCTGGAATACTATGGGGTACTCTGGAGCACTATGGGATACTCTTGGGTACTCTGTGATACTCAGGGGTACTATTGGGTACTCTGGAATACTATGGGGTACTCTGGAGCACTATGGGATACTCTGGGGTACTCTGTGATACTCTGGGGTACTATTGGGTTCTCTGGGATACTCTGGGGTACTCTGGGACACTCTGGGATACTCTGGGGAACTATGGGATACTCTGGGATATTCTGGGGTACTATTAGGTACTCTGGGATACTCGGGGGCACTCAAGGGTACTCTGGGGAACTCTGGGATACTAGGACTAGGTTGGAAGAAGGTCCATTAAGAATGTTAAATCTTAGATTGAAAGGCACCAAGATGAATAAATCCTGTTTACGTAATCAAAAAAATATATTAGGAAAGACAGACTACCTGCCAGTACTTTCAACAGAATATGTGTTGAGCAGAGATTGGGCAGAAGGAGCCACATTCTGAGCAGTCCTCACCTTTAAAGTAAGGCAAGCCTGATAAAATGTGCAGGCGATTCCAACTGTTTGATATGGAAATAACAGATACCAGAAGTGGGTAAAGTTGGGTCAAATATTTTTATTCATTTATTTATTTATTTTTAAAATGTCAGATAGAAAAACTTCAGGGCCAGGTGATTTCCCAGAATGAACAGATTATTTTCATAAAGGGTAATAGACCCAATTTGAAAATTTTCAAAGATTTTTCGTTCCAAACTGATTCTGAGGTATTTCGTTTTTAATATGATTTTTTTGACATTCTTGATGAATATAACCTTGGTCTTAAGTGACTCTGATCCTGACTATACTGAGTCCAATAACCAGCTGGGTTACTGGCTCTTAGATCCTTTGCCTGGTACATTGTCTGACATTGTTTAAATTAATAAATAAGCTTGCAGACTGCTGCACACTAATACAAAGCAATGGTACCTTCATTTGAACAATAATAAGTGTTTCCATAGATGACGATAAATCGTCACGTGTGCATAAACCATCTCTGCGATTTATGCTATTTAGTCAATCTGACATACATACTTACTTACGTATTCATGCAAATAAATTGTGTTATAAATGATTCCATAAAATGATACACTATACTGTGCTATATACAGTACATATATAAACTTTACAATAAAATATATTTGTCATTATATTTTCCAAAAATTTCACATTTTTTGCACTATATACCATTTCCAAAACGGAATATATGATACTCAGATTTTCCTTTGCCGTTTCTCTCCTGATAAACGTGATAAACACATGCTCTATTCATGAATCACATCATGGAGCATGCTGACATCTCTTCCTGAGTGATGGCCCATCCACCAAGACAAGAGGATCTGTAGCACATCTTGGAGTTTTGTCAATATACTCACCTTATCTCTGAAAGAAACGACACCAAACCGCCCTGGTCCACAACACAAAGTATTCCAGCCCTGCAGGGTCAAGATATCCTTTTTCTTTTTGGCCTCCTTACCCGTGCAATACAAACACACTGCTGGATTTCAGCATTCTGACCCCACTGAAAAAAGCAGGTACTTACCCTGCGCTGCTAATTACGCTCACTGTGGATGTTTATATCCTACAGTTTACACTGCACTTTGACTCACTGTGAATGTTTATATCCTACAGTTTACACTGCACTTTGACTCACTGTGGATGTTTATATCCTACCGTTTACACTGCACTTTGACTCACTGTGGATGTTTATATCCTACCGTTTACACTGCACTTTGACTCACTGTGGATGTTTATATCCTACAGTTTACACTGCACTTTGACTCACTGTGGATGTTTATATCCTACAGTTTACACTGCACTTTGACTCACTGTGGATGTTTATATCCTACAGTTTACACTGCACTTTGACTCACTGTGGATGTTTATATCCTACAGTTTACACTGCACTTTGACTCACTGTGGATGTTTATATCCTACAGTTTACACTGCACTTTGACTCACTGTGGATGTTTATATCCTACAGTTTACACTGCACTTTGACTCACTGTGGATGTTTATATCCTACAGTTTACACTGCACTTTGACTCACTGTGGATGTTTATATCCTACAGTTTACACTGCACTTTGACTCACTGTGGATGTTTATATCCTACAGTTTACACTGCACTTTGACTCACTGTGGATGTTTATATCCTACAGTTTACACTGCACTTTGACTCACTGTGGATGTTTATATCCTACAGTTTACACTGCACTTTGACTCACTGTGGATGTTTATATCCTACAGTTTACACTGCACTTTCACATTTGCTTGTGCTTATTCTGCACTGTAACATGACCCCGGTTAAGAGCGCCTGGCAGCCAACGCTAACATAAAGAAGCTGCACGGAGAGAGACAGCCATGCCGCATATTTATATTTATTTTTGTTCTACTGGAACAGAATAAAAATAAAAATAGATTAGAGCCAGCTAGATTAGAGTTCAGCTCCGGATGATGTTACAGCCTTTTAGTGAGAAACGAGGTGTCTCTGTCTCCCATTTACTCACACAGTGAGGAGAAAAATGTTAAATCCTGCAGCTGTGACAACGATCCTAAATTATCCTGTCTGCCTTTCTACTTACATCCCCACAGGGACACGGAGAACAATGCAGGCATATAATCACACTGCGTGCACACTGTCACACGCTGCAAACATAATCCCATTTTAATGCCCATGAGTAGTTTAAATAAAGACACCATTAATCAAGTGAAATGCAGAATCCGTCATTCTGTCAATGTCAAGAGACCTAGGCTACCTGTTTTAATGACAACCTAATGCGTTTATTTCATTCAGTGGGAGTATAACATGCTACAGGGGCAGAAAGAAACTCACTTTATTAACATGTAGGAGAGTCTGATATTGATGAATAAGCCAAAATAAAATGGTACGATCTCACCACACTTCTTAAATATGACTTTTTAAGATGTTAAATTGAAACAGTTACGAGTGGGTTTGAGTTCTAAGTTATAGCTATGTTTCAGGGGTTCGGCAGGGGGGTGAGAGGGTGTTGGGGAGGCATGGCGATCCTGTGTGAATTGGTCCTGCAGAAATCACAGCTGGGGGGATCTGTAAGTCATAAACATGTAAATCAGAACACACTGCTGCATGTTCCCATGATTGTGACACTGCCAAACCCCTCATCCTGCATCCAGCACTGATCTAACTATCAACATCTGGATTGAGTGCAATAGAAAAAAAGACATTTCTATGTATATCAACCATTCTTGAGAACTGGGAACCTTGTTTTTTTTTTTTTTTTACTCTGCAAAAAGATAGTTTTGCTAAATAAAGCAGATTTTTCAGCTAGAAAAATCTATTTAATAATGTTTAATAGTATTTAAATAAGTACTGTACTGTAGAAGTAAAAAAAAAAAAATTTGTCCAAAAAATGTAATTAAATTATATTAAAGTAAATGCTATTTAGACACTTGAATGTGAATTTTCACCAGAAGATTTTGGATTTAATGTGTTGCTTTAAGTAATAACTGTAAGATGATTTTAGTAGGGCATGATTTGTCCCAATTCTCAAGAATGGGACAAGAATATTTTAAAAAAGGAGAGTAGACAGACATGCCCCATTTTTGTGTTTTTTTGCTTAATTCAGACAGGGAGAAAGCAGAGAGGGCAAAGTGAGCTCCAGAAGTGGGGGATTTACATTAGTAAATGGACTGCGACACACATTATATTTTATTATCAATTAAAATGTTATCTTGGTTTTTATGAAATTATGAAATATTATTTCTGCTTCCTCTTGTGTGACCTGTCCCACATTAAGAAAAATATAAACAATATATAAATACTTTATTGGACCACAAAATGTTTATGGTGCTCATGATAAAACTAGGGACAGAACACTATTAAAAGTGCAAAACTGTTTCTGTGTAACTGCCAGAAGATAAATCCCAACAACAAAGTGTTATTAAAATGTAAAA
>CM040398.1:3327500-3522500 GCA_022702515.1 Ilyophis sp. 1 JC-2022 | reverse complement strand
AAATTTTTTTAGTTCATAAAAGAAAAAAATTTTTGCTAAATAAATAGGTGAACAAATTATTTCCATTTTCCAGCAAGAGAAGTAAAAGCAAGCAAATTTTGGACGAATTTGACAGAAAGGTCAAGAAGAAGCAACCCACAAGTGCAGCATGTCTGTGGGAACTTCTACAGCAGTGATGCAGTGATGCTGTGAACTTTCAGTACCATATGACTGCCCTCGTAGAAAGAAAATGGCAAGAATATTCTCAGCAGCTATTACTGCAGAAAGTGGCAATTTTAATGCATTTAAGATTTTTATATATTTTTTATAAAATAAAAGGTGTTTATTATTTTTATTTTTATCTCTGATTGCTTGAAAATGATGTACTAAAACCTTTGACCGGTAGTGTATGTGCACACACTTAGGTTGATAGCATATAGCATCTAGGCTCTGATTTTGACTTCAGAACCACATGTATCAGCCGCCACAGGTTTCTCAATCTCAAGGGCTTCAAGTTCTCAGACTTGAGCATCATGAATCACCCAAGAAAAATATAAACAGTTTGGCACGTCCTCTTGTTCCCTTACTCTTATCAGAACACAGCATATATTAAAACATACAACAGCACTTTATAAAACCCTTCTTGCCAGGAGATGACATGTTAAGGAAGCTGTGAAATATGAGTTTCTCGTACGTTCAGGGTTCATACGCAGTTTTAGTCCTGGCTTTTAAAAGGCTGGCCCTTTATTTTGGCTCCCTTCACCACTTCCTGCCAAATTCCTCTCCATCTGCAGCAATGTAAACTTTCTCATTGACTTCATTCTCTCCGCAGTCAGTTTTCACAACAAGACCTTGGCCCACTTAATTTAATTTAAAGGTCAATGGTTAACTGAAATTCCTTCGGGGAAAGTAAAAGTGACGTTTAGTACCCAGAGATGTTCCATTTGGCGCTAAAAAGGATCTATACCACAGCTCCCTAACAAGATATCCAGACTTTTGTGAAGATGAATGCTCAGCCCGTGTTTCCCGACTACCTTCTTCACTCGCAGATGAAAAAGTGTGTTTATTTTGTGAGTAAGCGACGCCTGGTGTCTTTATGCCTGTGAATCAGAGAACGCTTTCCACACACGTCAGCCATTACTTTGGCCTTGTCAACGTGCCAGCTAAGTGACCCCACGTACCTCACACAGGCATCCATCTTCCCACACCCCCTCCACCCCCACCCCCCATCCATCTTCCTGCCGTTCACACAGTCAGGGCGGAGTCAGGGCCCTGGGGTCCAATGGAAGAACCGACGAACTCGCTAACCCAGAGACTCATGGGAAATAAAGCCTCTGACACTTACAAGTGACCCTGCTGCAGTTCACATGCCCAAAATAAAACAAAATGGACAAGAGCCGGCATAACTCGGGACATAACAACGAAACGCTCAGTTCAACTCAGGTAGACCAGTATTAGTGTGGTAATCCATGGAGAATGTAGACATATTGTTTATATAAAGCTTTCCAGAGCAAAAAGAGAGAACACTCAAGCGTTTCGAGTACTATTTAACCATTCCACACCCAATGTTCAAACCAACATGTATTGTGAGTTCAATATATCATGTAGTTTTCAAAATAAATTTCAGAAAGTTCATACGCTGAGTTCATACACTTTGAATATGTAATTGCATGGTGTGCTTGTATGAGCGGACTTTGGGAATTAGATCACGGCTGTTCCTGTTCCTGTGGTGTCTCAGCAGGGCTCCTGTTGGTTTAGCCCCATGTCACCTGTATGGGGTTGGTGGGGAGGGGCAGTTTATGCCATGTAGGGTGATTTGGGGGGAGGATGAAGATGAAGATGAAGACGCTTTGGTCAATGGGACTGGTCTTCTCAGCACTTCCTGTCTGGCATAAGAATGTGACCATTGGAAGGGTCATTCATCTTCAGATGAACCCACCCCCACATTTAGAAATGTATATTTACTTTTGTATCATTTGACAGGCACTCTTATCTTTGAACTTCAGTATAACGAGACAAGGGAGACAAGGTTTTGCACCCATGCATTACTGAGCAAAAACTCGAATAAATAACTACAATCCACAGAAATAGTGCTACGGTTGCTTTTTTAAAGAGGGTCAGTAGGGTAAGTGCGGTCAGGGAAGGATAAATAAGGCTTAGGGGAGTTTAGGAATTACCAACCATGGGGACTACAGTATGGGATATCCGTTCTGTGCGTGTGGATCCTCCCCTTCCTGTGGTTAGACCATCCCCTTCTTATGTGTAGATCATCCCCTTTCTGTCTGTAGATCCTCCTCTTCCTGTGTGTGGATCCTCCTCTTCCTGTGTGTAGATCATTCCCTTCTTATGTGTAGATCATCTCCTTTCTGTCTGTAGATCCTCCTCTTCCTGTGTGTGGATCCTCCTCTTCTTACATGTAGATCATCCCCTTTCTGTCTGTAGATCCTCCTCTTCCTGTGTGTGGATCCTCCTCTTCCTGTGTGTGGATCCTCCCCTTCCTGTGTGTAGATCATCCCATTTCTGTCTGTAGATCCTCCTCTTCCTGTGTGTGGATCCTCCTCTTCCTGTGTGTGGATCATCCCCTTCCTGTGTGTGGATCCTCCTCTTCCTGTGTGTGGATCCTCCCCTTCCTGTGTGTGGATCCTCCCCTTCCTGTGTAGATCATCCCCTTTCTGTCTGTAGATCCTCCTCTTCCTGTGTGTGGATCCTCCCCTTCCTGTGGGTAGACCATCCCCTTCTTATGTGTAGATCATCCCCTTTCTGTCTGTAGATCCTCCTCTTCCTGTGTGTGGATCCTCCCCTTCCTGTGTGTGGATCCTCCCCTTCCTGTGTGTAGATCATTCCCTTCTTGTTTGTAGATCCTCCCCTTATTATTTATTATAATTTTTAAATACTTCATTAATTTTTATTAGTACCTTTTTAATTTACTTTGCTATTATTCCACATTTATGTTCCCAAATACCTTCTTTCATCATTAGTTTTTTTGGTATTTATCAGTAAAATAATCAGTAAATAATACATATAAAATTATATCTTTAATATATATATTACATGAAAGTTATATGAAAATGTGTTTTGGGGCTAATGTCTCATTAGCAACATAACTGTGATTAAACATCAATATGTGGATTGAGTCAACAAATACTCCAACTCTAAGGGCAGTGTCCGCTGCATTGTGATTAAACCCTGCTCATCACTGATTGGCTGAAGAGTTCACACACCTTGTTTCCAAGGACTGAAGAAAACCACAAAACCCAGCTTACGCAGCAGCCCTCCAGGACGGGAGTTTGATAGCCCTGCTCTAGCTATTCATTTGAGGAACTGTGAAACAGTGAAGCTTACAGCCATGTGTGATATAGACAAAAACAGAAATTTACTGGTAAACATATCTACCAGAAAAGGACTAAACTAAATGGCATCACAAACAATGTTTTCAAACCATTCAAGTAATTTTTGGTCATTCTAGATTAAATATAAAGTATTATTACATTTTTATAACTTTATCTTTCATACCTATGTTTAATTGGTATATGTCAGGATGATAAAACCTTACTCCTTACAAGACATTTATTACAATGGATTTGTGTCTGCGCTTCTAGTTGGTATTTGTGAGTTAACTTAATTAGAAGCTGATGAAACAGCTTAGAATGGTGGTTATGCAATCAGTATGACATCACAGAGACAGTCTACAGAAGAATGAGACAGTCTACAGAAGAATGAAACGGTCTACAGAAGAATGTGAATGTTGCTCCAAAGGGAATTCTGTAGCCTTCTTTTATGAGGTCACAGTCATACAAATCAAAGGATGCTGAATGTAATGATACATATTTTCTCCACCACTGACATGGAACCCTTTTATTCTTTATTGAACATGACCAGTTCTTTTGAATGTTTCACTGGCCAATAAATAAATAAGATTTCCATGCCTCAGAGAATATGAGTATAACAAAGAGAATTGAAATCATGACATAAACACTGTAAGTTCGTGTCTATTAAACATCTTCTACAGAAACTTTTGGCCTCTGAGCCTGAAATTCTTTCCTTCCAACTCCTGTCCTGTTCATAATCAGAGGAAAACTCTTGCTCTGCAGCCAATAACCCTCTCACTGCAGCCAATAACCCTCTCACTGCGGCCAATAACCCTCTCACTGCAGCCAATAACCCTCTCACTGCAGCCAATAACCCTCTCACTGCAGCCAATAACCCTCTCACTGCAGCCAATAACCCTCTCACTGCAGCCAATAACCCTCTCACTGCGGCCAATAACCCTCTCACTGCAGCCAATAACCCTCTCACTGCAGCCAATAACCCTCTCACTGCAGCCAATAACCCTCTCACTGCAGCTAATAACCCTCTCACTGCAGCCAATAACCCTCTCACTGCGGCCAATAACCCTCTCACTGCACGCACAATAAAAGCCCCTCTCACTCACTGCAAGCAGAATAAATGCCCCTATCGCTCACTGCACGCAGAATAAAAGCCCCTCTCACAGCACTCATCTCTCCTCCAGAAAAACGTCTCATTTGACGGTGTGGTGCCAGTGTTCATTATCACATCTGATAGGTCACATTCATTAACACATCTGATAGGTCACATTTAAGAAGCTATTGACACCTCGTGCTACTGCGTGCTATGCTGCCGGCTGCCTGCTGAGCTGATGACAGCACCCACTCACTCAACTACTTTCTTATGAGCAGAAATGTGAAAAATTATGACTGATTTTTCTCCAGCATCTGCACCACCCCCCTTCCCCCCACCCCCCTCCACACCCCTCCAAAAAAGGTGCCAAGGTTTGCACCTCCTCTCATCTCAGCTCTCCAGTTCAGACACTTTGGTTCTCGCGTCAACATCGTGGCCGAGCTGTAGGGGGCCCTGACACTTCGCTTTCATGTGAAATCGCTGAGGTCCCTGCTACCTCTTTGACACACTTTGCCATTAGCTCAGAGCCGGCGTTGGATAGATTCCAGTTGGAGGTGGTAATTAATGTGATGAAGTAGTTATTTATACAGCAACGTGGGCAGAGGTGCTACTGCAGCTTGTCTTTTTTGAAGCTAGCTGTGCTGTGCAGAGAAACAGCCTGACTTCCATTAAAGGCCTCCAGTGGGAAAGTCTGTTCTTTTTTCTTCTGGAACACAAAGGCTTGTTTTAAAGAGGAACTTGGCTGTCTTTCACTTGTGGCAGTTTAACTCAGTCTGATTTGTTCTGTTCTTTATCTGAAAGGCCTTGCATTGGGGCCATACACCGATCACCTCTTTATCCCTGCCACTCCTCATTACTCGATTAAACACAAACCTGTTTAGTTTGAATGAACTAACGGTATATACTTTACTTTGATATATACTATGTTAGAATAATGCATATTTTACGTAGAGAGGATATGTCAAAGTTTGTGTCAATTTTACTTTTTTAATTATTTGTTGACACAATTCAATTTTAAATATATTTTAAATTGAAATCAAATTTTGAGCAATAGTGCCTATTATCCTTCATAATGGCAGGTCGCGTCTTGGGCCGCTGTCTGTGCACTCATACCCTTAGAAGGCAAGATTTAGCTAAATCATTAATTAATGATGATCTTTCCGACATGGTAAAGCCTTTCTGTTCTGTAGAGATGGGTGTAGTGCCCCTGTACACAGAGTCAGAGTCACTCACCCGTTAGAGGAGCATATTACTGACATTACCCCATATCTCATGGCCTTCTCAGCCAGCAGGTCTGAACCCAATGGAGCATTTATGGGAGATTCTGTCGCATTGCCTCCGACATCATTTACCACTCTATTCAAGTAAGAAAAGGCCCCTCAGAATGCCACACTGGTAGACTATATATACTGCATATAACCAACAAGCTGACCATCAATTCACCAACCTACTATGTCATTTATCAGGGTGACCTTTTCAAGCATTGCAATCAGGCTGAAGTTGGTGAAGGAGGCTTGAAGCTGTATGGTGTGATTTTGGCTGTGGACATGGACGCCATTTTGAAGGCCATCTGTGTTTACCTGGAGAACACAGTAAACCTCAGGTGATGGCATGGCGTCAGCAGCATGGCAGTGTTTATTTCACCATGGTTGAGGGCTCCCTGCTTCACACGCATAGACCGCTGACTAATGTACTGGACCTGTGTTGCTTTATTTCTGTTCCGTATGAAGAATTTAAACAGAGGAGGGGTCAGAGTATGGTCACATGGCACATGGTGACACAATAACACTACAGTTCGTGTCTGCTGACCAACTATCTAACCTATTAGTCATTTCAACCTGATAATAATACAACTAATAATAATAATAATCATAATAATTATAACTTAGTGACCGGAGAAAAAAGCCTGAGACATCACTCAAAGTGATCGCTTGTTGCTGGGAGAAAGAGCTGAGAAGCCATTTGCTGGCCTAGTTTCAGTCCTTGATAATTCATAAGCTGACAGTAAAATCTCAGCATAAGCCTACAGGCTAAAGTGTTTAGAGAAAAACTTGTAGACATCATCTCTGTTGTAATAACCTTAAGCGGTGCATGACACCAAAGATGGTCTGTAAGCAATAGTTGCACTGTGGCACGGAGTCCTTGCAACATTACAGCTCAATCACTGAAATGCGCTGCCTCAGAAATGTACATCGTGACCAGAGCTCCTTTTTAGGAATAATAAGAATGAGGCTTGTCTGGTCTCCGTGGCAATAAACAGTCCTTTAAGACCCTGTTTTATGGTGATTCATTACAAAGACAGGAATGAAAGCTCCAATCTGAGAAGCAGGGCTAAAGATAACCCTATCCCCACTGTAAGTCAATCTGAGAAGCAGGGCTAAAGATAACCCTATCCCCACTGTAAGTCAATCTGAGAAGCAGGGCTAAAGATAACCCTATCCCCACTGTAAGTCAATCTGAGAAGCAGGGCTAAAGATAATCCTATCCCCACTGTAAGTCAATATGAGAAGCAGGGCTAAAGATAACCCTATCCACACTGTAAGTCAATATGAGAAGCAGGGCTAAAGATAACCCTATCCCCACTGTAAGTCAATATGAGAAGCAGGGCTAAAGATAACCCTATCCCCACTGTAAGTCAATCTGAGAAGCAGGGCTAAAGATAACCCTATCCCCACTGTAAGTCAATCTGAGAAGCAGGGCTAAAGATAACCCTATCCCCACTGTAAGTCAATCTGAGAAGCAGGGCTAAAGATAACCCTATCCCCACTGTAAGTCAATCTGAGAAGCAGGGCTAAAGATAACCCTATCCCCACTGTAAGTCAATCTGTGAAGCAGGGCTAAAGATAACCCTATCCCCACTGTAAGTCAGTCTGAGAAGCAGGGCTAAAGATAACCCTATCCCCACTGTAAGCCAATCTGTGAAGCAGGGCTAAAGATAACCCTATCCCCACTGTAAGTCAATCTGTGAAGCAGGGCTAAAGATAACCCTATCCCCACTGTAAGTCACTCTGTGAAGCAGGGCTAAAGATAACCCTATCCCCACTGTAAGTCAATCTGAGAAGCAGGGCTAAAGATAACCCTATCCCCACTGTAAGTCAATCTGAGAAGCAGGGCTAAAGATAACCCTATCCCCACTGTAAGTCAGTCTGTGAAGCAGGGCTAAAGATAACCCTATCCCCACTGTAAGTCAATCTGAGAAGCAGGGCTAAAGATAACCCTATCCCCACTGTAAGTTAATCTGAGAAGCATGGCTAAAGATAACCCTATCCCCACTGTAAGTCAATCTGAGAAGCATGGCTAAAGATAACCCTATCCCCACTGTAAGTCAATCTGAGAAGCAGGGCTAAAGATAACCCTATCCCCACTGTAAGTCAATCTGAGAAGCAGGGCTAAAGATAACCCTATCCCCACTGTAAATCAGTCTGTGAAGCAGGGCTAAAGATAACACTATCCCCACTGTAAGTCAATCTGAGAAGCAGGGCTAAAGATAACCCTATCCCCACTGTAAGTCAGTCTGTGAAGCAGGGCTAAAGATAACCCTATCCCCACTGTAAGTCAATCTGAGAAGCAGGGCTAAAGATAACCCTATCCCCACTGTAAGTCAATCTGTGAAGCAGGGCTAAAGATAACCCTATCCCCACTGTAAGTCAGTCTGAGAAGCAGGGCTAAAGATAACCCTATCCCCACTGTAAGCCAATCTGTGAAGCAGGGCTAAAGATAACCCTATCCCCACTGTAAGTCAATCTGAGAAGCAGGGCTAAAGATAACCCTATCCCCACTGTAAGCCAATCTGTGAAGCAGGGCTAAAGATAACCCTATCCCCACTGTAAGTCACTCTGAGAAGCAGGGCTAAAGATAACCCTATCCCCACTGTAAGTCACTCTGAGAAGCAGGGCTAAAGATAACCCTATCCCCACTGTAAGTCAATCTGAGAAGCAGGGCTAAAGATAACCCTATCCCCACTGTAAGTCAATCCGAGAAGCAGGGCTAAAGATAACCCTATCCCCACTGTAAGTCAGTCTGTGAAGCAGGGCTAAAGATAACCCTATCCCCACTGTAAGTCAGTCTGAGAAGCAGGGCTAAAGATAACCCTATCCCCACTGTAAGCCAATCTGTGAAGCAGGGCTAAAGATAACCCTATCCCCACTGTAAGTCAATCCGAGAAGCAGGGCTAAAGATAACCCTATCCCCACTGTAAGTCAATCTGTGAAGCAGGGCTAAAGATAACCCTATCCCCACTGTAAGTCAGTCTGAGAAGCAGGGCTAAAGATAACCCTATCCCCACTGTAAGTCAATCCGAGAAGCAGGGCTAAAGATAACCCTATCCCCACTGTAAGTCAATCTGTGAAGCAGGGCTAAAGATAACCCTATCCCCACTGTAAGTCAGTCTGAGAAGCAGGGCTAAAGATAACCCTATCCCCACTGTAAGCCAATCTGTGAAGCAGGGCTAAAGATAACCCTATCCCCACTGTAAGTCAATCCGAGAAGCAGGGCTAAAGATAACCCTATCCCCACTGTAAGTCAGTCTGAGAAGCAGGGCTAAAGATAACCCTATCCCCACTGTAAGTCAATCTGAGAAGCAGGGCTAAAGATAACCCTATCCCCACTGTAAGTCAGTCTGAGAAGCAGGGCTAAAGATAACCCTATCCCCACTGTAAGTCAATCCGAGAAGCAGGGCTAAAGATAACCCTATCCCCACTGTAAGTCAGTCTGAGAAGCAGGGCTAAAGATAACCCTATCCCCACTGTAAGTCAATCTGAGAAGCAGGGCTAAAGATAACCCTATCCCCACTGTAAGTCAGTCTGAGAAGCAGGGCTAAAGATAACCCTATCCCCACTGTAAGTCAATCCGAGAAGCAGGGCTAAAGATAACCCTATCCCCACTGTAAGTCACTCTGAGAAGCAGGGCTAAAGATAACCCTATCCCCACTGTAAGTAAACAAACTAGCACAGACTGAGGATCTTATCAGGAAGTGCTTGCTGTGATTACAATGACACAAAACAATAGAATAATTAAAGTATGTGTGCTACAAGGCAGCAATTTCAATCACATACTGCATTACTGAAGCCAGTCAGTTTCTAAGGAAACATCACCATTTCTTCAACTTTGCAGTACATGAATGCAAATCCATGTACAGAACTGTATTCAGGTTGCTTTGAGAAGGTTGCCCAACCCGCTCTCTATGAGAAAGAGGGATAAAAAATTCCTGAGAAAATTCCTGCCTGGCTCCCTGATTGTGCTCATTTCCTGCGCTTGTTCCCGTTCTTGCAGGACGCATTGTAAAGTGCTGCTGTTTACCAGGCTCTGAGTACGTTTCTGAAGCATATCAGCATCCTGATCAGCCCTGCTTTGCGTCTTGTCTCTCATGGTTGACCCTGTGCGACGGAGGTCCTCATTGTCCAAACAGCCAGGAAGAGAAACAAAGTCAAATAAACAAAATGGCAAAAAGCCTCTTAAGGAGGCTAACACAGTATTCTTCCCACAGCCACCAGTGACTTTGCTGTGTCCTTCAGACATTAACATTTTAATCACTCACAGAAAGTTCAGGATGCTAAATATCATTTAATCACTCACAGAAAGTACAGGATGCTAAATATCATTTAATCACTCACAGAAAGTGCAGCATGCTAAATATCATTTAATCACTCACAGAAAGTACAGGATGCTAAATATAATTTAATCACTCACAGAAAGCGCAGCATGCTAAATATCATTTAATCACTCACAGAAAGCGCAGAATGCTAAATATCATTTAATCACTCACAGAAAGTGCAGCATGCTAAATATCATTTAATCACTCACAAAAAGTACAGGATGCTAAATATAATTTAATCACTCACAGAAAGTGCAGCATGCTAAATATCATTTCATCACTCACAGAAAGCGCAGAATGCTAAATATCATTTAATCACTCACAGAAAGTGCAGCATGCTAAATATCATTTAATCACTCACAGAAAGTGCAGCATGCTAAATATCATTTAATCACTCACAGAAAGTGCAGGATGCTAGATCTAATGTATTCACTCACAGAAAGCGCAGAATGCTAAATATCATTTAATCACTCACAGAAAGCGCAGAATGCTAAATATAATTTAATCACTCACAGAAAGCAAAGAATGCTAAATATAATTTAATCACTCACAGAAAGCGCAGAATACTAAATATAATTGAATCACTCACAGAATGCACAGGATGCTAAATATCATTCAGTCACTCACAGAAAGTGCAGGATGCTAAATATCATTCAGTCACTCACAGAAAGTGCAGAATGCTAGATTTAATTTATTCACTCACAGAAAGTGCAGAATGCTAAATATCATCCAATCACTCACATAAAGCGCAGAATGTTAAATATAATTTAATCACTCACAGAAAGCACAGGATGCTAAATATCATTCAGTCACTCACAGAAAGTGCAGGATGCTAAATATAATTTAATCACTCACAGAAAGCGCAGAATGCTAAATACCATGCGAACAGAATCATATAAATACAGCGCTGCATTGTTGTTCAGGGTTAATAGCCCTCTCCTGATTGCTTCTAAATGATTTTACAGTGTAATTAAATCACAGCAATCACAGAATACCCATACCTTCATTTCCTTTTTTATTTACTTTTATGATTTTATGACGTATTCGGCAAAACAAATTAGATACTCTTTGGCCCAACCCAAATAAGCTTTTTATCAAGTCTCAGTCAGATTTAACGCTTTATGACATCAGGCCTCTGCCGATAACCGCAGGAAACCACAATGAGTCCCACATTCCAGCAGGGAAAGGTCTTCCTGTGAGAAAGCCATTCCATGGCCGTTCGACAACGGCACAAGACCCTTCGAACGGCCGGTTCACCTGCTCCTGTTGGTACTCTCTTTCCCCTGGTCTTCAGCTCCCAAGCTCCGCCTTCAACAGACTGCAGGGATAGAGCTCCCCCCCAGGAACAAAGCCTTTTGGACTCCACATGATTTAGCTGCTCCTGAACATGTCCTCATACATCATCCCAGAACAGACTGTTTTAACAGCAGGATTTCAGGAGGTTTTCATCACTGAGTACTTCAGAGAAAATATGAAACCTATGATACAGTACATATATTACCTGCATAAAAACTTAATTTTAGCTCTCACTCCAAGGTGAAAGGTCAGAAGAGTCAAAGGGGCTATGTATTACAGTATGAAGAACAGCATTAGCAGTGCTATTCCAGCGCAGAAACACATAACACACTGATCAATGTACATGCAGGGATAGCACCTATTGGGCCAGGCTTTAACTGAAGTGAGACGGCTGCTTTAAAGATGACTGAAGTGGAATATTTTCTAGCACTTCAGGGGCCTCATTTATATAAATATTTTTGGATTTAAACTTAAACGTAATCTTTAAGTTGTGCTTGCGCTTGATTTATAAAAATAACTGAAAAAAGTTGCTTTTGTAAGTGTAAAGTGGCGTTTCTGAATCTTATGCACACGTGATATATAAATATCAAATTAACTTCAATTTGAACTCACATGAACGTGCTTTCACCTATGATTACGCATATACGTTCCGTAAAAGAAATATGGACAAACTCCAGGGGCCTGTAAAAGCGCTTTGAGGCTGTGGAAGTGCAGCTTTGTGCTGCCATGTTGGAGCCAGACAGTAGGGAGAAGGAAGACCCTTATATGGTCATTAAGACCAGCCCAGGTCCAGATCATCCACTAAGCTACTAGTGATGCGCAGTGACTAGGTAGTGTCATAAACTGTCACGGATTGGTCCACAAAATTTTTATATTGTCCAAATTACACAATAACTAAACAAATCGGCACACGGGGAGATATTAGATGAAGAAAAGGCACCTATTGCGACTGCATGTTCTACATTGACTTCGTATTTTGACCGCATTGGTGCCAGCGACTTACACTAAAACAGCTGGCTGAAAAAAATATACTGGGACCAACCGCACTGGTGCCAGAGAGCAATGCTCTCAACAGGACCAGGAAGTGAGCTTCAATGATCAAACTCGGTCTTAGCCCCTTGCATTTACGCTGTCTTGTGATTGCAGCCAACAACAGCCCTAAAACCTCTAAATAAGGTTGCATTTGAACATTTTGGCTAGCACTCCTTCCCACCTGGCTTTCACAAGCTATTTCTGCTATCCTTTATATATCCCAGACACACCAAACACTAAGCTGGAAGAGGTGGGCGGAGCCTCAATCTCTGAGCGTGAGCGCTCTTAAACACCGCTCGATGAAGAGGTGGGCGGAGCCTCAGTCTCTGAGCGTGAGCGCTCGTAAACACCGCTCGATCGCTTGGGTTCTCCCGCACTGCGGTCATCCCCATTGCCAACTACCGCCCAGACCATCAGCATTTCTGCAGTTTCCTGCTATTGTGGAGATAAGCTCATGTGCTAGCACTACCTTATTCTGCCAGATCATCTGGGAAGCCGCGCCTTTCCTGTTACCTCTTCCTGAATGCCAAACCATCAGCACATGGGCTGCAACTGCACATGCTTACACACACTGCTACAACTGCACACGCTTACACACACTGCTACAACTGCACATGCTTACACACACTGCTGCAACTGCACACGCTTACACACACTGCTACAACTGTACACGCTTACAGACACTGCTGCAACTGCACACGCTTACACACACAGCTGCAACTGCACACGCTTACACACACTGCTGCAACTGCTCACGCTTACACACACTGCTACAACTGCACACGCTTACACACACTGCTGCAACTGCACACGCTTACACACACTGCTGCTACTGCACACGCTTACACACACTGCTGCTACTGCACACGCTTACACACACTGCTGCTACTGCACACGCTTACACACACTGCTGCTACGGCACACGCTTACACACACTGCTGCTACTGCACACGCTTACACACACTGCTGCTACTGCACACGCTTACACACACTGCTGCAACTGCACAAGCTTACACACACTGCTGCAACTGCACACGCTTACACACTGCTGCTACTGCACACGCTTACACACACTGCTGCTACTGCACACGCTTACACACACTGCTGCTACTGCACACGCTTACACACACTGCTGCTACTGCACACGCTTACACACACTGCTGCTACTGCACACGCTTACACACACTGCTGCTACGGCACACGCTTACACACACTGCTGCTACTGCACACGCTTACACACACTGCTGCAACTGCACATGCTTACACACACTGCTGCAACTGCACACGCTTACACACACTGCTGCTACTGCACACGCTTACACACACTGCTGCTACTGCACACGCTTACACACACTGCTGCTACTGCACATGCTTATGCACACTGCTGCCAATGAAACCTCACTAAACATGAAAAAAGGTCATTAGCTTGTACATACATTCCAACAACGTTGAACGCTTTAAATATAGTACAAAAGAAATATATTTTTATTATTTCCATTCATTTTGATTTAGTTTATTCGCATTCATTGCGCTTTTTACGGTAAAATATTTAAATAATCTGGTCACACACAGTATACCATTTCAAACTGTTAAAACTCTATTCTATCTCTATCATTTATTTTAGGGTCTCAATGTTATAGCGACAACGGTTCCTTATTTTGTAACGTGACACAAAAAAGGCTCAATCAAAACGACGACTCTGTATGTTTTATGTGTTGCGTGGAAATCCACAGACAACACAATAAAGGCAAAGACGGTATCCTTATTCCAGCAAAAAAATAATAATCTTTTAGGCGAGAAAAAAAAACTCACCGTGTTTGAGCTTCTGTTACTTTGTTTCTGTAAGACATAGTAATTCCGACTCTTGGAAAACAAATTCCCAAGGGTTACCTTACAGAAGAGATCAGGATTATGCCTGTAGTCAAAGAGGTTCAAGAACAATAACCATTTTATTTTTGGGCTTATGATCAAAACAGGTGGTGCTAGAAAAGAGGTTAAGATGTTTTAGAGCTGTGGAGTGTGGCTTTTCATTGCTCACTGGTGTCAGAACATTCTTTGCCTTTTTATTCTCATCATTGGAAAAGATCACATTTCTTCAGCTTTGCATCTAATTGCATTAAATAGCATTAAATAGCACCATTCACGACATGGTGCTAAATACAATACATGGCCAAAACAAGCATACAGACACAGGTTCATCCAACATCTCATTCCAGAATCACAGACATTGATATGGAGTTGATTCCCCCTTCACTTTCTTGCAAGGCTTTCCACTAGATGTTGGAAAATGTCTGTGTGGATTTGTTTCCATTCAGCCAGAAGAGCATTTGTGAGGTCGGGCACTTATGTTGGGCGATTAGGCCTGGCTCACAGTTGGCTTTCCAACTGATCCCCAAGGTATGCGATGGGGTTGAGGTCAGGGCTCTGGGCAGGCCAGTCAAGTTCTTTCACACAAATCTCAACAAACCATTTCTGTATGGACCTCACTTTGTGCATGGCGGCATTGTCATTCTGAAACAGGAAAATACCTTCTCCAAACTGTTGCCACAAAGCTGGATCAAAGCACAGAATCTTCTAAAATGCCATTGTATGCTGTAGCATTAAGATTTGCCTTCACTGGAACTAAGGGGCCTAGCCTGAATCATGAAAAACAGGCCCAGACCAAGGGGTGTCCACATACTTTTGGCCATGTAGTGTATTTTCCTTTGGCTCTTTACCCAGGCTGGCGGCCTGAACTTGTATTACATGTAGGACTTTTAATAAGAACAGGGACAACTGTCCTTGTATACCCTTGTATTCACCATTGTTTCCCAGTGAAACTATTTACAAAATATAAACAACATGTACCTATATACACAATTTCAAATTCCAGAATTAATTCCTAATAATCTACAAATATCTTGGAGAGTGGCTGACTTCTTCCCCAGCTACTGATATATGCTGGTAAGGAATCAACTTTACAAACATCCTTCCAATCAAATACTTAGGGCCTGATTTACTAAGACCTTTAACTTTTTAGCACATGCAAAACCAATATCATGACCAAACAAATGCCATGACTAACCAATCAAGCCCTAATAGTTTTTTTTTTTAAATCTCAACTTCTCCCATTATACTTTTTTAAAGTTAAATATCTTACAGAAAAATGTTGAAGGCAAAAGTCCAGAGGTGGCAGGCCATGGCTTGACAGAGCTTGTTGTGTGTCTGTTCCCATGATAAGGGCAGTGGAAACAGGAACAGTGTGTAACTCCAGTCTGAGGATGTAGGGCCTTGTGTTTGCACAGGAAGTGTGTTGTCATGGAGAGTAAACACACTGCTCGGACCCTGCAGCATCACAACCACAGGATTACCGAAGGTTCCTAACAAACGCTCAACGCATTGTTTAAGTCACCACACATGTCAAATAACTATGGAGGCACACCAGCCGTCTAGTTAGCGATCTCCCATAGGAAAAGTCTTTGTGACATCTGGTGGACCACTTTCAACAATCCTTTCTTTTACACTTCCGCCAAATCTGACCATAACAAATATGAAACATGCTCCTTTTCTTACAGGGGGGCACAGCAGGCTTCTAAAAGTAATTTATGTTCTATCATACTTATGCTGCCCATTGGACTACCCCTTCATGCGTGGTTTGCGTCATGTGATTGTGGTTAGTCAGACATGCCAGAGGGTTCACTAGGATCCCAGCGCTATCTTTGCTTCCCCCAACCCCTCCCATCCAACCGCAATTAATCCTGAGATTAATCTTCGTAATACTGCAATCAGAATTATCAACCTGTTCCTTATCAAATCTGAGCCTTCCGGAATATTCTGAGCGACACAACCGAAAGACTCTTCCTCTGTTTCACGGCAAAGAGCCCAGAGCTCATGCCCCCATCCGCCAGGGAAGGGTCTGGAGTTATCTGGGGCAGCCTCCCCTGGAGGGAACCCCTGCTGGTCAGATAAGTCTGGGTGTGATTACGCCTGCTCCCTCCCTCACTCCCTCCCTCCCAGGCCTTCAGTTGGGAGCTGGCACCGCCCAGCTCAGGTTCTCCAGATGGCAGAGGGTAAACAGCCCTGAGCGGGGCTCCGAGCAGCTCTGTTCTCTCTCTCAGAATGATGACGGGCCTAATTTCTGGAGCACTGATGTGAAGGGATGCAGGCTTATAGAGCTCCGTAGTCCTGCCCACTTTGGTGACGAACGTCTGGTTCCACTTTTCGGAAAAAATATAATGGGAGTCAATGGACTGACATTTTTGTTTTCTATATTCAGGCAGCTAGATGTTCAAAACACCCAAGAGAGGGGTTGTCACATTTTAAAATAATTAATAAAATTGGTAATTTGAAATTACATCCAACAAATAAACAACAAACACATTTTTAAAAAAACAACTAAAATGACTACAACATCCGGGCTACTCACTCACCACCACTGCTGGAGTTAAAGCCATAAAGCTGACACTTTCGACATGGCCAGACTGATAGTGATTCTCGCCCTTGGTGATACTCTGTTTCACTTCCATAATAAGACAAAGTGATAGCCATTTTTGTTAGCAGAGCGGCCGGTAGCTACTGCGTACTAGCAAAAGCAGAAGCCGGCCATGTACGACCGGGAATTCTGGGTAGTGTAGTTATGTTTTCTCAAATTCCATTAATTATATGATTCAAATTTTATTTAAACGTGGTAGTGAGTATATAATGGACTTTGTATCACATATATGTCAACATTGGGTCCATACAATGCCATAGTATCATCATAAGGGTGACTGAAAGATCCCGAAGTGGGGCAGGTAATGGATTCCGGCAGTTTTCCGGGACCAGTACTGCAGTGCTGAAGCAATGTGAGAAGTCTGGTAATAAGCTCAATGCTGCTCTTCGAGAACTTTCAGGGAGCCAGACTCTCACACATACATGCCCTCCCCATCCCTGATTGTATGCTGATACACATATGTGCTCACACACACAGTGGGGAATTGGGGGGAGTTTTTCTCTTATCTGACTCTAAGGCCAATGAGCTCAGTTGCTGCTGTGTGGTATGTGCTAAGTATTTCCTGTTGCTGTCTGACTGCCAAATCATTATCCCAATAATATCCCTGTAACATCCTGGTAACATCCCAGTAATATCCCAGTAAAATCCCAGTAATATCCCAGTAAAATCCCAGTAAAATCCCAGAGGAAGTATTCAGCAAAATATTTCAGAAGCATCATGAAAACAAAGACGTTGAACTTGTGTCCTTGAGCAGAAATCATGACAAAAAATGGTAAATCAAGACCACAGTGTAGATTAGAGTGGTGGAGTGAGGGACACAGTGTAGATTAGAGTGGTGGGGTGAGGGACACAGTGTGTGGGACACAGTGTAGATTAGAGTGGCGGGGTGTGGGACACAGTGTAGATTAGAGTGGTGTGGTGTGGGACACAGTGTAGATTAGAGTGGTGTGGTGTGGGACACAGTGTAGATTAGAGTGGTGTGGTGTGGGACACAGTGTAGATTAGAGTGGTGTGGTGAGGGACACAGTGTAGATTAGAGTGTGGGACACAGTGTAGATTAGAGTGGTGTGGTGTGGGACACAGTGTAGATTAGAGTGGTGTGGTGTGGGACACAGTGTAGATTAGAGTGGTGGGGTGTGGGACACAGTGTAGATTAGAGTGGTGTGGTGTGGGACACAGTGTAGATTAGAGTGGTGGAGTGAGGGACACAGTGTAGATTAGAGTGGTGGGGTGTGGGACACAGTGTAGATTAGAGTGGTGGGGTGTGGGACACAGTGTAGATTAGAGTGGTGGGGTGAGGGACACAGTGTAGATTAGAGTGGTGGGGTGTGGGACACAGTGTAGATTAGAGTGGTGGGGTGTGGGACACAGTGTAGATTAGAGTGGTGGGGTGAGGGACACAGTGTAGATTAGAGTGGTGGGGTGTGGGACACAGTGTAGATTAGAGTGGTGGGGTGTGGGACACAGTGTAGATTAGAGTGGTGGGGTGTGGGACACAGTGTAGATTAGAGTGGTGGGGTGTGGGACACAGTGTAGATTAGAGTGGTGGGGTGTGGGACACAGTGTAGATTAGAGTGGTGGAGTGTGGGACACAGTGTAGATTAGAGTGGTGTGGTGAGGGACACAGTGTAGATTAGAGTGGTGGGGTGTGGGACACAGTGTAGATTAGAGTGGTGGGGTGTGGGACACAGTGTAGATTAGAGTGGTGGGGTGTGGGACACAGTGTAGATTAGAGTGGTGTGGTGTGGGACACAGTGTAGATTAGAGTGGTGGAGTGAGGGACACAGTGTAGATTAGAGTGGTGGGGTGTGGGACACAGTGTAGATTAGAGTGGTGGAGTGTGGGACACAGTGTAGATTAGAGTGGTGTGGTGAGGGACACAGTGTAGATTAGAGTGGTGGGGTGTGGGACACAGTGTAGATTAGAGTGGTGGAGTGTGGGACACAGTGTAGATTAGAGTGGTGTGGTGAGGGACACAGTGTAGATTAGAGTGGTGGGGTGTGGGACACAGTGTAGATTAGAGTGGCGGGATGTGGGACACAGTGTAGATTAGAGTGGCGGGATGTGGGACACAGTGTAGATTAGAGTGGTGGGGTGTGGGACACAGTGTAGATTAGAGTGGTGGAGTGTGGGACACAGTGTAGATTAGAGTGGTGGAGTGTGGGACACAGTGTAGATTAGAGTGGTGGGGTGAGGGACACAGTGTAGATTATAGTGGTGGGTTGAGGGACACAGTGTAGATTAGAGTGGTGGGGTGAGGGACACAGTGTAGATTAGAGTGGTGGGGTGAGGGACACAGTGTAGATTAGAGTGGTGGGGTGAGGGACACAGTGTAGATTAGAGTGGTGGAGTGAGGGACACAGTGTAGATTAGAGTGGTGGAGTGTGGGACACAGTGTAGATTAGAGTGGTGGAGTGTGGGGACACAGTGTAGATTAGAGTGGTGGGTTGAGGGACACAGTGTAGATTAGAGTGGTGGAGTGAGGGACACAGTGTAGATTAGAGTGGTGGGGTGAGGGACACAGTGTAGATTAGAGTGGTGGAGTGTGGGACACAGTGTAGATTAGAGTGGTGGGGTGAGGGACACAGTGTAGATTAGAGTGGTGGGGTGAGGGACACAGTGTAGATTAGAGTGGTGTGGTGTGGGACACAGTGTAGATTAGAGTGGTGGGGTGAGGGACACAGTGTAGATTAGAGTGGTGGGGTGTGGGACACAGTGTAGATTAGAGTGGTGGGGTGTGGGACACAGTGTAGATTAGAGTGGTGGGGTGTGGGACACAGTGTAGATTAGAGTGGTGGGGTGTGGGACAAAAGAAATCTGTGTCATGACAGTGTGATTGTCTTCTTTTAAATCTCATTAAAAAACCCTTTTTAAAATTGCTTTCAACCTTATATCACTAGTACCTATGCCTAACCATTTAATTGAATGCTTTTGTGTAAATAATTTTCTGTCGCATTTAAGAAAAGCACTCTACACATTCTACACGTTCTGATAGATAAATAATAATAATAATAATAATAATAATAATAATAATACTTATTATCATTATTATTATGATTTAATTATAGATTTTTTTCTGTATTAAAAATTTTATTCTGGTTACAATTAGATTTTGAGCCTGGTTCTCTGAAACATCTCCTGGTCAATGCTTGGTCTCCCATTAAAGAAATCTTGGTCCTTATGGACAGTGAAGGCTGGAGGGTAATCACAGACAGCCTCCCATGCCTTTCAGGTGTATGGCTTTGATCTTTTCCGAGGACAATCCACAAAGAGAATCATCCACAGTTCAGTTCATCTTCATTATCTCTCTCTCTGCTACTTGTGAAGGCAATGAAACAGCAGGGAACATCACTATAGAGACCACCAGACCCAAACCCCACCCGTCACACACTATAACCCCCCAAACACACAGGCTACAGCCCACCAAACCCAAACCCCACCCCTGCCACACACCCCCTCCCCCCTCCCAACCAGGCTCCAGCCTACCAGACCTATATGACCCCCACTGCCCCCCACTGCTTGACCAACGATAAGGTATGAGATAAAGGTAACTTTCAGAAACGTCTCATTCCACATCATGTTTTCTGAACCCCATGCTTTCAAGTTGCAGTAAAATGAGTGTCATTACCCTTCTTATCAGCCATTTTGTAGTGTGTGTGTGTGTGTGTGTGTGTGTTCCTTTGGACAGTGAAAGCCCTCTAATTATTCAGTAACACTGCATACCAATACATTAAGAGAATCCTTTCATGTAAGTATCAAGCGAGACATGTTAGGAACAGGGTATCACGACAGGCTGGAGAATTCCTTCTGGGTTTTTCAGTTTTTTTCTGGACTTCCAGGGAGTTGTACGTGCTTTTCCGAGTCCCTTTTTTTCCTTACCTGGACAGGTGTTCCAAATCCTCTCTTCACATTAATGTTGTGAAGGTCTGGTTGAAAGCTTTCAGGGGGACGATATGGGAGGACGGAGGTGTCTAGGGGTCTTGCTCTCAATGGCCCTTCCCTGTTTAAATAAAGGTATGATGATGATGAGGGGAGCGGACCTGCTCCCTCCTGAAACTCAAAACTGCCATTATCACTCAGAGGCTTTTCTGAGTTTCCTCATTTCTCTGGATCTGGTTTCATCCAGTTTACGCCAATATTCAAACCGTGAGCTTCTCTCCTCTCAGTGAATTCATTCACTCGATTTCTGCAGTTTTAGTCTCTTTGATCAGCTGAATTATAGTTCCATATTTCAATCTTTCGGTTCCTGTTCTGCCTGTGATATGAGATCCGAATCATTGCCTGCCTGGAGCGGCACGAGACTGACATCTACTGAGCATACGTGGAATATTGTAATGCTGTACTGTATCTGAACTTCTTCAACCAACCACATCTGTTTGTGGACAACTGCCGACTAGAGGGCGTCTGTATATGTGCAAGATCTGTTGGTTATCTGTTTTATTTATCTGAAACAAATTACCGTGGTTTCACTTTCAAATTGTTTAATGTCCAATTTTTCCTTCTTCTGAATATAATTGGTAAGTTCTGGGTGAAAAAATACAACGCATTTCCAATAGGATATTCGGGTTCGGATAGCTACAGTCCTATAACGAGATGGCCGGCTTAGAGTGCTTCTCTCTGTAAAGTCTCTTCTGAGATATGTTACGACAATGTCAAAGCCGCCGTAATGCCTGGTCTGAATATCTGGATGTTATTCATCGATTCAACCATTTGTAGAGTTAAACAAATAGGCTACATCCCATTTCATTTGCCCATACGTAAATAAACCAATGGACCGTGCCGTAGCCTATATCCTTTGTGTAGCTTCGGCCAATTCTATTTATTTGTCCATATCAGCAGCAACATAAAACCACAAAAAAATTTTTTACCAACATATTATCAAGCTAATTTTTATCTCTGATATGGATAACGCTTCGTTTTGCACTGATGGAAAATGAACGCAACTCATAGCGAGGTATTTAAACACGGCGGGACGCGCATATCTTTAAAACCTACAGAAGTCACTTTGTCTCCCTCGTGTGGTAAACTTAGACGCAATCTCATGCAAATATTTGTTTGACATTAATTTCTCCGTTTCTTTCCTGCTACGTTCAAGTTATTCTTGCAATTAAAATAATTACAATTATTGGCTGAAACGCTTCCCCGTCCCTGGAGCTCACAGTACCAGAGATGATTCCTATGTCATCTGGTTCGACCTGCATAGGAGATCTATACATTTCCAGTTTATTCCCAGATACATTTTCTAAGACAAAAACAAGTTTAAAGGCTGCAATACCACAGTAAAAACTTTAATTAAACCTGATCTCTTACCAAGCAAGGAATACAAATGAAACACGTGTTGTGTTTCAGTGTGAAAGTAGTGCATTCGATATAGAGACAGAGGGAAAATATCAGTGCTGGACAAACATACATAAATCAGGGAACCCGCAGGCTTTTCCAGAAATTCCTGCTGATTTTCCAGAAATTCCTGCTGCTTTTCCATGTCTCCTCTGGCTCCCTGCAGGTCTCCCATATTTCTGAAGACGAGAGGCCAAATACCAGGGCTGTCTCTCCTGACAACTCCAAAAACAGAGCCATGGAAGTGTCTCCCCCAGAAAGCAAAGTTAATATGACCTGTAACGTTATCTTCAGCAACACACATGGGCCACCGTACATACTGAGCATCTAAATACATGCGATTATTCTGTCCATGCACGTACATTTGAGAGAGTCATTTCCATTTGGGGCAGAATTAATGATTAATGGATCAGACATCCGAGACGCTTGGTAATCATTCAGACCGGGATGAAGTTAAGCGCTAAAACAGAATGCTGCATTTATTTTGATGTTCAGTACATGGCACATTTAGGGCCAGATTCAGAGTTGAGATAAGCACGCGCAAATGGGACTTACTCCCGAAATTCTGCGTCGCTTAAGCCATTTGTGATTCAGACATTTGACTCATCCGCTGTTTTAAGCGTCTCTCCAGTATATACGCGACATTACGCGCGCGGGGTGGAGATTTGATGAAAAGTAGGCGTGTCTGCAAGATACACGTATACAGAGTTCTCACTTAATCGTTTTTTCCTGTGCAACTTTGTTCGGAAAGAAAGGTGGTTTATGGCTAGAGCCGTCAATAGATTATTATGAAAAATACAGCATCTTTCACATAAATGGATATTAGAATGACTGCATGTTCTTTGAACATAATATTGGTCATATTTTCCTTTGCATAGCTAACTTGCAATTATAAAAGAGCTGTCATAAAAAGAAAAATATGTAAAAGTAGGCTATGATTGACCATCTGGTATATCATACCTGACCAATATTACAAGGATTAATTGATAGACAGTGTCAGGATCATATTCGCTTTCACAGAGACACGATTTGTGTCAGCACAGATTCTCCAAAATGATTAAGTTGAAGACGTCGCATATAGGCTATTGTGTTCAACCACCGTAGGCTACATGACTTTATTAGATAAAAAGATTATTAGTCAAAAAAATTTTTGTTTACTTAATATTGCGTGCAACCACTGTCCAGCGATTATTTCTTGATTGTGTGATGGGTATATCCAAGTCGTCAGTAGGAGCCATGATCATTTTATCAATGCGATGTATTAATACGTTCACTGCCATTAAATCCGCGCAGGAGAGGCACTTAAGCGCATGACTTACATTGGCCATCTCTGAATCCGGCCCTTAATATGCAACATATAGCAGGTCAAATAACTACTGCAAATCCAAGGAAAATGACTCCCAAACAGAGCTCAGCATCCAATCCTTTCTTTACATTTAGAAGCCAATAAATAAACATAATATTCCTTTATAATGCAATGGAATGGTCCTTTAAATGTACGTAATGAATGATGTAAGTGGTCCGAAAGGCACGAAGGGACTGAAGAGCTAGTTCACTTGATGGGGTTTATTTTTGTTTTAGTGGATGTTTTTGATTGGCTCTGGCAGTTTCTGTGTGCGATGGAAGTACGCTTTAGGTATTTATAAACATTTCTGGAGACCTGCCAGCTTTACAATGACAACTATAGGGGTAACCACAGGTTTGTGGTATAGGGGCATTTAGGGGGGTTGTGGGATAGGGGCATTTATGGGGTTTGTGGTATATGGGCTTTGTGGTCTTGGGGTATTTAGGGTTTTTGTGGACTAAAGCAGAAAAATACAGTTGAGTTAATTCTAAATCAGGTTGCATATAGTGCTGATATTCCTCCCTTGATTTCAGTGGCCTCAGGTTGCACACACCATAATAAATAGTTCCAATCCAAAATAATATTAAAAACGTCATTTTTTTAAAGAATAATTTGGTAATATACACACAAGCTGCTTGATGTGTATTTCATTATAACGCCCAAATGCCCTGAACCTGCAAGGCTTTACAGTGACAGGCATCAAACTCTTAAATAAGAAATATTTTAAATATCCTTTGCCAGACACAAAAATTCAGCCAATGGACACATCCACTAAAACTGAGATAATATATATTTAATAACACAGAAAATAAAGCATCCCGTAAGTTAGCGAACGTTTCTGTAAATAGCAGTAATGCACCAATCTCTCTCTCTTTCTCTTCACAGCAGTACATAGTTAAAATGCCCAAAAGGCTGAAATCCCTGCTGAACCAACGCACAGTACTGCACATTATTCCCCATCTGAGGCTATTAATAAACTGCATTAAATGTGACATTTATTGTAAAGGTGGCTGTGATATGTTCAGAGACCACATAAAACTCACAATTATTCAAGAAAATGAAACAAAAGTAGCACTAAAAAGCTTAAAGTGACCAGAAATAGATTAAATTCTGCGCTATAATCATCATAATGATAATAATAATTATATGATAAGTAGAGGTAGACATTCATAAGAATATCCAGTTTAACCGTAAAAAAAACACCGCTCACATACAGCACGGGAAACGCGTCTCATTACGCACAAAGACCCATAACTAATTGGGCCAGATCTGAGAAGTATTTGCATGGCAGCTGTGAATGTCAATCATCCGTGACAGCACACTGCACACCTGACCCTGGGGGAGGGGTTTATTGTATTTAGGGGAGGAGTTTATTGTGTTTGGGGGAGTTACACTCCTGCTGGGCTACAGAAGGGTAAATTAAATAGAGTACTGAAGTTAGCACGTCAGACGTGGGCGGAGTCTGGTTAGTACGTCAGACGTGGGCGGAGTCTGGTTTCGGAAGTAAATTCCCTATGGAAGATAGAACGGGCTTCGGAGACTATCGACTATTTCTTGAAATCTGATTTATAGAATGAGCCGAAACGTTCCTGGATTAGCCTGTGTGGTACAAGGATATAGACCATATATCGCATATTCCCATTTTTATTTTTTAAATTAATGGATTAATGATTGTAGTTTGACTTGTAGTCCACTTTAACGGACTACATATCCAGTACTGCAACGCACGGGTGGTTCTCGACCAATAAGATATCATCATCTCGTCTGTCTGGACATTTTTGGCAGATGGGAGTACTGCCGCTGAAGACAAGCTAACGTTAGCTCGCTAAATTGAGAAGGTCGGAAACTACGCTACGGTTAACCACATAAAGCAATTCTAGCGTGTAGTCCTTCAAGCTAGCTAGCTCACGCTAGAAAAAAGTGTTTAAAAATGGAGCTGTGTGCTACTGCTGGCTAACGTTATATGACAACATTTGCAATGTTGCTCGTCCGGAGGGAATTATGGGACGTTGAGTTTTTAAACAGTGCTGGTATATTCACAAAAAGAATACTAAAACGTAAAATATACTTGAAGCTGGTCCAGAAAAATGAGTTTGCGAACGGGCGTTATAGTGAACAATCCAGGAAATTGACGATAACACATAATCACTACAAACGGTTTAAAAGTTTTAGTTAATGCCTACACTCTAAACGAATGGGGAATTTACTTCCAAAACCAGTGTGAGGTAGTAACCTGAGTACTCTATGTCTTCATTACAAACTGACGAAGGTCAAACAGAGTTCACAAAAGTATGAACCACATGGAAATGGATATGATTTTATATAAATGACGTATTTCCTACAGCTAGGTTCTTTTTTTTGTTGTTTTTTTATTATTCATACAGATAATAGATTAGGCTAAAATGCACCATAATATTTGGTTGACTTTAGGAACGTTTCCTCATTACATCACAAAATACATTTTTATATCCCAAAGAAGCAAGACTTGCAAGTAGGCATTTATACATAACTAAATCTACATCTACAAAAGTGTGTCCGCGTAGCTTTCACCTGTACAGGGGCTGTTTCCAGTCTTGGGGGGGTAAAAGCACAGGGCACAATCAGCATGACATGTACACAGAAGTCCGTATCGTAGAGGCTATAAAGATGTGTTGCACGTTGTAAAGGTCCCCGTGGGGCCTTTCCTCTGTGGTAGATATGTCCGGGGTCTATGTGGCGTATCTCTTGGTCCACTGTCGCGCTATCCTGTCATGCTCGGCTCTGTTGGTCAGGTACTGCGTGGCTATACTGCCCACCAATGGATCCGCTGGAGACATACAGGCCAGACACGGGGGGGAGAGCACATATTAGACACTGACCCAACGAAAAGCCTGCAACACTGCTGCTGGACAGGTCTGCTGGGTTTCATATCCACCTTACAATCAGAAACCGCTCTCGACTCACCGTGTGAGGTGCATTAAGCGTGAAAATCAACTGCTTACAGTAACAACAAACACAGCAGACCCTGTGGCCCGCTAGGATAAGAGCTGTAGACCCCTGGATTAAACTTAATTAGCAAGTTTTAATTCAAGGAAAATTTGAGCACATTTTGCTAAATGCATATGACTACTTGTTGGGACTTGAAACCCAGTGCCCTACCCGGCATGGTACCCAGTGCCCTACCCAGCATGGTACCCAGTGCCCTACCCGGCATGGTACCCATAGCACTGACACTCAAACTGCTTTACTGACAGAATACAAGCAACCGCAATGGCACAGATCATTTATTTAGAAACCCCAAACCCTAAGATAACGATGGTGAAGGCATGTGTTTGTATTATACGCCAACTGGAATGCTGACCAGCTGTGGGCTTGTTAGTACTTGCTTGGTCGCTTGTTGGATGGGAGTAGGGGCTGGGAAAACCAAGGTTGCTGGGCCAAACCAAGTAGTGCTGCAGAGTTGGTTGGGTCCAGCAAAAAGGGGAATTCAATCCAAATGACAAAAAACACTCGTGCAGTGACTGATGCCGGTGTGGGATCGATGAGACGGGCGAGGTTAGGATCTGACGTTAAACCGTTAAACCTGATCAGTTTCACACTTGTCCCAAAAGATAGGATATCGCATCGGTGTCTTTCCCCGGTGTCCCCCGGTGTCCTCCCTAAACTCCCAACCCAATCTCTTTCCCCCCCATCTCCCCCCCCCCCCTTTAATCAAAAAAAAAATTCCTCTCCTCCTCAGATGTGAGTGATGTGTGGTGGCTGGCGGCAAAAAAAAATGGCTGGCCCCACCCAGGGTGGTGCTGCACATTAGTGGTGGGTGGTTGAGGCCCCCCTTCCTCATCATTGTTGTAAGCGCTTCCAGTTTGGTGGAAAGGCGAGGCTATATAAATGCAAGGCATTATTATTATTATTATTATACGGGAGCAGGAGAGGTCTTCTTGGTATGTGATTGGGAGTAATATTCTGGGTGCACATATCGTCACCTGCGGACAGTACATTTTTTATTATTTTTTTTATTATATGCGATTCTTTTGTTCAAAAAGCTCCACCGGAACAAAAAATTGTAAATAAAAGTGATAAAAAATAAAAGTGATAAAAAAATCATTTCTGTCAAGCGCACTACTTAATGATTCTGTCTCTCCTCCTCTGAGTCGCTGCTGTTGTGACACCGTGGTTCAGTCTCTTCCTTCTCCAGTGTCAGGGTATCTGGACTGGCAAGAGACAAGAGCTTCCCTGGACTTCCTGGGGTAACATGCAGTGCTTTTTCCCATTGATGTTGCAATTGCGTGAGTGAAAGGCAGCCTACTCCCAACAGTGTCCGTACCAGTTCTGCACGGTGTGCGGGGGCTCTGTCTCCTGTGACAGGCAACTGGATGATCCACAGGTGGCAAAGTGCGGTCAAGACCTCTCTTCTGACCAGCGGAGAAGCGCCTCTTTCCCTGTCTGAATCTGTTTGACTCCTTTAGCCTGGGTCCAGTTGGGTGGACTGCTGACGGCAGTCGCTTGGGCTAGCTTCCCGCGGCAGGGTGTGGATCAGGGGTGTGGCGTCTGTGGAGGTCCTTCAGGGAGTGGCAGGAGAAGACTGTGGGACTTGAGGGCTTAGGCCTTATCACTCAGAGCAACATGTGAAGAGGGGAACAATAAATGATAGCACTGCACGTTATAAGAGCTGTCAGTCCATACAGAGGAACCTTACGGACAGGGTTTACCGTCCACGGGACTGCCAGTCCAAATAATAACATGCATAGGGCAGCCGTGTCTATAGGTGTCTAAGAACAGCATTTGAGAGGGCACCTACACTCTAGAAAAGGGACAACAAAATGGGAATGGTATAGGGCTGGGCGATACATTCTATATCATTTTGTAGGAGATACAAAGTGAACCTACGTCGAGAATATAGCGTTGTGCTTATACTGAACTTTTTATGCGGCCAAAAAATCTTTATTAAGTTATGAGGCTAAATTAGGTTCTCGAAGGCCCGGTGAGCTGGCTGCGTAACCACGCAGCACATTGCAGACGTAACTGTTTGTGATGCCATTGGGAGCAATCAACGAGCCATAGAGAGATACAGACAGAGGAGTAAATTATTTTCTGCGGAAGCAGCTTCCAAAGCTATACTTCAGGTTCGAGAATAGCTTTGAGAAAGATTATCCAAAATCACACACAGGTATTTAAAGAAAAAAAAGGAACAATATATTATTTAGCGCAAGTTTGTTTGAGCACTGTTACTGGGCCAGCTTCTAAAATAAGTTGTGCACATATGATTGCATTAAATAGGCATAGTTATATTATTATTTTTACTTTAAGTAGCCTATATGATTCTGATTGTCTATCATTCTGCCTTGTGATCATTTAGTGAGCACTAGTTTTGTGTATCCCGAATGTACCTGATTCAATATTTTGAATTTATTGAAAAAAAAAAAAAAAAGTTGCCTTTTTTACACCATGTCATTCAGAAAGAGTACAACAACTTATTTTCATTCAACTGTTAGCAAGTTGTATTCGTTTTTTTATTGTATTTGATTACTTTGTTGCACAAACGTGTTAAACAATGTAGCCATTTGAAACATTGTTCAGTACAAGCAGGAGTTTATCCAGGCAGTTATTCTGTGTTACTGAGGCAGCTCCCAGACAAGCTGTGCACATATAATTGCACTAAATTGCACTAAGTTTTTATAGCCATATGGCCCAGCCCAGCATGGTATTATGTTAAAGAGTGGTGGTAGGGATGGGGGGGGAAGGGGGTGGGGGCTGCCAGTTTCACCTCTGAGAACACCAGTGTGGTTACTGGCAGTCCTTTGGCAGCGGAGGGCCACGGCGTTCAGCAAACCGGGATGACAGAAGGCATCCTGTCATCTTGCTTCTTCCGCACGTGGACCCTTAACCACGCCCATCTCATCTCTGTCCAGCGGTCTATGCCAGTTTTGGCTTTGGTTCCCTCTCTGGGCATCTGGGCTGATCATCCCCTCATAGGCCCCCAGTCCAGCACCGCTTTCCGGACACTTCCCCGTGATGACGTGTGTGTGCGGGGGAGGAGAGATTAGGTGCGGGAAGCTGCTGTTTGGAGTGCAAGACAACACTTTGTCAGAGGCTTTGAGGGCCCAAGGGGTCATAAAACGGCCGGGGGTTGGCTTCCTCGTTCGCTTCCTGCGGGATCCTTTGAAGTTCTGACAAGCCGGACTCCTCACCTGGCTCGGCTGCTGTGCCTGCAGTAGCAGGTTCAGCCTCTAGGGGAGCCGGACTCCTCACCTGGCTCGGCTGCTGTGCTTGCAGTAGCAGGTTCAGCCTCTAGGGGAGCCGGACTCCTCACCTGGCTCGGCTGCTGTGCTTGCAGTAGCAAGTTCTGCCTCCAGGGGTGCCGGTCTCCTCACCAGGCTCGGCTGAGGGGACTGCAGCAGCGGATTCCACACCCTGTGGGGTCACATCCTCTGGGTGGCTGGTGTGAGGCAAGCCACAGAGCTGTTTCCCCCACCTTGTTTGGCAGTAACTTTTGACTTACAGTGGTGCTTTTCCCGAGCCAGTTTCCACATCCCATGCCTGCTTTGACTGACGGAGGTAGAGAAAATGCTGTGTTTTCTCAAGGTGCTGCTTATCCCTTAGACCAGGGGTGGCCAATTCCAGGCCTCGCGGGCCGGTGTGTATGCAGGTTTTTGCTGCCGCCAGTTAACAATTATTGAATTAGCCCAATCGTTTACACGATCTGATATTTTAATCTACATATCCGCGATATGAAAAGCAGCTGATGAATGTTCTTGTGCCGGTATGCGTCAATGCGTGTATTGTAGCATTTTATCGTTCTGTAATTTACAAGTGAATCGGTGATTGTGTGTATGACTAATTAGCTGATTGAACCGTGGTAACTGGTGGCAGTAAAAACCTGCATACACACCGGCCCGCGAGGCCTGGAATTGGCCACCCCTGCCTTAGACAATCCTGCCCTCGGTTTCATCACTATCTGGAGAAATCAGGTTGTAGAGCCTCCTCCTTCAGCTGGTCCATTGCTGTAGAACCTCCTCCTTCAGCTGGTCCATTGCTGTAGAGCCTCCTCCTTCAGCTGGTCCATTGCTGTAGAACCTCCTCCTTCAGCTGGTCCATTGCTGTAGAGCCTCCTCCTTCAGCTGGTCCATTGCTGTAGAGCCTCCTCCTTCAGCTGGTCCATTGCTGTAGAACCTCCTCCTTCAGCTGGTCCATTGCTGTAGAGCCTCCTCCTTCAGCTGGTCCATTGCTGTAGAACCTCCTCCTTCAGCTGGTCCATTGCTGTAGAGCCTCCTCCTTCAGCTGGTCCATTGCTGTAGAGCCTCCTCCTTCAGCTGGTCCATTGTTGTAGAACCTCCTCCTTCAGCTGGTCCATTGCATTCAGCTGTTCTGCAAATTCGGCAATGCTTGATAACACTGGGTTATCAAGCATTGCCGTTCCAAGATCATGAGATACCACTGCTGATCCAACCTTGACTGGCCAGGGAATTCTGCTTGGTCAGCAGTGGAGGGTAAATGAGGCATTAAAAAGAGCGTCTCTTCAGAATACTTATAGAAGAACTTAACTGTGTAAAGCCAGGTGTGCTCTGTGAATTTATGTCTGCAACTCTTCCAATTATATGCATATTATTTAGCATGTTTAGCATCTCTGTATTTTGCATGAATTAGTATTAGCATTTTTGAGACTACCTAGGCATACCTGGCCTAGTATCGTGATCGCACACATAAGCACACTTGAACACGGACTGACTGATTGTTGATTGATTGACGGACTGACTGACTGATTGATTGACGGACTGATTGATTGACAGACTGACTGACTAATTGATTGACGGACTGACTGATTGACTGACTGATTGATTGACGGACTGACTGATTGACTGACTGATTGACGTACTGACTGATTGATTGACGGACTGACTGACTAACTGACTGACTGATTGATTGACTGATTGACTGATTGACTGATGGACTGACTGACTGACTCACCAGGGTTGCAGTCTGTCAGGAGGGAGCAGATGGACAGAAGGACCTTGGAGATGGTGAGGGCGGGACTCCAGTTGTCCTTTAGTATGTCCAGGCAGATCACACCCTGGCTGTTAATATTGCAGTGATAGATCCTTGTTCGGAACGTCACCTGATTTGACAAGAGGGGTGAAAATGAGCTCTTCATATTAACCAACAAAAAACAAGTATTATTCATATTAACCAACCAAAAACAGGCATTATTCATATTAACCAACCAAAATCAGGTATGATTCATATTAACCAACCAAAATCAGGTATTATTCATATTAACCAATAAAAACCATTCAGACAGACTGTTGAGCAGCTGGCTTTTAAAAAAAGTGAACAAATACACATGTGAGTTCCTGGAAAAAACAGACCAGAATATAAAATTGCTTCTTTTCACAAGTTTCCAAACTGCATAATGATGCATTTAAATAGGGTACAATGTTACATACTCAGCAAGAGAAAAGTACGATGATTTCCTGAGACTTCCAGGCAGATTTGCAAAGTCGCCTTTGGGGATTTTCCTTCCTTAATCCTTATAAAACCTTTATCTATCCCTGAAAATCAGCGCTGTGCCAGAAAGTCGGTCTGTGATTCTGGTTCTGAGACAGCTTGTCTGAACTACTAAATATCCTTTATCCAGAACCGCACAGCTATACTGGGACCCATGATAACGGATTCTACCATCAGCTTGTCTGAACTACTAAATATCCTTTATCCAGAACCGCACAGCTATACTGGGACCCATGATAACGGATTCTACCATCAGCGTGTCTGAACTACTAAATATCCTTTATCCAGAACCGCACAGCTATACTGGGACCCATGATAACGGATTCTACCATCAGCTTGTCTGAACTACTAAATATCCTTTATCCAGAACCGCACAGCTATACTGGGACCCATGATAACGGATTCTACCATCAGCTTGTCTGAACTACTAAATATCCTTTATCCAGAACCGCACAGCTATACTGGGACCCATGATAACGGATTCTACCATCAGCTTGTCTGAACTACTAAATATCCCTTATCCAGAACCGCACAGCTATACTGGGACCCATGATAACGGATTCTACCATCAGTAAAAAACGGCCATTGACTGCACAACTCTGTTAGAACATAACAACATAAGAAATGAGGGGCAAAGTTCAGTGGAATCGTGTGTGGGTACCATTGGGTTTGGTAAAAGAGCAAATGACATGGTGTTTTAACTGAAGTTGAAGCTGAAAAAAGTTATGAGTTCCCACCATCAATTGACTGCGAGCAACAGAGGCAGACCTGGCTAAAAACATTCCCAAAACAGTGAGTGTAAACACAGCATCATTAGAGCACTAAATGGAAGTTATATTCTAGAACCATGCGATATTGGTTCTGTCTGTTCAACTGCCCAGGTCCACAGTCATGTCAAGACTGGTTTAACTAGCATGCTAGTGTGTGTGTGTGTGTGTGTGTGTGTGCTAGTGTGTGTGTGTGTGTGTGTGTGTGTGTGTGTGTGCCAGCGTGTGTGTCAGTGTGTGCTAGTGTGTGTGTGTGTGTGTGTCAGTGTGTGCCAGTGTGTGTGTGTGTGTGTGTGTGCCAGCGTGTGTGTCAGTGTGTGCTAGTGTGTGTGTGTGCCAGCGTGTGTGTATGTGTGTGTGTGTGTGTGTGTGTGTGTGTCAGTGTGTGCTAGTGTGTGTGTGTGCCAGCGTGTGTGTATGTGTGTGTGTGTGTGCTAGTGTGTGTGTGTGCCAGCGTGTGAGTGTGTGTGTGCCAGCGTGTGTGTCAGTGTGTGCTAGTGTGTGTGTGTGTGTGCCAGCGTGTGTGTCAGTGTGTGCTAGTGTGTGTGTGTCAGTGTGTGCTAGTGTGTGTGTGTGTGTGCCAGTGTGTGTGTGTGTGTGTGTGTGTGTGCCAGCGTGTGTGTATGTGTGCCAGCGTGGGCCAGTGTGTTTGCCAGTGTTTGTGTGTGTGTGTGCGCTAGTGTGCCAGTGTGTGCTGTATGCTGTATGCACTAGTGTGTGTGCGCTAGTGTGCCAGTGTGTGCTGTATGCTGTATGCACTAGTGTGTGTGCGCTAGTGTGCCAGTGTGTGCTGTATGCTGTATGCACTAGTGTGTGTGCGCTTCCAGTGTGTGATGTTGTGCTGTATGCACTAGTGTGTGTGTGTGTGTGTGCCAGTGTGTGCTGTATGCTGTATGCACTAGTGTGTGCGCGCTAGTGTGCCAGTGTGTGCTGTATGCTGTATGCACTAGTGTGTGTGTGTGTGTGTGTGTGCCAGTGTGTGCTGTATGCACTAGTGTGTGTGCTCTAGTGTGCCAGTGTGTGCTGTATGCTGTATGCACTAGTGTGTGTGCGCTAGTGTGCCAGTGTGTGCTGTATGCTGTATGCACTAGTGTGTGTGCGCTAGTGTGCCAGTGTGTGCTGTATGCTGTATGCACTAGTGTGTGTGCGCTAGTGTGCCAGTGTGTGCTGTATGCTGTATGCACTAGTGTGTGTGTGTGTGTGTGCCAGTGTGTGCTGTATGCTGTATGCACTAGTGAGTAGTGTAGCTAGTGTGTGTGTAGTGTGTGTGTGTGTGCTGTGTGTTGTGTGTGTGTGTGTGTGTGTGTGTGTGTGTGTGCATGTATGTGTGTGTGTGTGTGTGTGCTGTGCCTAGTGTGCTAGTGTGTGCTGTATACTGTGTGTGTGTGTGTGTGTGTGTGTGTGTGTGTGTGTACTGTATGCTGTATGCTGTATGCACTAGTGTGTGTGCGCTCGTGTGCCAGGTACGATGACAGGTGCGGCACGGCACTGAGAGGGATTTAGAGCGAGCTCGGGCACACAGCCCAGCCTGCAGTCTGAGTTTCTGGGACAAGCTTGCGTGAGCTGTTGGCTTAACCTGACTGGCCTGACTGTAAATATGAGGAATGAAGCGAGAGAGGCCCATACCCCATACCTCCACCAGGGGGCTCCAGCACCACTGAGGGGGACAGACACATAGCGCTACATCACACACTCCTGCTGTGTGTGCTCCTGACCCTTACTCCCTCACAACACGCAGACAGAACTTATGAATATCACATCATACTTTTCACGTTGGGTATTTAGTCAGCCAGAGTTCCTTGTGTAACCACACTAGCTCCTCCCACTGACGCGCCAAGGGCCAGTAGAAATGCGTCTCTGTTGTGATTGACGGCAGCGTGCCGTGGTGGTGGGGGACCACAGCACCCGTTCAGCAGGAAACAGGCGGATCAGCACTAACTCCAGAGGCTCCCTGGATATTCCATAACGGGGAGATACTGTAAGAGTACAAAAATATCCCAAAAAAAGCATCCCGTTTAAGGTTTTGATTGGATCAGGCTTGCGTGACGAGACCCAGTCTGTTCTGTGATATCGCGACAACATCTGCTCTTAATTATTTAAGTAGCAGTCATTTACCTGACTGCTTTTAATTATTTAAGTAGCACAGTCATTTACCTGACTGCTCTTAATTATTTAAGTAACACAGTCATTTACCGGACTGCTCTTAATTATTTAAGTAGCACAGTCATTTACCTGACTGCTCTTAATTATTTAAGTAGCACAGTATTTTACCTGACTACTCTTAATTATTTAAGTAGCACAGTCATTTACCTGACTGCTCTTAATTATTTAAGTAGCATAGTATTTTACCCGACTGCTCTTAATTATTTAAGTAGCACAGTCATTTACCTGACAAGTCCACAGCTACAAAGTCTGTAAACTGCATCCATCTCCTCTAAATCAACCCCCAGAAAACCAGAAATAAAAGCTTGATTTTAGCAAAGGCAGCTGTTTAGAAAAATAGGCCAGAATCATTGGCTTGGAACAAAAAGAGTAAAATAAAAGCACAGGTCATCCAGGGATGGAGCTGTACGCCTCAGATTATCTGTTCAACATTAATGTTCCACAGCATATCATTAGCAAGCAAAAACATCTCCTGAAATCTGATTACAAATCCATCTCTACATTTTAAAGCCACGTGCGTGTTCCGCAGCCTGGACACGCCACATCACCCTCCTGAGCCACGTGCGTGTTCCGCAGCCTGGACACGCCACCTCACCCTCCTGAGCCGCGTGCGTGTTCCGCAGCCTGGACACGCCACCCCACCCTCCTGAGCCGCGTGCGTGTTCCGCAGCCCGGACACGCCACCCCACCCTCCTGAGCCGCGTGCGTGTTCCGCAGCCTGGACACGCCACCTCACCCTCCTGAGCCGCGTGCGTGTTCCGCAGCCCGGACACGCCACCTCACCCTCCTGAGTCTCGTCTTCTAACGCAATTACCGCAACACGTCTCCAAATGCTGCAGGGTCCGTCGATCCACTGCTACGCCTTACACGTCTAGAGCTGGCTGTCACATTTGCCCGAGGCATAATGCTCATAAATCCACTGTTAGTAATTATTGGATTAGAACCATAATGTTCAAATAATTTCTTGAGAAGTTTTTCCTCAATATGGGTACGTAATTTAAAGATGACACTATATTTTATGACAGGCAGTAGAGGCATGAAATATTCCTCCACACAGAGAGGGCTATGGGCTCCTAATTAAACAGGAAGTCAAAGCGATAACTGAAGACTGGCGTCATTAAGATGGCTGGATGGGAATTCCTTTAATTGCTTTCTGCACCAATGTGAGTACCCCAGGAGAGTGAGCCAGAGAGGGGACTGATTAACACAAGAATCAGAGGCATGGCACTACAGCTCCCACCTGACACTGATAAATGTAGGCTTCCTGTGTGTATAAAGCGTATATTAAAAAAGTCATGATAAATATATTTCACAGCAGTGTAAGTAAAAAAAAGATATATATATATATAAACTATACATCCTATATGTGTGTGTGGTTAAATGTGACAATAATACATTTTTTACCCACATATTGGCAAGTGTTGCATTCTTATATTTTATATTTTACTTCAATATGTGTTCAGTATATTCCATTTTCGTACAGGTCTCCTGGTGATTAAAAATACATTATACATTCCAAAAAGTAATTGCATAACAATATATAACAGTATATTCCATTTCTGTAAGGTGTGTGCTGTTAATATTGTGTGTGTGTGTGGTGTGTGAAGGGGGGTGTGCTGTTGTAATATTGTGTGTGTGTGTGTGTGTGTGTGTGTGTGGTGTGGGGGCGAAGTGTGCTGTTGTAATATTGTGTGTGTGTGTGTGTGTGTGTGTGTGTGTGGGGGGCAGGCCTACCTTTGGTGGTTTGAAGGGGTAGTCTGAAGAGAAGGTAATGTCCAGGAAGAAGACCCCCCCTTCATACACAGATCCAGGGGGACCTAAGATGGTTGACCTCCACTCATATATGTTATCTCCTTTAGGCCCAGCACTGCGAGTGATCGGGGAAAACACCAGAAGAAGAAGTGAGTGTTACTATGGGACAGGGAAAACACCAGAGGAAGAAGGGAGTGTTACTATGGGACAGGGAAAACACCAGAAGAAGAAGGGAGTGTTACTATGGGACAGGGAAAACACCAGAAGAAGAAGGGAGTGTTACTATGGGACAGGGAAAACACCAGAAGAAGAAGGGAGTGTTACTATGGGACAGGGAAAACACCAGAAGAAGAAGGGAGTGTTACTATGGGACAGGGAAAACACCAGAAGAAGAAGGGAGTGTTACTATGGGACAGGGAGGCATACGTCCCCATAGCCTTTAGGAAAGATCACATTACACTTACAACAAAGCAAAGCCACAACTATTCTTACTGGAGCAGTTTAGAATAAAACCTTACGGAAGGCTACTGCAGAAGTGTCCTGCCTGGGAATTAAACCAGCAACCTCTTACAAGCCCAGCGCTCTGACCACTATACTATGCTGCCTGCAGCCCTAAAGGATAAAAACATACATCACACCTTTCGGCCGTCGCATTTACCTTTCCAACAATCAAACTACAATCACTCGACAGACGCTCTTATCCAGAGCTACTCTCAGGAATCATCAAAAAAACCACAGAATCAACTTTATAAACACTGACAGGTCATACTGAATAAGGTCACAAGACTTTGGGTTCATACTGAATAAGGTCACAAGCCTTTGGGTGCGTTTGCTGCTACTTCACTCAACTCTTCCACAGTTGTACCTCGACACAGGAAATACTCCACATTAAAGACTCAGGATGTACTGAGTCTGAGGTGAAATCTCATAAAAGAGCGTCTTTATATCCCCAGCAGAAAATCCATTCCTTTGATGAATACAGATCTACCTCCTGTGCGTGGTCTTTGAAAATCATCGGAAGAGAAACGTGGACTCGTTTCACTTCTCATTAATAATGTGGGGAGCAGCGCTTTTCTCACATGAGCAGCAGAGCAGCGGAACATCATCGCTCATCTCATGGACACAAAGCCGCTTTAATCCATTCAGCCCTTTCCCATCTGTTCAGCGCTGCTGCCCGTCACCACCAGCACAGCTGCACACACAGACGCTCTATAGGCCCCTGTGCTGAGGAACAGCCACACAGACGCTCTATAGGCCACTGTGCTGAGGAACAGCCACACAGACACTCTACAGGCCCCTGTGCTGAGGAACAGCAACACAGAAGCTCTACAGGCCACTGTGCTGAGGAACAGCCACACAGACGCTCTACAGGCCACTGTGCTGAGGAACAGCCACACAGACGCTCTATAGGCCACTGTGCTGAGGAACAGCCACACAGACACTCTACAGGCCCCTGTGCTGAGGAACAGCCACACAGACGCTCTATAGGCCACTGTGCTGAGGAACAGCCACACAGACGCTCTATAGGCCACTGTGCTGAGGAACAGCCACACAGACGCTCTATATGCCACTGTGCTGAGGAACAGCCACACGGACGCTCTATATGCCACTGTGCTGAGGAACAGCCACGCGGACGCTCAATAGAACCCTGTGCTGAGGAACAGCCACGAGGACGCTCTATAGGCCACTGTGCTGAGGAACAGCCACGCGGACGCTCTATAGGCCACTGTGCTGAGGAACAGCCACACAGACGCTCTATAGGCCACTGTGCTGAGGAACAGCCACACAGACGCTCTACAGGCCACTGTGCTGAGGAACAGCCACACAGACGCTCTATAGGCCACTGTGCTGAGGAACAGCCACACAGACGCTCTACAGGCCCCTGTGCTGAGGAACAGCCACGCGGACGCTCAATAGAACCCTGTGCTGAGGAACAGCCACGAGGACGCTCAATAGAACCCTGTGCTGAGGAACAGCCACGAGGACGCTCTATAGGCCACTGTGCTGAGGAACAGCCATGCAGAATACTCAATAGGCCCCTGTGCTGAGGAACAGGCTGATCTGCACAGAGCCTGTTCTACCCTCTCTCTCCCACAGGCTGATCTGCACAGAGCCTGGTCTACCCTCGCTCTCCCACAGGATCAACTGCACAGAGCCTGATCTATCCTCTCTCTCCCACAGGCTGATCTGCACAGAGCCTGATCTACCCTCTCTCTCCCACAGGCTGATCTGCACAGAGCCTGGTCTACCCTCTCTCTCCCACAGGATCAACTGCACAGAGCCTGGTCTACCCTCTCTCTCCCACAGGCTGATCTGTACAGAGCCTGGTCTACCCTCTCTCTCCCACAGGCTGATCTGCACAGAGCCTGATCTATCCTCTCTCTCCCACAGGATCAACTGCACAGAGCCTGATCTATCCTCTCTCTCCCACAGGCAGATCTGTACAGAGCCTGGTCTACCCTCTCTCTCCCACAGGATCAACTGCACAGAGCCTGATCTATCCTCTCTCTCCCACAGGATCAACTGCACAGCGGTGAGAAATTTACCCAGCTGTCCTCTGGGGAAACACAACCCAACACTTTTAAAGCACAATAACTCCAGATGCGCCGTCCTTATTCGCTAATGGGTCCTAAACATGGAGCTTGTTACAGTCCATCTTCCAGGGATAATAAACAGATTCTATAGACCCTGCAAAATGGGCGTGCAATGGGTGCAAGTTCAAATCAAACAAAAATAAAATCAAATACATTTATATAGTGAATTCTTTAAATTGTCACAATATGCTTCACAGTATAGCACTGCCAAAGATAAGAATATTGTCTTGAGTACATTCTCATGAATTGGTGATATTATGTAATCCACAGCTTCCTCAATGCACTATACTAACCATGCTAATACATTTTGGTTTATGTAGGAGTTAATATCTGAATACTTACTTTCCTCTCCTTTCAGGGGGAAGTCCAAATTATTACGCAAGTTTGGATGTTATTCAAGAAGAAATAGAAAATGTATTAAATAAATGAGCCTAAGCCTTTAAAACTGACATTTTTAGCACTGTGTTTTTCAGCTGAAAATTTAATTTCAGAGCAGTAACCACCTCCTAAAATAAACAGAGCACAGTAATCTCTGTTCCTTTCCAGACGGGCACCGTTCTTTACAGTAACATTCCGCACAACACTGGCAGCCTTTCACACTGAATCAAATGAAGCCCCGTTTCAGCCTGGCACCGGAGTCCAATGCTTCATGCAGCCTATTTCCACCGACAGGAAAACGAAACGGGACGCAGTGACACGCAACACACAATCAAGAGAAGCTATTTATGCTCAGGGTGTCAGACTCCAGTCATGGGGGGCCACAGCATCTGTTGGTTTTTGGTGTGTTTCAGCACATAAGTACTTAATTTAAGGCACTGATTGGTTAGAGTCACATCTCGTCTCTAAGGACAGTCCCTCCAGGACTAGAGTCCGACAGGCTGGATTTATATCGGCACCTTCCCCACAGCGAATCGGATACTAAACGGCTCCGTAAACTTCAACGCCTTGCCTCTTGACCTCATAAGAGCGCGTGACCTCCGGCTTAGAATTTTTTCTGAGTTTGTTTTGCGTTTATTTACTTAGTTTTACTAAGACATCCTTCTCTTTCCAGCCCAGGTTTATGGAAATGTTGAGAAATCCTGGCTACCGTTAGAGCTACACAAAGCGACAGACAGACAGTATGAAGGCTATGATATCTGGCTACTGTCAGAGCTACACAAAGCGACAGACAGACAGGGTGAAGGCTATGATATCTGGCTGCTGTCAGAGCTACACAAAGCGACAGTCAGACAGTATGAAGGCTATGATATCTGGCTACGGTCAGAGCTACACAAAGCGACAGACAGGGTGAAGGTTATATCTGGCTGCCCTCGGAGCGACACACAGAGACAGACAGACACACAGACAGGGTGAAGGTTATATCTGGCTGCCCTCGGAGCGACAGAGACAGACAGACACACAGACAGGGTGAAGGTTATATCTGGCTGCCCTCGGAGCGACACACAGAGACAGACAGACACACAGACAGGGTGAAGGTTATGATATGTGGGTGCAGTCGCCTCCTCTCCTGGGTAGTACTGCATGATTAACACGGTGAGTGCCGCTTATCTGAGCCACAACACAAGGGCCTCATCTCAATTTTACCCATCATTAGACAGTCCTGGGTGATGCAAAGCCATCCGAAATGGCTGCAATTAATGAGCACACGCTCAGGGGTTTGGCTAGGAAGCCGTTCATTTTGGAGAGAGCCCTTCTACTTCCTGCCTCACGGAACTATTATCAAGAGACTGAATACAGTCCTGACCGCTCTTCATCTAGCAGCTGGAAACATAGCCACGGTCGCCTCCGTAATTACGTTGACATTATATGAATAACTGTAATCTCAGCTCTTAAAATGTCAAATCCTGCACATCCTACGATGGATGGGAAAGGGTATTGGAAAGAACAAGCACAATTCACCCAAGCGCCGAGCCCTTTGAAGGTGCTTCGTAAAGAACAAATGGTTCGGCCTACATGTGAGGAGAACGTGTGATGGTGACCAGGAGAGAGAACGGTCGCTTCTGAGTCATGGAAACGAAAATGAATGAGAAGGTATGGCTGTGCAGAATAAGCATTTATGAGATTGTAAATCGCTAATGCAAACGGCTGTATGGAATGCATATGCTGGTCCATGAGACAGAAACACAGAGGAGGATACACTTACTTCTTGGGTTTCGCTGAGTACATTCGGGAGCACGCTTCACTTTTCAAGAAGTACACAAACATTTTGGTCGCATAGATATGACGTGAAGCTTTGTTAAGAAAAAAAGAAGAAAAAAAAAGAAGCACAGCTTCGCTGACGCTTTCCTTCAAATACAAAAAAAACATCACGTGACATGGTGGGGTGGTGAGCAGGGTTGCCAGATCATGCAAGACTTTCCAGCCAAATGGCCACTCAACTAGATTTAGCTGTAAATTATGCTGTTACAGTATGGAACCCACGGTTGGCTAAATGGCTGTACGTCATCAAGGGTCTGAGGTATCAAATGAGCCTCAAACCATCACTCTGCGGCCAGATATGCAGTAGATATGGATGGATCACTTGAAGGGTTGTTTCTACTGACATATTTTCCTATTGAACTCTATGGAAAAATAAATCAGGAGAAGAAACCCTTCAAGTGATCCATCAAACTTGATGACTTACAGCCATTTAGCCAACCATGTATTCTATACTGTTCCAGTGTAATTTACAGCTAAATCTAGTCCCAACCCCCCAATTCCCATAGAGATCCATTCAAATACAGAGAGGTTATAGTACCGCTTGTAAGGGGTGATAGTCCTGGAGTGATAGTTTTGTGTTCATTTTCCTAAAGTAGTGAAACACAAAAATCTATGAAAAACAATGAACAATCACGGTCTTAAAAACCAACGGTCTCACTTATGGCAACAGAATCATGCAGCATTATTAAATTACTCAAATTAATACGCTGTATCTGTGTCCGTGCCACCCCTAGTGCTAGCTGCGTGTGCGCTAGCCCCATTTCAGCATGACCAGCCTCCGCGGGTTTCAGAATGCACTTTCTCACGGGTTATTTGCAGAGCGTTGGCTAAAACTCCACAGGGACGCGCACATCACAGACACACAGCTGCCAGTGAGTTCTGACACGAGCCCACCACTGCAGCAACGCCACCAGACCTTACCTTACACACGGCAGAGCGTGCGCCACTAAACTCATACATCTTTAATGCCTTTGGTTACCTGATTCTATCAGTATAGACTGCAGACTCTGTGCTTTCAGACCCCAGCATAGACTGCACACAGTTTATCTGTCTAAGACTGATTATTATTTTGATGGAGCACAATTTAGTGCAGCAAGATGAGGTGAAGTGTGGGTCTGTGGCGATATACTGAAGAGAGAGGAAGAGGATATACTGAGGAGGAGAGGAAGAAGAGGGAGGGGATATACTGAGAGGAAGAGGAGGGAGGGGATGTACTGAGAGGAAGAGGAGGGAGGGGATATACTGGGGAGAGGAAGAAGAGGGAGGGGATACACTGAGAGGAAGAGGAGGGAGGGGATGTACTGAGAAGCAGAGAGGAAGAGGAGAGAGGGGATGTACTGAGAGGAAGAGGAGGGAGGGGATATACTGGGGAGCAGAGAGGAAGAGGAGAGAGGGGATATACTGGGGAGGAGAGAGGAAGAGGAGAGAGGGGATATACTGGGGAGGAGAGAGGAAGAGGAGAGAGGGGATACACTGAGAGGAAGAGGAGGGAGGGGATGTACTGAGTAGCAGAGAGGAAGAGGAGAGAGGGGATTGTAAATGTCATAAATAGGCACAGCAGGACAGGAAAGAGAATGTTTAGCTGCTTTTTGAGGGGATCTGTAGAGGGGGCGGGAATGTTTTGGCGTTGGATTTCCTTTGGGTGAGACGGGGCAGCTGTGCCAGGCTATTTTTGTTCAGGCGATGTTGTCCGACGCCCCTTTTCAAGGACCTTTTTGGGTTCTTTTCAGAGCTGGTGGGACGATGCGGTCGCTGAGGACAACGAGCGGCGGCCCCAGGTGACCCCACAACGACTCAGAGCCCCACACACACACACACACACACACACACACACACACACACTCTCTCTGTATCAGAGCCCCACACAAACACACACAATATCAGAGCCCCCCACACACACACACACACACACACACACTGTCTTATCTATGGACCAGACCCAAACTGCACTGTGTCACTGTGGTGTGCTTATCTATGGACCAGACCCAAACTGCACTGTGTGTCTGAGATTGGCCTAAAGTCATGGACAGGAAGTGCAGGCAGCAGGGGAGAGGAGGGGGGGGGGGCCAGTAGAGATGTGAAATGGGTCCAGAGGTCAGTTTTTCCCATGTAAAGATATCTACAGTACACTGTCAGAAAGGCTGGAACTGGTGTGGAGGTAATGACCAGGGCAGGACAGAAATTCACTCAATGAAACTTCGCTTTTGATGCTGTCATAAAATCATAACTGCAGCCATCGCTGACATGAGGCATTAGCACATCCCCCAACAGACAGACTGTTGGCCCTTCAATCATTGAGAAAAACAGCTGAATAAACAGCTTTATTCAGAAGCCTCTAGAACTGTGTCCAGGTCTACAGTGTCAGTCTACCTTCCCCAGGGGCAGAATAATTAGAGCGCCTCATTTTAATAAGCAACTATGTCGGCACACACATGTACAACACATCTTACACTTAACTACGGTTTTTACAACTTTTCGAAGGCAAACGGGCGTATAAGGTTATGCTCCGGAAAATCTGGTCTAATAGGGTTTTTTTTCTCCAAAACGTTTCTCCATCAACCTGCCCAGGGACTACAGATGGAAATTAGCCCCAATGGCTAAATCTGGCACATTTACGTTTATTAATGTGCATTGTACCTTTCTTAAATAAATAAACCTAAACCTATAATTAATTTCATCGCAGCAATCACATTTTCTTTCTCCCTCTCGGCTATTCTCCCGCTTTGTGAGGCCATGGGAAAAACAAGTAGCAGGACTGATCTAAAAATTACAGTCGCCCACAAGATACCTACGTTAGTTAATTTAGCTAACAGTTAAACGGTTATGACTGGTCAATGTTCATGTTTATGCAGTTTTGACCGAAATGAGATGTTTCTTGAGGTTTTAATGTGGCTATATGACTCAATTTAGCAAAGTTGCTACGAGTTTCATTGTATATTAATTCATGGCTAACTTAGCCATCTTTAATAATGTTAACTGTTACTACAAAATTATCCAAATTAAGATGAGAGCTTTTATAACTAGGCCTATATGTAGCCTACATTCTCCAGTTCTCCACCTCTGCTCCAGGCTCAGCAGCCGGAGCGAGCAGCTCGAACAAAACACATTATGGCTGTGAATGAGCATACACATTTTAAAAAGGGCGTGGCTTGCTAACTCGAGCCCAACCCTTTCATGAGTATCTTTCCCACCCCCAATTTGGGCATTTTTTGTAACCGCGAACGGAGGCGTGGTCGCTCTGAAACAGCCCGTGGAGGTACCCTTTAAATACTGGTACCGCATTTGCATGGTGTTGTACAGAATATGACTACTAGCTACTATGACTACATTAGGGGTGGAACAATGCACCGATGTATCGCGATGCATCGATCTGAATGTGTAAATACAACTGCATCGATCTGTAAGATTCGAATTGATAAGCATCGATTTATATCGCATTTTAAATGAATGTGCACATGTATTCATTTATTCAAAAAAAATATTCATTTAATTATTTAAAATATATATTTCTGAGACTTTTTTTGACCAGCTTCAATCCATGTTTCTGCTCCAACCCCCACGTAAGCGTGAGTTGAAAGCAGGGACAGGCAGGAATCAAGCGACAATGAGACGGACAGATCTGAGCGAAATGGCTAGCTGCGTGCTCGCTGAGTGCGACAAAAGAGACAGAAACTTACAAATGTTCTGAACAGAAAATCAGTGGTATGGAAGCATTTCAGGTTTACAAAGAAAGAGGATGTACTTGACAAAACCGCTGCAATATGCAAGATCTGCCAAGTAGAAATCAGATACACAGGCAACACCACAAACATGATAAACCATTTGAGCCGACGACACACCATTAACGTGAAGGACAGCAAGCGGGTTAGCAAGCTAAACTCGGGAGTCATTGACACTTCCCCTGAGTTTCCTGGAGAAATGGCCAAACAGTTCTATTTTTTTGTATAATTGTTTTTATACACATACCATGTCCAGACAGTTAATTATAAAGTGCTTTCTGATATTTAAATTTAAACCTTTTTCTATTCAAAATCAAGTAGACGTTAGAGACAAAAAACAAAAATAGTATGACCATTTCCAATGTCTTACGTTGAATTAATTATTACTACGTTAACTGTCCGATTCACTTAATGAATGTCGTGGAACCTAGATACACCATACCATGCAGAAAACATTTTTGTGAAAAATGTATACCTGCTCTGTATGAAGAGGTGAAGAAAACTGTTCGACTCTTTGCAAAACGCTACGAGAGTAGCTTTAACTACGGATGGATGGGCATCTTGCTCCACCGAAGGTCTAGATCGTACTAAGATTTAGGAAAGTACTATGCATGACACTAACCTATAGGCTATTTCATTTTTCTTGGCCCAGTTTAGAAATTGTTATACATTTTGCCATTTTCATTTTGTAAATAAAGGAAATGTATTAGGGTACCATGTCTGACACTGTTTGAAAAACAATAACCTAAATAGGGCAACTTTAGAAAATACACTGTTAGTCATGTTTATTGCTGCATTATTTGCTGCAGACAGCTGCAAAATGTATGGCATGCCTTAACAATAAACATAATTCTGTGAACTTGGCGTAAGGTTCTAACTGAATATTTAATTACTGCTGACTGTATCGGTATCAAATCACATTAGCATACCTATTACATTTTTTTAAAGTATCAAAATTTATCGAACCGAATCTTATCAAATTGAATCGTGGTCAAATGTAAGATGTTATGATGATTCTTAACATTTCTATTTTCTTACGAAACTCAGGGACAACATCACAATGCATTGAAAATAATGGATCCAGTGGCTTAGTACATTTATGGAACATTCTAAACGTTTCAATTCTTCTCATTTCAATATTTAGCCTAACATTAAATGGCAGCCTGGCACTGTTGATACACTACAAGCATTTCTAAAGGGATTAGTATTTCTAGAGCATTTCACAGCGGACTCGTAATTAACTGCAGAATACAATTTGTAATAATACCAAAGCTTGGCTCTGACTGGCTCCTGTTTTATAGAAGCAAAACAAGCTTCTGATTTGTACAGACAGGACACAGGAGCCAATCACAAGCAGCACTGCTCTGAGCTTCTGATGAATGCAGCTAATCAGAGTCAAACTGTGGGTTCCAAAGCTCTTCAAAAGCTGCACGTTATCATGACCAAAATTAAATATGGGGCAAATAAATTGGATACGCAGTTAGCGCAAAAGCCATTTCAGACCTGGTTTCTGAGACCCAAACTGCAAAATGGACGCCATTAACCACCAAGCAATGATCTCCCCATCTGCTCCTCTCTGAGGTCATTAAAACGGTCTGGGGTGTCCAATTACGAGCCCGAATCCTGGGAAATAAGGCCTATGGGGTCCAGGTGCTATTGAAGCAGGGCTTCTACGCTGTCTGCTGCTGTCAGACCAGGAAGCAGACAGACTGCAGGGGACTTCCTCAAAGGTCAGAGCAATATCTGGGACACAAGGCCCCACAACGGGGACAGCCCTGACGTAATTAATGAACAAATGAATTAATTTGAGGAATAAGCCGTCCTCCCGTGTGCGGGTCAGCGGACGTGTTTAATTAACCACAGTGACTCTGGGCAAACAAAGAGATTTTAACAATAACCAAATATCATCTTCTCTCAGAAGTAGTGAGTATTCAGCAGCATTTGGGTCTCATACTGAGGAGTCGTGAGCACATAGCAGTGTGTTAGGGGTGTAAGAGTCTGTACTGAGGAGTCGTGAGCACATAGCAGTGTGTTAGGGGTGTAAGAGTCTGTACTGAGGAGTCGTGAGCACATAGCAGTGTGTTAGGGGTGTAAGAGTCTGTACTGAGGAGTCGTGAGCACATAGCAGTGTGTTAGGGGTGTGGGAGTCTGTTCACACTGAGTCGTGAGCACACAGCAGACAAACCATGCTTGGCAGGGCCAACCTGTGAGCTGAATTACACACAGGGCTGAACCCGCGAGCTGAAACGCACAGGGCTGAACCCGGGAGCTGAAACACACAGGGCCCAACTCGCTCGCTCTCAAAAGGGGCCGCTAACTGCTAACAAAGAAGCCGTGATGGGGCACGCCCCCTCTTTTCCCAAATCGGTCAAAAACATTGCAGATGACAGCGGCTGGCTCAGCCTGCGACGGACCTTTGGACATCTTCCGATTCAAAATCAGGAATGCCCAGAGCAGCGGGAACGCCCAGAGCAGCGGGAACGCCCAGATTAGCGCTAGCCCGGCCTCCTACAGCGTCACATCGCTTTAATGTAAAGCTAAATCCTGCCATGATCTTGTGAGCGCATGCAGGCTACACAACAGAGACTCAGGCCTGAAACATGTACTGTAGGTTTTCTCCCAGTAATTACTACCATAATTTAATAGCATCTTGTTTCCAGTAAAGTGCACCACTGGGAAAGTCAATTCAAAGAATTTAATTATAATTGCTACTACTTCTGAGTTTCAGCGAGCGCACTCCCCGTAACTTCACAAACGCAAGGATTAATTAGCATTACAACTCACATCAAAATAAAAGGGGAAGGCGCTAATAGAATTGCATGCTTGTTAAATTTATGTTGAGTTCAAATGCAACCAAGGCTTTGATTCAGTATAAATGTTTAACCTCATTTACTACCTGCACGCTTTCATCAACACGGAGATCTAAACAGCCTACAATAACAAGAGTCATAAAAACCCTGCGTTCACCGCTTTCACACTGGAAATACCGCTCGCCGTGAGGAAGAACTGATCATTAAGCATAAGGCCAGTCAGATTTCTAAAAGCAGGTGAACTTTATAATCATTACCCAAGTGCTAGTCACAAGGTTCCAGCGCTATAGGTTTAGGGTTATTTAAGTGCTAGGCTTCAGCGCTATAGGTTTAGGGTTAATTAAGTGCTAGGCTTCAGCGCTATAGGTTTAGGGTTAATTAAGTGCTAGGCTTCAGCGCTATAGGGTTAGGGTTATTTAAGTGCTAGGCTTCAGCGCTATAGGTTTAAGGTTATTTAAGTGCTAGGCTTCAGCGCTATAGGGTTAGGGTTATTTAAGTGCTAGGCTTCAGCGCTATAGGGTTAGGGTTATTTAAGTGCTAGGCTTCAGCGCTATAGGGTTAGGGTTATTTAAGTGCTAGGCTCCAGTGCTATAGGGTTAGGGTTATTTAAGTACTAGGCTTCAGCGCTATAGGGTTAGGGTTATTTAAGTGCTAGGCTTCAGCGCTATAGGGTTAGGGTTATTTAAGTGCTAGGCTTCAGCGCTATAGGGTTAGGGTTAATTAAGTGCTAGGCTTCAGCGCTATAGGTTTAGGGTTATTTAAGTGCTAGGCTTCAGCGCTATAGGGTTAGGGTTATTTAAGTGCTAGGCTTCAGCGCTATAGGTTTACGGTTATTTAAGTGCTAGGCTTCAGCGCTATAGGGTTAGGGTTAATGAAGTGCTAGGCTTCAGCGCTATAGGTTTAGGGTTAATGAAGTGCTAGGCTTCAGCGCTATAGGGTTAGGGTTAATGAAGTGCTAGGCTTCAGCGCTATAGGGTTAGGGTTAATGAAGTGCTAGGCTTCAGCGCTATAGGGTTAGGGTTAATGAAGTGCTAGGCTTCAGCGCTATAGGGTTAGGGTTAATGAAGTGCTAGGCTTCAGCGCTATAGCACCTAAACACTATTTTGAGGAGGTAAGCATCTGAAGTAATCTTATTTACATGAATAAAGACAGCAGAATTTTAATGAATCTTACTCTTCAAATGCACTTACATCTCTACTCTATGATCAGCTGGTTTTCATTAATGTTCTTTCCCCAGAGTTTGGCATTTTGACTGACTGAGCTGTTGTGTATAAGCAGCAGTCATCGCAGCGGCCCTCAACAATACACATCATTTACTTAATTCTGTAAACTGACGGCAGTTACGACAGAAGTAAACAGATCTGATCATTAAAAAATAGCCCTTCTGAAGCTGATCTGCATTAAGGGCCCGTCTGCTTTCACAGACAGAAACGCCAGCCGAGACAGAACAGGGCCACGCTCATTAAGTAGGCAACTGTGTCTCGACTGAAATAGCAAACATTCACATGAGTACATTTTATACCAAGTTTTATACCAGCCTAATCAGACTGCAGCACTATTCGGTAGCGCGTTGAAATAGGGCCTCAAGTCTCATAACAAAACTTACAGCACGACACAACAGATACTGTCATTTAAAAATGACACCATGCGCGCACGCACTGCATTCTCACAGCGAACGACGGTTGCCGGGTCGCTCAAGTCCACTCACGCTGGGAGCGGGAAAAGGCTTCCCGTTGTGTTCTCTAAGTCAGCTCGTACAGCTAGAAACAACAATGCACAATATATCAAAAAAATATTTGCCATATAGTCTATTCTTTATAGTTATGTCATGACACTAATAATAATTATTTGTTCTAGCTAGCTAGCTAGTGATATATCTGTCTTTCTCGCTCGCTAGCTACAGGCTGTATGTGTGTGTGTGTGTTAGTGTAAACTCACATGGTTTACTATCGGCTGTTTGTGTTAGTGTAAACTCACACAGTTTATTACAGGCTGTGTGTGTGGTGTGTGTGTGTGTGTGTGTGTGTGTGTGTGTGTGTTAGTGTAAACTCACACAGTTTACTACAGTGTGTGTGTGTGTGTTAGTATAAACTCACATGGTTTACTAGAGGCTGTGTGTGTGTGTGTGTGTGTGTGTGTGTGTGTGTGTTAGTGTAAACTCACAGTTTACTCCAGGCTATGTGTGTGTTAGTGTAAACTCACACAGTGTATTCCAGGCTGTGTGTTTGTGTGTGTTTGTGTGTGTGTGTTAGTGTAAACCCACACAGTTTACTACAGGTTGTGTGCGTGTTAGTGTAAACTCACAGTGTATTCCAGGCAGTGTGTGTGTGTTAGTGTAAACTCACACAGTTTACTACAGGATGTGTGTGTGTGTTAGTGTGTTAGTGTAAACTCACACAGTGTATTCCAGGTTGTGTGTGTGTGTGTGTGTGTGTGTGTGTGTGTGTGTGTGTGTTCGTGTAAACTCACATAGTTTACTACAGGATGTGTGTATGTGTGGGTGTAAACTCACAGTGTATTCCAGGCAGTGTGTTAGTGTAAACTCACACAGTGTATTCCAGGTTGTGTGTGTGTGTGTGTGTTAGTGTAAACTCACATAGTTTACTACAGGATGTGTGTATGTGTGTGTTAGTGTAAACTCACACAGTTTACTACAGGCCGTGTGTGTGTGTGTGTGTGTGTGTGTGTGTGTTAGTGTGTTAGTGTAAACTCACACAGTGTATTCCAGGCTGTGTGTTTGTGTGTGTGTGTTAGAGTAAACCCACATAGTTTACTACAGGATGTGTGTGTGTGTGGGTGTAAACTCACAGTGTATTCCAGGCAGTGTGTTAGTGTAAACTCACACAGTTTACTACAGGATGTGTGTGTTAGTGTAAACTCACACCGTTTACTCCAGGCTATATGTGTGTGTGTGTTTGTTCGTGTAAACACAAAGAGCTCAATCGATGTTGCATTAACCGAATTAAACGCACTACTTCAAGAGAGAATAACATCCGCATGGACAGAAAGCAGCGCTTAGTCTCACATTGCGCCCGACTAAACTCGAGTCATAAAAGCGGCATTAAATTAATAATTAGAGTCACGTGTGTCTTAATGCTGTAATCCCGCCCACACCCTCGAGTCTGGCACACTGCCATCAGCTTCAACTCCCTCCACCTTAATGCTGTAATCCTGCCCACACCCTCGAGTCTGGCATGCTGCCATCAGCTTCCTCTCCCTCCACCTTAATGTTGTAATCCTGCCCACACCCTCGAGTCTGGCACACTGCCATCAGCTTCCTCTACCTCCACCTTAATGCTCTAATCCTGCCCACACCCTCGAGTCTGGCACACTGCCATCAGCTTCCTCTCCCTCCACCTTAATGCCGTAATCCTGCCCACACCCTCGAGTCTGGCACGCTGCCATCAGCTTCCTCTCCCTCCACCTTAATGCTCTAATCCTGCCCACACCCTCGAGTCTGGCACGCTGCCATCAGCTTCCTCTACCTCCACCTTAATGCTGTAATCCTGCCCGCACACTGCCATCAGCTTCATCTTCCTCCACCTTAATGCTGTAATCCTGCCCACACCCTCGAGTCTGGCACGCTGCCATCAGCGTCCTCTCCCTCCACCTTAATGCTGTAATCCTGCCCACACCCTCGAGTCTGGCACACTGCCATCAGCTTCCTCTCCCTCCACCTTAATGCTGTAATCCTGCCCACACCCTCGAGTCTGGCACACTGCCATCAGCTTCATCTTCCTCCGCTGCCTGTCCTACTTCAGGTGGCGACACACAATGTCTGGGAAGCCCTACAGCGCACACCTGCCAACACACCATTCGCTACACGGTAGCTGTACGGTACGGTAGCAACTGCTGTACGGTAGCAATGACAAATGAACGGTGACATATCCTGCAATACGTGTGTAAACAGATACTGTAAGTATGTACATAACTGAGCCGCTCAAAGCGCTGTACTCAGGCAGCGTGCGCCATGACTCACTCTCTCTGTGGCTTCACACAAACCAGCCCAACTGGTCATGATTCACACACGTCAACATTAACTAATCACAACACGGGCTGTGGGCACTAACCACCGGTCCAAACGAGCCCCTTCTCTGGCAAAGATTAGTACAAACAAGGTCACTGTGGAGCTGGCAGCGAGCAGAACTGAACACAGCGATTCAGCTCTCAGCCCCTTCCTGAGTGATTCGTTTCAAAGGAATCAGAAAATAAAACCCTAACCCTAAATCCTAATCCACATCCAAAACAACTCATCACTGAAATCCTACTGAGATGTACAGCACCTAAAACAACGGCGGACATAACTGGTGCATTCAAATCAAATGCTACACACACACATCAATGCTACACACACACACACACACACATCAATGCTACACACACACACACACACACACACACACACACACACACACACACACGCTACATGAACCCATGCACATCAATCCTGGAGGGAGGGAGGGAGACAGACACACACACACCCCAAAACGTCAAATGATCCCTCAGTATTATCATGTTGCATGTTGTTGTACCGTTATAGCCCCCATCCCCCAAAATAAATTAAAATCCAACATAAAATCCCCCCCAAAGTTTAAATGAGAACTACGTCCTTGCATGGATCCATTATATTAACAAACCTAAATCACAACAGACCTACTCATTTGTAAGAGATATCAATGACATTACAATATGTCAGTCTGGCCGTTTACAAATCACATACGGCAATATAATCACAGGCTATACAAAACAAGCTCAATGATCAACACTTAACACCTGCGCTACAGGCTAATTAACATTACAATATTTCAGAAAAATACAAACTCCAATATTCCATCTACACACCTACACACCTGCACACCTGTCAGCTGCCAAATAAAATGAGGACATACATGTAGGCTACACATTCAACTGAATTATTTAACAAATGACAAAAAGACCATTTTTTTCCACCTAGATTTGAAGCCAATCAGAAGTATTTCCCTGCATTCCATTACGTCTGAACACAATCTTGCAGTACACACATAAATAAATATCGTTCGGCAGCGGTCTGTGTGAGATCATTGTGAAGACTGGCAGATCAGTCAAGCAGAAAACAGCGGAGAGGAGGAGACTGTTCACATACCTGCAGTTAGGAGGGGGGTCCAGAGTAATTTCAGCGAGCTCCTTCTGAATTCTGTGGGAAAGTGAGAAAAACTGAGTTTGGATTGACAGGGGAATCACACTGCCCTCTACCAACTCAGCGTTCAAACGCAAGGCCGACTGGCTGGCTGGCTGGCTGACTGCTGCCACCCCCCAGCTAACATCATGGCTGCTCCCTCTTTGTTCTCGGAGTAATACCCCGAACCCCAGAAAAACTTTAGGTCTCAGCTTTCTCCCCTCCTCCGCACCGCACTGCCCGAGCCGGCGTAAAGTTCCCCTTCACGGGCTGCCGTCCTGCCTCTAATCCGCCCGTTATAGTCACTTTTACCGTAAAGGATTCCCATGTAAAGCTAGGGAGGAGGTTAAACGTGCATATCTGACAAGGGTTTTAAAGAGAGCTCCGATGCCGTACTATAGTCTATACAGCGATACGCCGTGTGCAGGGGCTGCTCGTGTTTAAATCGATTTAGCCTATTGCTTTCCATTTTTTTAATTTAGACACATTTGATCGGCTTTACACGGAGGTGTCTCCCTCCGCTTTAGCGGTGGTGCTAATCTGTTGGGAAAAGCAGACTTGTTTTCTCTTTCCTGCGCTCCACATGTCACTGGAAACATCCAGGGCACAAGTCGCGATGAAACCAGAAAAGATTGTCATGCATTTTATTTATTTATTTTAAAAAATAATAGTTATACAAATAGTCACCCGTGGTTCATTATGAATAATACTAGTGTTACTAATATTACTGTGTGCACACACACACCCAACATGAGTATTTTACCAAAGATCTGTGCACATAGTAAACCCCCACGCAAAAAAATGAGGCCTAAATAAAAAAAATAAAAAAACATATCACCCAAAGAGAGGTAGCCTACTTTATCAGTTGGAAACATGCAGGCACGCAAAGTTCTCAAGCATCCAACCAAACATAACCATATAGCCTACACCTACAGGGTAGATATTTAAATGACCCGAGGCTGAAAATCAACGATAACCACTAATTCACAAAAGAGTAGGTTAATCACCAAGCGCAAAATGACTGAACATGATTATTGACACCACAGCAAATCATTTAACAAGTAGGCTATCTGAATAATGATTGCGTTCGATCTTGAAGCAGTTTCTCTTTAATTCCTATTGGAATGATATCCAAAATCTCAATGTAGGTTAATCAGCTACCAGAATTACATTTGCAGAAGTCGGAAAGATGGGAACGAGGAGGTAAATAATATGATACCTTTTAGCACTGGTAGACAGTTTAGCAGTTGTTTTGCTGGATAATTTGGTATTTTTCTTCTGCTGTTGCGAAGCTGCGGGCTGTTTCCGCTCCTCTTGTTCCTCGGGTTCGGGTACTGGCGGATCCCTCTGATCACCGTCCGAGCTGCCGCTACTGGTGCTCGGACTTTCGTCGTCTGATCGCTGTCTGTCACTGGACATTTTCCCCCTTTGGACACCAATAACAACAAGTTCTGAACTTTTACTCAAAATTCGTCTTGGACCCTGGTTGTAGCCCTATGCTATGCCTTTATGGCACCTTCTTAATATATGCCTACATCGACCCAGGCGAGATTGAGTGTTACAACGTTTGGTAATGTCATAATTTTCTTAGAAATTATTTGTTCAATTAGCTACCTACTTAGCAACATATCTAATGGGCAAATTGACCAAACTTGACAATGCCAGGCCGGCTAACCGTTGGTATTGAAAAGGGCAGGCAAAATAAATAAATCAAGAATGCACACCGAAACTTGATTATTTATTAGTTCACGTTACAGCAAGCAACGGTGTCTGTTGGCTGGTTTGAATCGTGGACAAAACTACAAAAATCAGCATGTGGTTCGAAGGAACTGCACCAGAGACATATTAGGCTAATAGAAAAACCTATTTAGTCATAGGGTACTTGCAGTAGCCAGGCTAATTCTGAACAAATTGTATGCATTCTGAAGGACAATGTAGGTAGGCACACGTTTGCCAAACGCTGATCTCAAATGTGTTCTCTAAACCGATAAACATTTAGTTTATAGGTAACATTATGTCATCTCAATTAAGCTATATGGCTCAAAATAAACAATCAATGCTTGTAAACATTTCGAAACGCAGTCGCCGTGTATCTGTTTATTTGACAGTATCCTAATTAATTAGCCCCTTTTTTACACGCGTATAGGCTACAGACATGGCTCGATGGCAAGCCAATTCTATTACAATCTTTCTGTTTGGCTACTAGTCATCATGCTTGGTAACAGTTACAAATTTGGCAAATGACTCGAGTAAGACGAGTTTTTCTTCTCATTCAAACTACTCGTTTAAAAAAATCTGTGTTGTTTCATGACATTAAAATAGGCTACACCGCAATTTTATTTCGCCAGCAGTAGCTAGAAATATTGGTGAGACAAGAGCTGCAGGAAAAGCATAATTGCACCTTTTCGCAGCGAGGGGGGCTAGCAAGCAAAATAAATAAATGTTGTTATGTTTCGCTCCTTTACGGAAAGAACGTAATTTTACCGACGAATAAGAAGATCAAACTGATTTCCTGCGTTCTGTAGGCAAAGTAGAGACTGCAGACTTCGCTTTAAACCCTTTGCAGAACGAAGAGGTTTGTTATGGTAGGAGGCGCTCCAGTATCAGCATGGTGTAAGAACTGATGCGTGAAGTCAGTTTCTCGCTCTCTCTTGAGCGACGGCCGCTAAAAACACTACGAAAGGATCGTATTTTCCCCGCTACCCAGGACTCTTCCCGCTCCCAAAAGCTTCTTCTTTACCTTTTGCGCGTTCCTGTCCTGATCTGGGGCGGTTAGAAGAGCAGAAAATCCCTTGGATATGGAGCCGGGAAGACGACGGGCTCCGGCCGAGCTGTGAACATTGGAGAATCGGAAGGAGAAAGGCGCTGCTGTTGCGGCTTGGTTCGACAGGGGGCGCTGTAAAGCGGACGAGTCTCGGGATTCATGGCTTTTCCACTTCCCTCCCTCCGTCAGACAATGTAACTGCCTCAAATGAGCAAACTCAGCAGTAATGTTGCAGGTTGGCACTGCCGTGCACCCGTTCGCTTTGCGAGACCGTGTGTCCTTGACGTCTATTCGCCGACAACAACTCTGTCAGTAACCAACAAGCGCCCTGAGCCAAATACAGATAGATGGTGCAGAAAGCAAAGACCCCCTCTAGGGACTGCTCTGTGCGCGCTGATGTTGTTGCCTAGGCTACACACTAATTCAACTTTGTTACGTTGCTAATGAATCGCTGATGGTTTCGATCTTAGGCACTCTGCTCTACCAGATCAATTCAACATAGCCTACTTTCGTTGCCAACTCATCTAGGGGTAAAAAAAAAAAAAAACGGAAACTTCACATGAAGAAGAAAACTCCGTTTGCGCGACAGAACTGTGTTAAAGGAAATGGGACACGGAATTGAAAGTAGGATTTAAGGTGAACGGATCGACGTGAATTGAAAATAGCCTTGAATAAGGTCAAATCGGGGTTAGGCTTTTTTCTGCTTCAAAAATGATTAGATTTAATCCTGAATCTTGCGAGCATCAGAGTGTTGAATCACCGGAACCTATCCGTTTGCATTTTTAGCCATTCCAGAATAATAATAAAAAATTCTACACAAAAAAACGACTCGCCTATTGTTAAGTTAAATCACTAATTTATAGGCTAGGCCACGTACGTTAGGTAGGCTATTGTTGAAGAAATTGTCGGGACAGCTTAAATATAACCTGATAATCTTGGGTAGGTCTATGTCATGTCTGTTAACCCGCTAATTAACTTGTAGCCTACTGCCTTCTTCGGAATGGTGTCGGTTAGCCTACTTCGTTAAGAAAGTTATGCAAACAAGTGGTGAAAGAGCTTTGCGCGTAAGATACATCGGGGCCGTAGGCTATGTGAGCGATTTCACTTGACTCAGAATACATTGCAAATAATAAGTAGCTAATGTTCTTCATTCTATGCTTTATATTCTCTAGCGGAACTAATTTCATTAACTGTTGCACTGTTGCTGCCTTTAGCCTACTGTCATAAACATTGGAAGCGATTGTTGTAACGGTCTGGTGTCTATCAAGATCATTTACAATTTGCGAGAAGTCACCCTAATAAATAATGCGGAAATCATATAAAAATCAACTGTTTATTTTATATTAGTCTATTTCAGCAGGTCGATGTGGGTCACTTTCCGCTTAGAAAACCAAAGTCTCAATTGTTATGAAGGTTGATTATGATGTTGGTCCACAGGTGTCCCGTTTGGTGCACTTGTGAATTTGTCAAGGAAATTGAGGTTCAAAACTAGACAGCAAAACTCAGATAAAATTGCCGTTATTTATTTAATCTCAATATTTTTATAATTATTACTATTTTTCTAGATTTAATACAAAACAAATATTCCGGCTCATGAAAGATCTTCAGCTGAGGTTGTAGATGAGAGTACAGGATTAAAGGAAGTTTAAATATTTGTATTAATATACTCAGATACACATCCAGTCCAGAGTAGTCACATCCATTTTCATGGAATCTGTTGTTCACTTGTGGTCTGTCCTGTGAGGTGTTGATTAAGCATCCACGATTGAACCATAGTTTAAGGATTTCATATCAGCTTCTTTTCCATCAACTGATGGTAAGGAAAGCAATTGATCAGTCAGTCTTTTTTTACTGCCGTTTACATACAGGCTGTTTTAACACACAACGCTTCACAACTGAGATTTTACAAAGGGGCTAAATGGTTTAGAAAAACTTCAAAATGATTCCCTGCCCCCTTAAAAGGCAATACATCTGAGGTCTTGGAAAATGGCTGGAGGCTGTGAAATCAGTGTTAATGTTTATTTCTGAGAAATCAGAGTTCTTACATGAGTGGTGCAAACTGTGCTTTCTCTTTAATGGACTGGGGGTGGAATTAGACAGGTGCAGGCCCCTCTGCCACCTCTGGGCTTCTGGGCCCTGGAACAGCTTCCATTGCACAGTAGCTTTTGAGAGGAATGCAGGCTGTTTGATCCAGAGACACAGGCTGGAGGTTTAGTCTGAAGCCTATGTGCTACAGTGCTACAGCCGGGCCCATTTCTGTAGCAAGTGGACCATGAGATTAAGGACACAGCGTAGAGCCTGAAAATCAGAATGCACTTTATACTTAAAGAAAAGCCCATATAGAGAGACTGTACAACCATAGGCATAGTTTTTATTAGGTACGCTAGGGACATGTCCCTACCAATGTCACAGAAACAAGAATTGTCCCTACCAAAAATTGCAGAGTGAAAACTAGTTATAGGCTTAGTATAATTCAAAAACTCATCGCGGTCTTCCGAAAGTGCAGATCTGGTTGACAGCTACATCAATAACCTATTAGCAAGCTATCCTATTATCTTCCATAGCCAATCAACAACCTGGACTGACTCGTCTTTCCCTCCCTCGCCTCTTTCCCAGTGAGTGCCACGAGCTGTCAGTCACAGCCGTGTTCATCAGCGACAGGCAGCGCAGCTAAATCACTACTGGTTATCTTTTCTCTCTACCTCAGCTAACATTAGCTTTAGTAATCTGTTTTGGGATGTAGACTAAACTACCGTTATGCTATGATTTCCTTTACCTTACAGAACCCAGAGACAGAACCCTTCCACGAAATCTGGTAGGATCTGCTAGGTAAGATTCAAACTAAGAGTGAGCAGTCCCAGAAATTCCCATCTCAGCGAGGAGTGTGGGGATGAGTAGTTCATGGTTGACCGTGTCGAACGGTGCAGACACGTCTAGGAGAATCAGGATGGAGGAGAGGGAGGAGGTTCTAGCAGTGGAAAGTTTCACCGTCACAGCCAGAAGAACAGTTTCTGTCGAATGTTCTATCCTGAAGCCGGACTGATGAGGGTTGAGCAGGTTGTTCTGATGGAGAAAAACTGATAATTGGTTAAGCACTGCTCGCTCCAGGGTTTTGGACAGGAAAGGCAGAAGAGATACAGGATGATAGTTCCTGACATCAGTGGTGTCTAAGCCAAGGAGTGGGGTAACCCAAGCCATCGTAAAGTCAGAAGGAACATGGACGGTTGGGTTTGTGTTTTATTGAATGACCTTGTTTCACAGGGGTCCAGTGAGAGATACTATCCTGTTAAACACACAGTGAGACGAACAGTCAAAGTGCCACCTGAATGCTCTTCCACGTCCACTGAGGCATTCTTTGGCAGCAGAATAAATGTACAGGGTGCCTGTGTGTGAGGGGATATCAAAGATAAATAGTTGTGACAGGGATGTATGGGACCAGAGGTCTTACAGAAAGAGGGTGACCCACTTTCCGCTATTAAAGAGAAGGGTGGTCAAATGGACAGGAATGTTCACAGGGCAACTTACATTCAAATGGAATCCATCTTTAGTGAAGGCTGTCACTGTTCGCAAGTGGATTATCAGTGAGGACAGTAAATAACTTGTCATGCATTTCCTCTGGAGGCATCATTTAGAAATAAGTGAATGGATAAAAATAATATGAAATAATAATATAGAAATAATATGAATGGACAAAGTCTCTAATATGATTATTTTTAAGATTAATTAAACAGATCTTCTTCAAAGCACATTCACACAATCACATAATCACAATCGCACTCAGATAATCACAGTCACGCAATCACACAGTCACATAATCACACAGTTGCACAATCACACAGTCACACAATCACACACTCACATAATCACAGTCACACAATTACAATCACATAATCACAGTTGCACAGTCACACAGCTCTTTAGCGTAGTGGTGTTGGGCACTAAGTCCCTGATCAAGCCTCTGCTGGTGCTCTTTAGCGTAGTGGTGTTGGGCACTAAGTCCCTGATCAAGCCTCTGCTGGTGCTCTTTAGCGTAGTGGTGTTGGGCACTAAGTCTCTGATCAAGCCTCTGCTGCTGCTCTTTAGCGTAGTGGTGTTGGGCACTAAGTCTCTGATCAAGCCTCTGCTGCTGCTCTTTAGCGTAGTGGTGTTGGGCACTAAGTCTCTGATCAAGCCTCTGCTGCTGCTCTTTAGCGTAGTGGTGTTGGGCACTAAGTCTCTGATCAAGCCTCTGCTGCTGCTCTTTAGCGTAGTGGTGTTGGGCACTAAGTCTCTGATCAAGCCTCTGCTGCTGCTCTTTAGCGTAGTGGTGTTGGGCACTAAGTCCCTGATCAAGCCTCTGCTGCTGCTCTTTAGCGTAGTGGTGTTGGGCACTAAGTCCCTGATCAAGCCTCTGCTGGAATGTTTCTCAGTTTTAACTGCTGCTCCTTTCAACTCATCACATGTAACAGCATTTTAATCTTACAGCTTTTCTTGTTTGTTTTTTTTCATTTTAGTTAATTTTCACGTATGTTCTGCTGGGGGAGGGAAGGTGATTCCTGAGACCCGAGGCTTATCAGTGTTCTGCTGGGGGAGGGAAGGTGATTCCTGAGACCCGAGGCTTATCAGTGTTCTGCTGGGGGAGGGAAGGTGATTCCTGAGACCCGAGGCTTATCAGTGTTCTGCTGGGGGAGGGAAGGTGATTCCTGAGACCCGAGGCTTATCAGTGTTCTGCTGGGGGAGGGAAGGTGATTCCTGAGACCCGAGGCTTATCAGTGACAACATACCCCACTCTGAAGGAAAAGTACAGGAGAAATCAGAATCAGCTGGTTTGGTGTAAAACAAAATAAATTATATTATTCATAATACATGACTAACTAGAGGGAAATGGGATTCAATTCAAAGTCTGATGATTGTGAAATGCAGTCTACATTTGTCGTGGTTAGTAACAGCTAATGACTCAATGTAAATGTGGGGGTGTGGTGGTTCCTGCGTGTGAGAGAGAGAGAGAAGAGACGAGCGGCTCTCGACCTGAGCCCACAGCTCCATAAGTTAATCAGCATCAGGGAGAACGTAATTGAATAATGGTTAAATTTTTGTTTTGATGCTATGACAGTGAGCCGGGGCTTGAAAAAAAGAGAGACGGCGGGACAACGGGGGGGGCTGGGGAGGGGGGGGGAGTGATAGCTTCGAGAAGCCAGATCCGGAAAAGTAAAACTTAAACCTGTAAATTAAATATACCCAAGCGGGTTTGTGCAACATACGGTGTGGTCTCCACTTCTTCCCGAGCGGTGGCACTCGATCTTGCTACAGTAAAATATCCAAAATGCAAGTATTTAAATCCAGTTAAAATTTTATATGTGTTATATAATAACCTACTATCAGCCCCTGTCATTAAATCAAATACTGTATATCCTAATAGCACACCATCACTGTCTGCAGGAGTCCCGCAGGGATCTGTACTGGGTCCTCTGCTGTTCTCCATTTATACAAAATCTCTTGGTTCAGTAATCAATTCACATGGCTTCTCATACCATAGTTATGCTGACGATACTCAACTCTTCCTCTCTTTCCCTCCCTCTACCCAACAGGTGAAGGAGAGGATATCTGCTTGTCTGGCCGACATCTCTGAGTGGATGACTACCCATCACCTGAAGCTCAACCTCGACAAGACAGAGCTCCTCTTCATGCCACACAAAACCTCCCCGCTACTTGACCTCTCCATCACCGTTGACGGGACCATGGTGGCTGCCTCCCGCTCTGCAAAGAACCTGGGGGTGGTCCTGGATGACCAGCTGAACTTCAAAGACCATATCAGGGCGACGGCACGGTCCTGCAGGTTCCTCCTTGTACAACATCAGGAGGATTCGACCGTACCTGACCACCTATTCCACCCAGCTTTTGGTCCAGACCATGGTCACCTCACGCCTGGACTACTGTAACTCCCTGCTCGCAAGCCTACCAGCCTGCGCCATCCTGCCTCTTCAACTGATCCAGAACACAGCTGCCCGGCTTGTGTTCAACCTCCCGAAATTTTCACATGTCACCCCCCTGTTGAGGTCACTCCACTGGCTGCCAGTTGCAGCCAGGATCAGGTTCAAAGTTCTGACCCTGGCCTACACTGCAGCCAATAGGACAGGCCCTGTCTACCTGCAGGACTTGATCCAGAACTATGTTCCTGCTCGACCACTTCGCTCATCTACTGCAGGGCGACTTGCACTTCCCCCCCTCCGTGTAAATGGCACTCGCTCGTCCCGACTGCGGAGCTTTTCCACCCTATCTCCCCAGTGGTGGAACGAACTTCCCATTCCCCTACGTTCCATGCCAACCCTGCCTACTTTCCGTCGTGGCCTGAAAACGCACCTTTTCAGACTCCACCTGGACTAATACTTATCTAGGACCTCATGGTATGTGTTCTTGTTGAACTGTGTATTCAAGTGTATAATATTTAGAATAGAATTGTATTAGAGCTGATTTACCCAGTTCACTGTGAACTGCATTGTGTTCATTACTAGGGATAGCTGCTACTGTATGGGAAGAATGTGCTTTCTTATCTGTTCTGTAGTTACTTCGATGACCTTCTGTATGCACTTACTGTATGTCGCTTTGGATAAAAGCGTCTGCTAAATGAATGTAATGTAATCATTAAATCCACATCAAACGATCATGCGGATAACTATGTCTGTGTGTCAGGGTACAAGTGTAAAATATTGTTCTGACGTGTTAAATAACAATAAAGGAACACATTAGATTTCAATATATTTTAATACTCAGCTAATATTTATGTGCTAATGAGCTGTGCGGCTCAGTCCATCACTGATGTACTATCCATATTAATTCTGCCCTTAAACGTGCAAGTCTGGATCATGGAACTAGACTCGTGTCTCGTGATAATGAAATAAAAAAAGTGTTTCGTGAAACAGGAGAGCCAGTGAAGCTATAACCTTGTTTTTATTTTTACCCTGAAATGTCCTCTGTTTCATCACAGTTACAGAACCATAACGGAAGAAATCCATATTTTTGTGCCTTAAAGGTTAAATGGGAGCAAATTTATAAATTGCCAGCATGGAGAATGTTTGCATAATTGAATATTAATGAGGCCCAGATGAGACCATCAGTGAGTTGCAGTGGAACATTAATGTTTCATAACACAGCGTGTTGCCCTTCTGCTCAGAGATCTACCACAGGACACACTCAATCTGCAATGTTAATGTTGCTTTTCATTGATTTCTTTATTTTTCCTCAACAACTATTGCTACTGCTGCTACTACTAATGATGAAATTTGTATTTTTAGTATTATTATTATTATAAAAATTATGTATTAGTAATAAAATGTGTTGTTATTGTATATTATTATTGTTATTATTTGTAGTAATACTAATAAAATATGAATTATTATAATAAATATGGCTGCAAGCAGCAATGATGGGGTCAAGCACTACAGCACCTCCATGTTGCTTGCCCAGTTTAGACACATTACTGGAATGTTCCCCCAACATTTGGTTGAAATATCTGCTTTCGTTTCGGAGTAATTGGTGTTTAAACCATTTTTTTGGCATAGCGTCCTCAAGTGGTAAATTTTACAAAACATGGTGTTTGCCCTCCAGACCTCATGGTAAGTGTGTGTACCAAGTTTGTTGGCAATAGACAAAAGGGTTGCAGATATATAGCCACCACATCGCTTCACCCCCAGACTGTGTGTGTAGGCTTGCTGTTTGTGCTGAGAGAGACCACATCGTTTCACCTCCAGACTGTGTGTGTAGGCTTGCTGTTTGTGCTCAGAGAGACCACATCGCTTCACCTCCAGACTGTGTGTGTAGGCTTGCTGTTTGTGCTCAGAGAGACCACATCGCTTCACCTCCAGACTGTGTGTGTAGGCTTGCTGTTTGTGCTAAGAGAGACCACATCGTTTCACCCCCAGACTGTGTGTAGACTTGCTGTTTGTGCTGAGAGAGACCACATCGTTTCACCCCCAGACTGTGTGTGTAGGCTTGCTGTTTGTGCTAAGAGAGACCACATCGTTTCACCCCCAGACTGTGTGTGTAGGCTTGCTGTTTGTGCTGAGAGAGACCACATCGCTTCACCCCCAGACTGTGTGTGTAGGCTTGCTGTTTGTGCTCAGAGAGACCACATCGCTTCACCTCCAGACTGTGTGTGTAGGCTTGCTGTTTGTGCTGAGAGAAACCACATCGTTTCACCCCCAGACTGTGTGTGTAGGCTTGCTGTTTGTGCTCAGAGAGACCACATCGGCTCCAGGACTCAGTTTGCAGTTGCAGATGCTTACCTGTGAGAGAGATGCAATATGGGAAAGAATGTATTTGCCTGTTTCAGTTTCCAGCGCTGCTTGATCTGCCAGTTGTGAGGAAACAGGTGCGCTCAGGTGAGGTTTTGGAGCAGACCAGCGTAAGCCTGCGTCTATCACGGAGGCCAGGTCAGAGCTCCGCGGGGAATTCTTCTTCTGTTTCCCACAAAAGAAGGGAATTGAGTATGGATTTTTGATAGAGGAGTGCATGAATCTTGCTGTGTGGGATAGCAGTTTTTTATACAGTCAGCTAGACTTTGCTTGATTTTTTGTTTGTTAGTCAAACAGTATTTTTATTTCGTCATGGTTTTATCTCACAAATATAAATACGTATATTCTGAGAAAAGGAAATTGTACAGTTAAAGCTGAAAGGTTTTTTCAGTCATTTATTTAAATGGAAAAAAGCCATTATTTCCTCAGAACTGTCCTCTCCACATGGCTCGTGCGTCTTATTCCTCATGAAGAGATCATTAAGGCCGGGGCTTTAACCTGCACACCGTTGCCAAGGCAGGCAGGCTTCACACATGCTATTCACAATCTCTCTATATTATAGAGGGGTTGGACAATTGTCATGGTGATGAATTATCAAATGAAACATATTCAAATGCAAATCTTCAAATGGCTCTAATCTATTCCCCTGAATATGCGAGCAAAGTTCATCTCAGCAGATGTGATATTTCAGAATGCAGTCATTGTTCTGGGCATGTAGATGAGGAACTGTCATATTCGCCATTTAATGAAAGCAAAGCTGTCCATTTCATAAACTTGAATATAAACCTGGCTTACATCTCTATTGAGAAGTGCATACATGGCTTAAGACAACAGCAGCGCAAAGTATTAGTCATGCTTAATGGAGGCGAAATAAATTGTTGCATTTATTAATATTCCATTTTAGAAAACATGGACTTTGGCAGTACAGTCTCTTGTTGCTTTTCAAATGTACTGTGCATGTGTATGTGCGTGTGTGTATGTGTGTGCATAAGCATGTGTATGTGTGTACGTGCATGCATGTGTGCGTGCGTATGTGTATGTGTATATGTGTATATGTGAGTGCATGTGTATGTGTGTGTTTGCGTGCGTATGCATATGTGTGTGTATGTGCATGTTTGCGTGTGTATGTGTGTACGTGCATGCATGTGCGTATGTGTATGTGTGCATGTGTGAGTGCATGTGTATGTGTGTGCGTGCAAGCATGTGTATGTGCGTGTTTGCGTGCGTATGCATATGTGTGTGTATGTGCATGTTTGCGTGTGTATGTGTGTACGTGCATGCATGTGTGCGTGCGTATGTGTACGTGTGCATGTGTGAGTGCATGTGTATGTGTGTGTATGCAAGCATGTGTATGTGCGTGTTTGCGTGCGTATGAATATGTGTGTGTATATGCATGTTTGCGTGTGTATGTGTTTGCGTGTGTATGCATATGTGTGTGTGTGTGTCTTCTGTCTATGTGTCTTTGTGCAATTACAGCCTCCTTATGTTGTGATAAATCTGAGCTCTTCATCTGCAGTGCATACAAATGAGTCCTGGCAGACATGGCTGTATTGCCCTCAATATCCACTTATCATTGGCTACACTGATTCACCATTCTGAGAGACAGAACAAGGTCTTATACAGAAAACTAAATATCATATTCATTTACAGGTATCAACACCTATACCTGCTGGATTGGCTTTCTGTGATTATAGATGCCTATTTTCCTAACTGGCTGAACGCCAAAACACCAAGGGCCGGTATTCAGAGATGGCTAACTTAAGTCATGCGCTTAAGTGCCTCTTCTGAGCGGATTTAAAGTGGGATGAGATATGCCGTATTCTAACCTGCGCTACGCGGGTGCGTTTCTAAAAATGTGGATGGCACAGGCCACACGGCATGGTATTCTAATGACTTGTTTCTTGTACCTGCCCCCTGGGTTGCCAGCTTTCTACTAAAAAAATGTGTGTGGGTATACATTTTCAACCGGTCAGTGACAATGCCTTTAATAACCGCATTTGCCTGTAAAATCCTACCTTTGTGCGTCATGATGGGGAAGGCAATGGGCCTCATTCATGAAACGTGAGTAGAATGAATTTGCACGTAAATAATTCGTATTATCAGTTTTGCCCGTATTTTACACCTGCTCCGGAGCACACGTACCGCGTTCATAAATTCAGAATGCCGGTAAATGTAGCTTCTGAGTGATAATTACAATATGAATTTATTAAATTTTTGTTAAATTCACAAGATTAAATGTAGCCTTTGAAATACACATTGCAATCGTAATAAATTACGATTGTAAAAAGCAAACACTTTCGATTACGCCTATTAATCAATAGTAGGCTATGAAGCTGTTTAATTAGACCAATAACCTAAGCTAATGAATGCTCCCAGTATTCATTAGCTTAGGTTAAATGAATATCTTTTAAAAGAATTTTAAAATTAAGATTCTTTTAAAAGAATAGGTTAAAAGAATCTATCTTTTCTAAATGGCTAAAAATTTTAATTCTACATGACCTTACATAGGATATGCTATAACACACATTTAACCAATGCACAAAATTTGCTTTAAAGTGGCTTTAAAAGTGGCATGTCAGGCAGGGTTGCAATTGTGGTCAACAGCTTAATCCATCGTAGGCTACATCCAGTTCCCCTACAAGATACAAAACCACGTGGAGGTATAGCAGAGTTTTTATAAAATTGCCAGCCTGTCCAATGTTGTCAGTGCCATAGACTGCACACCCCAGTGAACGTTTTTGTTGAAAAGTTGGTGAAACGCCGTCTCGCATTCAGGGGGGAAACCGGATAAACTTTTTTTTGAAAGTGAAAGTTTTTTAACCAGTTAGAATGTAGCTAGGCTAATCTTCACAGGGCCAATAGCATTATATAATTTAGGAAAGCTTGGATAGCATTGCTTTGGAATAGAGCTAGTTTATTTAGTGTGAGCTACGATAGGCAATATTGTTAGTTGTAACTTGGCCACATTTTGATATCAATACTTTTAAAGGCAGGCCTAGTTTTTGCAAATTGGAATTAAGGATGTATAGACAGCGCTCTGTAGGCTATGCATGAGTAACTTGGGTTTTTTTTTAATGTCAAAGACGTTTTTCTGATCAGATACCGTCTTATTTTTGGTAGATAATGACATGGAGAGTGACATGCATACAGAATACAGGCATTCCAAAGAAATGCATACAGACATGGTAACCATACCGCCCTCTACTGACAAGAATGAGAACAGTTATCCTATTACCGGTAGCCCACAATTACATTAAAATAGTTTGTAGATGAGCAGTAGCCTATTTAATGTGTAATGAAATACAATGAACAGCACGACCTGAGCTATGGATCATGAAGAAGCATGTACATTAATGAACCAAGTGTATATGGAGACATGCATGCACAATAGGCTAGACACAAACCAGGGGTCGCATTAAGCCGGCAATTGCCGGTTTTTACCGTTTTTTATGACAAAGGCTGGAAAATGTAATTTTCTCCGGATATTCGGGCCGGTAAAAAAAACTTTAAAAAAATGTACTTTGCAATATAGTAATTTAACATATTTAGTCTCAAAACCACGACAATTTATCATTAGGCCTATTATCACCGCAAATCAGACAACTATTCTCAGGAAATCCGCTATTTCAAATCGTCAGTCCCGGGGCCTTCTGCGGAGCTTGCAGCGACGTAAGACGTAACGTCTAGACTAGCTTGTGTGGTGTAGCTGCTTGCGAGCTAGCGTTCAATAATGGCTAAACAATCTTCTCTTAGTACATATTTCGGTTCTAATACTAATAGAAATAATGAAATGCAGGCTAGATTAAGGTGGCAAAGATAGTCTGTGTCATGCCCGTGTCAAGTGTGCCAGCAGAGCGGGGATTCTCGCTCCAAAACCGGATCAAAACCGCACTCAGAAGCCGCCTGCAGGAGGAGAAGGTTACGCGACTCATGCGTATCTCTAGCTGCGCTGAAACTTACGAGGCATTATATTTCAAATCAGCAGCTGCTCACGTCCATGAAAGGAAGCATCGTCGCAAATGAAAGGAGCCTATATGGATTGCTCTTTTTTTTTTTGCCAGCTATAAAAAGGCCGTTTTTAACTGTCAGTACATGTTATGGTACATGTTATCTCCTGCTAGGCCTTTACTTTCCCAGTTCATGACACCGGTACTGACAATATTAAACAATGTTTTTTTCTTGATTGAGCTTCTGCTAATAAGACTTCGATTTCAGTGTCAGAATAATTATGTATTTTGCTTTTTCTGAGCCATTTTGATTAGATATGGACCTTTAAATGGAAGTAACAGCCTCCATATAAGGCAATTCCTAGGCGTGGATTTATGCTAATCAGAAAATAACGTGGACGCGCTTCACAAGTGAATACAAAACAATCTACCTTTTCCACACGGTTTGATGCATCCGGCATACATTTTTCGTACCAACTCCTTTGGGACATAAATGTACGCGTATTTAGGAACGCTTCATGAATGAGGCCCAGTGAACGTATTCATTTGTTGCATTGATAAAATGATCATCGCTCCTATTGACGACTTGGATGTACCCATCACACAATCTAAATAAATAATCACTGGACAGTGGTTGCACATAATATTATTAAGTAAACAAATACATTGTTGGATTTACTGAAAATAATTATTTTTTAAAATGTAATCTTTTTGAACGATTTACCTAATAATATGATCCAGACACTGTCTATCGATGAATCCATCTAATATTGGTCTGGTATGATATACCAGCAGACGGTCAATCATAGCCTACTTTTACATATTTTTCTTTTTATGACAGCTTTTTGATAACTGCAAGTTAGCTATGCAAAGGAAAATATGACCAATATTATGTTGAAATAACATGCACTCATTCTAATATATTTAAATGCGAAAGATGCTGTATTTTTCATAATAATCTATTGGTGCTAGACATAAACCAACAAACAAAGTTGCGCGGGAAAAAAGTGAAAATTCCGAATACGCGTATCTTGCACGACTTGCAGACACGCCTCGTTTTCATCAAATCTCCACCCCGCGCGCGTAACGCCGCGGATATACTGATATACTACAGTTAAAACTACTCAAATGTCTGAATCACAAATAGATTAAGCAACGCGGAATTTCATTTGTGCGTGCTTATCTCAACTGAGAGTGTTCAGCTGATGTTCAGTCCCTTCCTGCTGGTTCAGTAATCCAGCAGGGCCTCCACATCTCATTAACAGCCCTGAGACAGAACACAAACTTTATAATTACTCCACCATGCAAAAATTATGTTAGCATTGCTTTGGAGAGAGTTTTGTATTTATTTCATTTTCTAGCTGTTACAAGAGAACTGTACAAAATATATGCAAATTAATGCAAAAGAAACTGTTGCCACCAAGCCAGAGGTTATTAGTACAGACATAAAGATTGGTTGAACGGCTGTTCAATATGCAATTTTAATGCCATTTTGTGATTAAAACTACCTCAACTTTTTTTTACAGCCAGCAGGGGTCAGTGTTTGATTTATAAAAAACTTGGACGCCGCGTTACTTTCAGATTGACACTAAGGGCCTGATTTACCAAGATCTTTAGCATGTATAAATCCTTTTAACACATGCAAAACCAATAACATGACAAATTATTGGTCATGGCATTTTTTTCCCACCAATCATTAGTTGTGTTATTAGTTTCGCGTTTGGTAAAAGACACTGAAAGGTCTTAGTAAATCTGGCCCTAAGTGGGAAATGCATATCATGACGTGACATATAATTTAAAATGATAACTCATTATCTGGGGTATCTTCATATTACTAAAGTATTAGTGGATGTTTTTGATTGGTCCAGACAGTTTTTTTGTCCAATGAAGTATATTTTAGATATTTGCAGAATGTTCTGAGAGACAAAGGGCTTTAGAATGGCTGAAGGAGGTGAAATATCCCTTTAAAAAGGCCTGATATACCTTAAGTTAAGATGTGAGTTTGATGATGAAGCAGAATGTTGGCCTTTCTCTGTACACCAAATATTTCTTAAAAAAACAAATGTGTAGTCTGTCCATAGTGTGGAAACTGGGAGGTACAGTCTTCCTCAAAGTTGCAAGCATTTTTATGCACTAGGATGGCTGTCACAAGCAGAGCAGATATCTTACTCTTGTCGGCCACTCTAATCAAGATTTCAACACAAATGTCAGCAACCTCAGCACCTGGGATTCAGTCTTTGTGTGTCCAGTCTTTGCGGGCCAGTCAGGTACCCACAGTCCCATTGCTCTAAATCTGGGGGGCATTCCACAAAGAAGGATTACTGAGTAAAACTGGGGAAACATTACACGTATAGTCGCAGCTGTAATTGTTATGTCTTATGTGTGTGCAAGTGAAAGACTGAAGGCGGAAATGCCACGATTTTATGAAACAAGTTTGATATTATTGGGGCAAGTCTAGTGTGAGGTGTTAGTATGAGACACAGTGTGAGGTGTTAGTGTGAGACACAGTGTGATGTGTTAGTGTGAGACACAGTGTGAGGTGTTAGTGTGAGACACAGTGTGTGGTGTTAGTGTGAGACACAGTGTGAGGTGTTAGTGTGAGACACAGTGTGAGGTGTTAGTGTGAGACACAGTGTGAGGTGTTAGTGTGAGACACAGTGTGAGGTGTTAGTATGAGACACAGTGTGAGGTGTTAGTGTGAGACACAGTGTGAGGTGTTAGTATGAGACACAGTGTGAGGTGTTAGTATGAGACACAGTGTGAGGTGTTAGTGTGAGACACAGTGTGAGGTGTTAGTGTGAGACACAGTGTGAGGTGTTAGTGTGAGACACAGTGTGAGGTGTTAGTGTGAGACACAGTGTGATGTGTTAGTGTGAGACACAGTGTGAGGTGTTAGTGTGAGACACAGTGTGAGGTGTTAGTGTGAGACACAGTGTGAGGTGTTAGTGTGAGACACAGTGTGAGGTGTAAGTGTGAGACACAGTGTGAGGTGTTAGTATGAGACACAGTGTGAGGTGTTAGTGTGAGACACAGTGTGAGGTGTTAGTACGAGACACAGTGTGAGGTGTTAGTATGAGACACAGTGTGAGGTGTTAGTATGAGACACAGTGTGAGGTGTTAGTGTGAGACACAGTGTGAGGTGTTAGTGTGAGACACAGTGTGAGGTGTTAGTATGAGACACAGTGTGAGGTGTTAGTACGAGACACAGTGTGAGGTGTTAGTATGAGACACAGTGTGAGGTGTTAGTACGAGAAACAGTGTGAGGTGTTAGTGTGAGGTGATAGTATGAGACACAGTGTGAGGTGTTAGTGTGAGACACAGTGTGAGGTGTTAGTATGAGACACAGTGTGAGGTGTTAGTATGAGACACAGTATGAGGTGTTAGTACGAGAAACAGCGTGAGGTGTTAGTGTGAGACACATTGTGAGGTGTTAGTATAAGACACAGTGTCAGGTGTTAGTATGAAACACATTGTGAGGTGTTATTATGAGACAGTGTCAGGTGTTAGTGTGATAAACCATGGTTCTGTGTTGGGTCATTTGTGGGATATCTGTATAAAATACGAAACCTTTTTTAGTTTTTATCTCAGATTTATTTGTAGTCAATTCCGGCGACAAATTTTAAACTTCACAAACTTTCACTTACCTCAGGCTCTAAAATGAGATGTTTCATCACACATTTTTTATATTTAGGGATAATAAAATGCCTGTCAATTGGGAGACACACAAAAAAGGTAACAGAAAGTGTAATTACGATAGTTTTGTGTCAATTTAAACTTTTGGGGTCAATTTGGCTGGATAGCTGTCTCCCAGAGCAGCTTCTCTCGGATACACACAGTACCCTCAACCTCCACCGGCCGGCTCTTCTGGGCTGACTGTATCCAAGGTCCTACAACCTACTCCCCCAACCTTCATTTGACTATACTCGTACTGGGCACAGGGTGAAGTGTCTGCATTTAAATTCAAAACAGATACCGAAAACAATATTAATATGGCTTCATTAAAAGGTGTTGTTTTATTTGATGCATAATTTAGAATTAAATGTGCCCCTTTTGAAGCCTTAATAACTGAACAATGAAGTTTCAACAAAATTCCAACAGAGCAGATTAAACATAACATCCGCCTTTATTTGATGTAAAACAAAAAACTGACGAGATATTGAGTATTAGAAATTTAAATCTGCCTGATTTGGTTCGTCGGCTTTCGGCGTTTGCGCACTCCGACCGCAAGGGCACTCAGAGGCTTCCGTAGAACAGGAAAAATGGCGGCGCAATCCAACGATGGTGAAGTTGAAAATCAGATTAACTCCGTTTCAAATGAGGAGGTAAAATTAGACATTTGACTGAATTGAACTGTTGGATAACATATTTAGCAAACAATCTCTTCAATATATTGTGTTTTTATATGTAATAGTGCCTTACTGCATGCTGTAATTGTACCATGTGTTTTACGGGCCTTGTTCGCTCGTAGCGGAGTAAGGCCTCGGCAGCGCTCTCACACACGGCGGGATGATGAAGCTGTTCTAACGGGTGTATTATTCGCTGTGTGTCCGTCAGTCTGCTGCGAAACAGGTAGCAACACCGCTAACTGTATTATTAACTAACGTTACCAAGCTAACTAGATTACTTTGAGGCATAAAATAGATTTGACCTGTCTTAGCTAGCTGTTTAGCTTAGCTGACGTTACTCTTATGAGTGCGGCGTGTCGATCAGCCCCAGCGCTAGTTGGCTAACGTTAGTAACATAGCGAGCTAGGTCGCATTAGGTCCGTTAACTTACTAGATCAGCTGCAGGCAGCGCATTGGCATTTAACTTATTGCTATACAAGTTATTTGGAAAGCTGTACGTCGTTTGTAATAATAGTGGTTTGGCTTTCCGTGTTTCTAGGGTTTAGCCTTTGTAGCTAAGTACGTTAGTTGTATTAGATAGCTAGCATGGGCGAGCTAATGTTAGAGAGCGAACTTCAAGCATGTTGGCTAGCTTTATCGGCGTTAACGTAAGCTCAGGCTAGCGAGTAACGCTACTGACGGCATAAAAAATAAAAATAAAGAAAGAAATAAAGATTTCCCAGCATTTAACGTTATTTGTTGTGTTGAGTATTGTACACACTAAGCTGGTGTGTTGAGTATTGTACACACTAAGCTGGTGTGTTGAGTATTGTAGACACTAAGCTGGTGTGTTGAGTATTGTACACACTAAGCAGGTGTGTTGAGTATTGTAGACACTAAGCTGCTGTGTTGAGTATTGTACACACTAAAGCAAGCTCGGTGTTGTTGTGGTAGTAGTAGCAGTCTGTATGTGGTAACGTTAGTAAATCTAATAATGCAGTACCACGTGCACGCCATTACTGCGTTCGTAACTCACAATCGTTTATAACACTTATGAGCGTGTTGCAGTTACATAACCTTGCACCCGACTAAAGCTGGGTGTTTGTCACGGAAGATATTTACTCAAGTTGCGGAGCGGTCACGGCAAAGTTGTTGAAACTCACTGAAAAAGCGTCAGAAATCAGTGAGTGTATTACACGTTCATTTGTTAAATGTATCGTCTCACGCGCCGCAGTGAGGGACTCGCAATAACATGTGTTACAGTAACGAGTGCTTGAAGTAATAATAAATTAACAACAAAAAAACTACGTTTTTGGCTTGGTGAAAAGCCGCAAAAGACAGGAAATTCAAATGAGCACCACCAAGCCAAACTTCAGCTCTCTACACTATCGGGGATTTCCAGTACTCCGTTTTTTAAATATCTGACTGCTATACAGTTCTGTTGCTGTGTTGGTCTACTGTATTAAAACAACATGTACTCATCACTGGGCAGATTGGTTCAAACCTTCTCTCAAAGAGCCTTATTCATACTCTTAGAGTATGTGCTGCCACCCATGATAGTGACCTGCACAAAAAGGCTTAGTATTTCCCTACTGCAGTTTTGTGTAGGCTGTTTCTCTATTCCTCTTATGCATCATACCAATATTGATAGCTAACGTGTGATAATATTGGTAGGTAGCTTTTGAAAGGTGGATCTAAATCTTTGTTTACATTTCAAATCCTTGTTAGATGTATTCTAAAGCTATATGAGCAGATGTATAATTGTATGCTGTGATTGCATTAGGCTATTCAATGTATACTTTCACCTATTGTTTTTATTTTTACCCTTCGAACTCCACTATGACATATCAGGCCAATTAGGCCTACATGTTATGCTATGACTGAAATCTTATCGACTACTACTCTATGTCGAGAGTGTATGTTTTCATATATTTCATACTTCTTAGGTGTAGATTTTGTGGGTGGTGGTGTAAGCCTAGGCCACATGTCCAGTATAGGCTACTACTTGGATGGATGATTCCATTTCTAATCAACAAATTAAGAGTAGACTCTATGATGGTTTAAGTCAAAATGAAATACCACTGTATTTATGCACTCCAGCAGCAAGTGATAGCCTATTTAGTTTTTAAGTGTATACACAGCCTTCTGTGTAATATAATCAGCGTCACGTGCAGAAATATACAGTGGTGCTAGAAAGTTTGTGAACCCTTTAGAATTTTCTGTATATCTGCATGAATTTGATTTAAAATGTGATCACAAGTCCTAAAACTTGATAAAGTGACCCCGGTTAACAAAAAACTGAAAAAACGTTATTTTTTAATAATTTATTTATGGAGCAAAATTATCCAACATTAAATGCTTTGTTGGAAAAAGTATGTGAACCCTTGGATCATACGCATTTTTAAAGTATCATATTTAATATTTGGTTGCATATCTTTTGCATGCTGTTACTTCCTGAAGTCTGTGACCAATCAACATCAAAAGACTCTCGATATCTTATTTTCAGGTACTTATTTTATAGTACAAGCGATACTATAACCTCTCTGCATTTGAATGGATCTCTATGGGAATTGGGGGGTGAGACTAGATTCAGCTGTAAATTACCGAGGCCAGATATGGAGTAGATGTGGATGGATCACTGCAAGGGTTATTCCTCCTGACTCATTTTTCTATAGAACTCTATGGGGAAAAAAGCCTAATGCAGCAGTCGTAGGCCGCTTACTATTTTGAAGAGTGTGAATTTGGTTCAAACCTTCTCTCAAAGAGCCTATCTTCCCAGCCTAAATGTTGTTTGAAATACAGTAGACCAACATAGCTACAGAACTGTATAGCAGTCAGATATAAAAAATGGAGGACTGAAAATCTCTGATGGCGTAGAGAGCTGAAGTTTGGCTTGGTGGTGCTCATTTGAATTTCCTGTCTTTTGCGGCTTTTGACCAAGCCAAACTTGACTCTTAAAACATAGTTTTTTTTGTTATTAATTCCCAGGGTTTTTACCGGAATGTGTCAATTTCTTAAAAACATGTAATCATATCTATTGTTACACATCCACTTGAACGTTAAATAAACATAACTGAAAATTACACAATCATTAGAAAATGTATAGCTACTGCTAGGAAGTGTAATCAATGTACCTCGAGAACACCCCAATAGACCAGAATAAGTCCAAATAACATTAAATATAATAACATAATATGACCAATTTCATAACACGACATGAGGGGTTCAGTCGGTACACGCCACAGCCTGGTGCTGAGCACTCATTTGTCTGTGGTGTAAGAGGTGCTCGTAATCCTGGCTGCTCTCTGAGCTGGGGCACACTCTGGGTGCGGTAAGAGGGATGTGACATGTGATGTGACTTCCAGCCTCCCGCTTCTGTGACCATGGAGCAGTCCCAGAGGAGCCGGAGCCGAAGTGAGAACAGGAGCCGGAGCAGGAGCCGGGACCGGAGCCGGAGTAAGACCAGGAGCCGGAGCCGGGACCGGAGCCGGAGTAAGACCAGGAGCCGGAGCCGGGACCGGAATCGTAATAAGAACAGGAGCCAGAGCCCGGACCGGAGCCGGAGTAAGAACAGGAGCCGGAGCCCTGACCGGAGCCAGACTGAGAAGAGAAGCCGTAGCAAGAACAGGAGCCGGAGCCAGAGCCGGGAGGGGAGTCGGAGTAAGAACAGGAGCCGGGAGCGAAATCGGAGTAAGAACAGGAGCCGGAGCAGAGACCGGAGCCAGACTGAGAAGAGGAGCCGGAGCCGGGATCAGAGCCAAAGCAGGGACCAGAACCGTAGTCCCTCGGAGCAAGGAGACAGCGACAAGGAAAACAGTAAAATAGGTGAGTTAGGCTTCAGAGCACAAGGGATTAGTACATTGGTTGATGTGGGGATTGGTACATTGGTTGATGTGGGGATTGGTGCATTGGTTGATGTGGGGATTGGTGCATTGGTTGATGTGGGGATTGGGGATGAGTGCATCGGTTGATGTGGGGATCAGTACATTGGTTGATGTGGGGATTGGTGCATCGGTTGATATTCGGTCGCCTTACATACGGTTTGGCCTTCAATACATTTTTGATTGTAAATAGATCTGTCAACCAATGATACACAGTGTTTACCCTAGAATTTTGTTAATTTTTATTAGTGGCTGGTGTTGTGGACCGACCGGGGGAGGGGTGGGTTGCATCTCACATGAGGCGGTGTTGAGTACCGGGAGCTGTATCTTACGAGGCGGTGTTGAGCAGCGGGGGCTGTATCTCACATGAGGCGGTGTTGAGTACCGGGGGCTGTATCTCACGAGGCGGTGTTGAGTAGCGGGGGCTGTATCTCACACGAGGCGGTGTTGAGTAGCGGGAGGCTGTATCTCACATGAGGCGGTGTTGAGTACCGGGGGCAGTATCTCACATGAGGCGGTGTTGAGTAGCAGGAAGCTGTATCTCACATGAGGCGGTGTTGAGTACCGGGGGCTGTATCTCACATGAGGCGGTGTTGAGTACCGGGGGCTGTATCTCACATGAGGCGGTGTTGAGTAGCGGGAAGCTGTATCTCACATGAGGCGGTGTTGAGTACCGGGGGCTGTATCTCACATGAGGCAGTGTTGAGTAGCGGGAGGCTGTATCTCACATGAGGCAGTGTTGAGTAGCGGGAGGCTGTATCTCACATGAGGCAGTGTTGAGTAGCGGGAGGCTGTATCTCACATGAGGCAGTGTTGAGTACCGGGGGCAGTATCTCACATGAGGCGGTGTTGAGTACCGGGGGCTGTATCTCACATGAGGAGGTGTTGAGTAGCGGGAAGCTGTATCTCACATGAGGCGGTGTTGAGTAGCGGGAAGCTGTATCTCACATGAGGCGGTGTTGAGTAGCGGGAAGCTGTATCTCACATGAGGCGGTGTTGAGTAGCGGGAGGCTGTATCTCACATGAGGCGGTGTTGAGTAGCGGGAAGCTGTATCTCACGAGGCGGTGTTGAGTAGCGGGGGCTGTATCTCACATGAGGCGGTGTTGAGTACCGGGGGCTGTATCTCACATGAGGCGGTGTTGAGTAGCGGGAAGCTGTATCTCACATGAGGCGGTGTTGAGTACCGGGGGCTGTATCTCACATGAGGCAGTGTTGAGTAGCGGGAGGCTGTATCTCACATGAGGCAGTGTTGAGTAGCGGGAGGCTGTATCTCACATGAGGCAGTGTTGAGTAGCGGGAGGCTGTATCTCACATGAGGCAGTGTTGAGTAGCGGGAGGCTGTATCTCACATGAGGCGGTGTTGAGTACCGGGGGCAGTATCTCACATGAGGCGGTGTTGAGTACCGGGGGCTGTATCTCACATGAGGAGGTGTTGAGTAGCGGGAAGCTGTATCTCACATGAGGCGGTGTTGAGTAGCGGGAAGCTGTATCTCACATGAGGCGGTGTTGAGTAGCGGGAAGCTGTATCTCACATGAGGCGGTGTTGAGTAGCGGGAGGCTGTATCTCACATGAGGCGGTGTTGAGTAGCGGGAAGCTGTATCTCACGAGGCGGTGTTGAGTAGCGGGGGCTGTATCTCACATGAGGCGGTGTTGAGTAGCGGGAAGCTGTATCTCACATGAGGCGGTGTTGAGTACCGGGGGCTGTATCTCACATGAGGCAGTATCTCACATGAGGCGGTGTTGAGTACCGGGGGCTGTATCTCACATGAGGCAGTGTTGAGTAGCAGGAGGCTGTATCTCACATGAGGCGGTGTTGAGTAGCGGGAAGCTGTATCTCACATGAGGCGGTGTTGAGTAGCGGGAAGCTGTATCTCACATGAGGCGGTGTTGAGTAGCGGGAGGCTGTATCTCACATGAGGCGGTGTTGAGTAGCGGGAGGCTGTATCTCACATGAGGCGGTGTTGAGTAGCGGGAGGCTGTATCTCACATGAGGCAGTGTTGAGTAGCGGGAGGCTGTATCTCACATGAGGCGGTGTGGATGGAGGCGGAGTTCAGGCTGCGATGTCAGTCTCTTCCTGTTTGAGTTGTCGTGTGAACCTCTCACTACCACCCTTCCACTGTGAAAAACTCCAGGTCTGCATTTGTGGCAACAGGTGTTGAATTGCTAACCGAGAGCGTGATATCATATTCGACAGACTGTCTGAAATATTTTTAGATTCTCTTGTCACTTGGCATAGCTGTAAGAATGAATCTAGTTTTGGAAGTCAGCCCAGGGGGATGATGGGAGTTAAATGGCGTTTGAGGGCCAGTCGGTTGTTTGAGAGACAATCTATTTTGCTCTGCTTGCGTTCCTGTATCGGCCTGATCAGGCTGCTCTTCAATCAGACCAACTCACACAAATTTGCCTTGTTGCTTTTCAGGCTGAAATGTTTAAGCAAAATAAGACTGTCTAGTGCTAAAATCGTAATAAAATTTTAACACTTAATGTGCATCTGCTGCCATGATAGTCCTCTAGTGTCGGTCGGATTGAGGCTCACAAATGTCACTGTGGCAGCTTGGAGGTTTCATCGTCTTTTATCTGTCTGTGTGTCTGTCTGTCGGCAGTGGACACTGGGGAGGGGGTCCAGCCTAGCCCGGCAGAGGCGAGGCAGGGCGCGAGCTCGGGGGGAGGGTCCAGGGCCAGCCAATCGGACAGTGACGGCAGCGGGGACAGCGACAGCGAGGACGACGAAGGCCACAGGATGAAGAGCAGCGTGGCCCAGATCAGGGTGAGCAGAGCTTAGGGGCCACAATTAAAACACTGCTTAACACTGCTCAAAGCAGTAGCATTAACACTGTGCTCAGCCGTTTCATGTCTCTAGCCAAGCTGTCTGGTTGCATACAGAGTCCTGTAACGTTAACCCATACGACCGATACCATTCATTACCTACCGAACAGAATCCAACGCAGATTTCGGTGCCACTGTAAAATACAATGCACGAGCTTCCGATTGCTAACATTATTTAACGACGGCTCAGTCAGTGACCGCAGGTAGCCTACTGTTAGCAAGCCAGCTAACGTTAAACTCGGTCAATTTTCTAAAAGCGAAACTCTCTAAAGTCTCTGTATTTTACCCAAAATTATTCAGACGAATGCTTAAAACCAATAGCTTGCAGAGGGGGGAACACGTCAATAATGTCGCATTTGTTGACCTAGGATACATTTGAAAGCATGCAGGGATGCATCTTCGACTGCTTGAAAAGTAACGTTAGCCTACAGGCTAAGTATAATTTAAACAGTTAAGAGGTAATCGCTATATTGTATATATGTTACATGTATTTGCCTTTGTAAAAAATACGTTCTTTAATGTCTTTGCTCTTTTTTATTAGTTTTTTCGGAGCTGTAGTGTAGACGAGAGTGATTGTGATTCCGGGTCAGTTGGCCAATCAACGCAGAGCATGTGAAAAAAACCTGAACCACCCACTCAAAACAGCTGCAGGAGTAAAAAAAAAACTCACTGGATTTATATTTTTAAAAAAATTAAAAAATATTGCAATACTTTTTCCCTTAAAAAACCTTATAAACATGTTTGGTAGACCTTGTAGAATAATATAAAATTGACAAAAAATAGTATGATATGGGACCTTTTAAGAGCAGCTGTTCCCAGCATTTTGGCGAATCGGCGCTATATCGTAGAGTGCAGGAGTAGGCTAATGATGCGTCAAGGTCAAAATGAATAAAGTAGGCATTTGCGGTCAAATATAAACATGTATTTTAAATAGTTTCATTATTTAATTGTACAAACGCAAAGTAACATTACGGAATACTAACACTTTGTTCATAGAGGCCTACTTGCATTAGAATGTTGCTGTAGCCGACACGATTCCGCGACCCAATAGAACTCTCCCGCGACCCACAGTTTATGCACCGCTGCTTTAAAGCACTAACTCCCAATGGCCCTTTATCTGTCACTGTAAGGCCCAAACTCCCAATGGCCCTTTATCTGTCACTGTAAGGCCTAAACTCCCAATGGCCCTTTATCTGTCACTGTAAGGCCCAAACTCCCAATGGTGTTTTATCTGTCACTGTAAGGCCTAAACTCCCAATGGCCCTTTATCTGTCACTGTAAGGCCTAAACTCCCAATGGCCCTTTATCTGTCACTGTAAGGCCCAAACTCCCAATGGTGTTTTATCTGTCACTGTAAGGCCCAAACTCCCAATGGTGTTTTATCTGTCACTGTAAGGCCCAAACTCCCAATGGCCCTTTATCTGTCACTGTAAGGCCCAAACTCCCAATGGTGTTTTATCTGTCACTGTAAGGCCCAAACTCCCAATGGCCCTTTACTTGTCACTGTAAGGCCTAAACTCCCAATGGCCCTTTATCTGTCACTGTAAGGCCCAAACTCCCAATGGCCCTTTACTTGTCACTGTAAGGCCTAAACTCCCAATGGCCCTTTACTTGTCACTGTAAGGCCCAAACTCCCAATGGCCCTTTATCTGTCACTGTAAGGCCCAAACTCCCAATGGCCCGTTATCTGTCACTGTAAGGCCCAAACTCCCAATGGCCCTTTATCTGTCACTGTAAGGCCCAAACTCCCAATGGCCCTTTATCTGTCACTGTAAGGCCCAAACTCCCAATGGCCCTTTATCTGTCACTGTAAGGCCCAAACTCCCAATGGCCCTTTACTTGTCACTGTAAGGCCCAAACTCCCAATGGCCCTTTATCTGTCACTGTAAGGCCTAAACTCCCAATGGCCCTTTATCTGTCACTGTAAGGCCCAAACTCCCAATGGCCCTTTATCTGTCACTGTAAGGCCCAAACTCCCAATGGTGTTTTATCTGTCACTGTAAGGCCCAAACTCCCAATGGCCCTTTACTTGTCACTGTAAGGCCTAAACTCCCAATGGCCCTTTATCTGTCACTGTAAGGCCCAAACTCCCAATGGCCCTTTACTTGTCACTGTAAGGCCTAAACTCCCAATGGCCCGTTATCTGTCACTGTAAGGCCCAAACTCCCAATGGCCCGTTATCTGTCACTGTAAGGCCCAAACTTCCAATGGCCCTTTATCTGTCACTGTAAGGCCCAAACTCCCAATGGCCCTTTATCTGTCACTGTAAGGCCCAAACTCCCAATGGCCCTTTATCTGTCACTGTAAGGCCCAAACTCCCAATGGCCCTTTATCTGTCACTGTAAGGCCCAAACTCCCAATGGCCCTTTACTTGTCACTGTAAGGCCCAAACTCCCAATGGCCCTTTATCTGTCACTGTAAGGCCTAAACTCCCAATGGCCCTTTATCTGTCACTGTAAGGCCCAAACTCCCAATGGCCCTTTATCTGTCACTGTAAGGCCTAAACTCCCAATGGCCCTTTATCTGTCACTGTAAGGCCTAAACTCCCAATGGCCCTTTATCTGTCACTAAGGCCCAAACTCTGAATGGCCCTTTACTTGTCACTGTAAGGCCCAAACTCTGAATGGCCCTTTACTTGTCACTGTAAGGCCCAAACTCCCAATGGCCCTTTATCTGTCACTGTAAGGCCTAAACTCCCAATGGCCCTTTATCTGTCACTGTAAGGCCCAAACTCCCAATGGCCCTTTATGTGTCACTGTAAGGCCCAAACTCCCAATGGTGTTTTATCTATCACTGTAAGGCCCAAACTCCCAATGGCCCTTTACTTGTCACTGTAAGGCCTAAACTCTGAATGGCCTTTTACCTGTCACTGTAAGGCCCAAACTCCCAACGGCCCTTTATCTGACAGCAAAGTCACTGCACGGTATCGATGATTTTGCTGATGCCTGCATTTTCATTTTCCCTGTGCCAAATTGAAATTCATATTTCATGATCACATGCCTGGCTTTGACAGGGCTGCATGGCTTGTGGTCTAATAAGCAGTCTGAACCATTTTGTTTAGTGCTGAAAAATGTACCTGAATGTACATAATTATCTTGTTTTGAAGGAAAAAAGCAGGAAAAAAGCAAGCGGGCTAGTGGATGTACTGTTACAGAGTCATGGACACACACACCGGTTTCCATAGAGATTGGATGCACCTTGTTTACAAGCGCTCCTCTGCCAGATTAGTTTGGCTGCATGCATCAATTGTCTCACACCAAATCCCTTTTTGCAGTGTGTGAATCACGACTCGTTCTGTGAATTATAGCGCAGAGCTACCTGAATCACGACTCGTCCTGTGAATTATAGCGCAGAGCTACCTGAATCACGACTCGTCCTGTGAATTATAGCGCAGAGCTACCTGAATCACGACTCATCCTGTGAATTATAGCGCAGAGCTACCTGAATCACGACTCGTCCTGTGAATTATAGCGCAAAGCTACCTGAATCACGACTCGTCCTGTGAATTATAGCGCAGAGCTACCTGAATCACGACTCGTCCTGTGAATTATAGCGCAGAGCTACCTGAATCACGACTCGTCCTGTGAATTATAGCGCAGTTCTTTGTGCCTGGTTAACACGTGTGACGGGGGCTCGTCATTCGCTTTTAGCTGTGCGGAAACAAACGGTGTTTGGGCCTGTAGAGAAGGAGTATAGCTTCTTCTCTACAGGCTGGCCGTTCAAAGGTTTAAATTCTCTGTACTTTTGACCAAAAGTTCCTGGTGTTAGGTAGTCGTCTGTAGAGTTTGCGTTGACGACGTTCCTGTGTCTTTCCAGCGTGGCTCCGGGGACGGAAACAGGACCAGGTGGAGGAGCTCCTCGACAGAGCACAGGTGGGTACCTGGGATCCTTTCATCTTCCCCAACTCTGTAATCCTTAAACAAACTCCTCCTGGGACATTCTGCCTGGTGTAATGTGGTTGAAACGAGGTCATGATTTGGTGAAAAGTGTGTGTTTTTGTGAATCTGAGCGGTGGGTGTGTTTCAGGAACAGAGAGCGGGGACGTTCCCGTTCCCGGTCCAGGTCCCGGTCCCGGTCCCACAGCCAGGACAGGGAGCGGTCCGAGGAGCGGGGGCGTCGCTATGGCAGAGGTTACTATAGCGCCGGCAGAAACCGAGACAGGTGAGAGAGAATGCATCCTTAGACTTATAACATGTGGGCCCACCTTACACTGGCACCAGCACTATATCCTAGCCCACCTTACACTGGCACCAGCACTATATCCTAGCCCACCTTACACTGGCACCAGAACTATATCCTAGCCCACCTTACACTGGCACCAGCACTATATCCTAGCCCACCTTACACTGGCACCAGAACTATATCCTAGCCCACCTTACACTGGCACCAGAACTATATCCTAGCCCACCTTACACTGGCACCAGCACTATATCCTAGCCCACCTTACACTGGCACCAGCACTATATCCTCGCCCACCTTACACTGGCACCAGCACTATATCCTAACCCCCCATCATTAACATTATGGACAGTCTGCCCTCCAACAGTCTGTTGAACTGGCAGCTCTGTGTACCCCACCCAAGGCTTGCAGCACTCTCACCCCGTTGATCATTGGCCAACGTTTAAAATGTAGTTTCCATGTGTGTGGAAAATATGGTACCGTCTTCATCTGTATATCCTGTATATCTCCCACCAGGGATAGAATAATAAGCAAGTGTCACCACATTGTGGCTTATACATGTGTACAGACTCTACCACTATTCATAAACAGTTTACATATTCATACTATTCATACACACTTTTATAAATAGCTTGTGGAAAATGGTCTGTCTATTTCCACCATTAAATTTATTCTTCTTAACAGCAGTTGACAGAGATACAGCAATGCACTCTGGATTCAGCGGAGTTAATCTGAATCCTGTTCTGTGAAATGTATCACTTTAAATACCATTTTCGGGCTTTGTTTTCTACAGGCGGGAAACAGAAATGTATATTCAAAAATTATGTGATTGATTTAAGGAAGCCACTGTTTGTTCATTAGTAGGGGGTCTGAAGGTACAACTTCCCGTGGTCTAACCAGGAACCAGTCTATTGTATTGCTAATCTAATTTTCTTGGTTGGAATAGGCCTTGATCACTCACTCCCAGCTGCTATTCTATAATTGAAAACTATGCCTATCAGTGGCGAAGAGTCACTGCTTACACTTACATTTTAACCTTTCATTGTATTTATGATAAGTTGGTTGATTTGGCTGGCAGCGTGGTTGATTTGTCAGTGTTTGAGTGGATCACGTAAATTTAGAATCTTACACCCCCATGGAAAAGAAGTTGAAGAACGCACTGTAGATCAGTGATCCTCAACCCTGTTCCTGGAGATCTACTGTCCTGTCCTACCATTCCAGCTCTAACAAAGCACACCTCATTCAACAGCTAGAGATCCCATTGAGCTGCTAATTAGTAGAATCGGGTGTGCCAAATTAGGCTTGAAATGAAAACCTACAGGACGTTAGATCTCCAGGAACACGGTTGCGGCCCACTGCTGTAGGTAAATGACAAACTTAGATGGCCTGTTCTCCTCATTATGTGTTCTTATGTTCTAGATGGGCTGAATGGCCTGTTCCCCACATTATGTGTTCTTATGTTCTAGATCAGGGGTTCTCGAACTTTTTGTTTATGCGGACCACTTTTTATTATCAAGGATTTTCGCGGACCACCTCGCATCGGGAGTGCAATCACCTTTTTTCTTATTTATTTATTTTTTTAAATAAAAATTTTATTTAACGATGTGCTGCTGTCCTGTGTATGTGTGTATGTATGTGTGTGTGTGTGAGTGTGAGTGTGTTAGAGTGCGGATCGGGCCGCATATTTCTGTCCGAACCCGACCGAGTCCGAGATAGTAGTAACCGAGCCCGACCCGAACCCGACAGGAATTCTGCTTTTTATGTCCGAACCCGACAGGAATTCTGCTTTTTATGTCCGAACCCGACCCGAGCCCGACGCGGTTAATGTAAGGCACTGAAGCGCTGACATTGTGTTTCCCTGTCACGCAGTTGTTGTTACCATGGTTACAGCTTCCCTGTTTAGTGGACACTGGGCACCTAAATGGCCGTCAAAAGGCATTGTTTTATTGGTAGATAACAGACACACACACAATATTCGGTATCATTTTTATTTATTTCACACTATATTTTCACCAAAAACAACTTGAAGCACCATGTGAAGTAAGCTAACCCATCCTAATTAGTAGTTCAAAAGTAAAATGTTCGCTAGTTGTTCGGCCGCCGTGACCGAGCCCGACCCGAGCCCGAACATCATTTTTAAAGTTTAGTCCGAGCCCGGCCCGACCCATCGGGTTCGGGTCGGGTATTCACCCTCTAGTGTGTGTGTGGCCCTGAACAGCTAATAGAGGGAAACACACACACACACACACACACACACACACACACACACACACACACACACACACACACACACACACACACACACACACACACACACACACACACACACACACACACACGACAGCAGCACACCGTTAAATAAAATTTTTATAAAAAAAAGGTGATTGCGCCCCCCCCCCCCCGCTTTAACCGACTCTCCCGATGCGAGGTGGTCCGCGAAAACACCGGTACAACCAGACGATGGTGCAATTTAGCTATTGCAAGATAGTGAGTAAACACATTCACGTTCATTCATTCTTTTTTCTACGGACCACCTGCAGTACCCTCGCGGACCACCAGTAGTCCGCGGACCACAGTTTGAGAACCGCTGTTCTAGATGGGCTGAATGGCCTGTTCTCCTCATTGTGTTCTTATGTTCTAGATGGGCTGAATGGCCTGTTTCCCCTCTATTAGCTGTTCAGTGTTAACCCCCCAACCCCACACACACTGTCCAATCAGGTCGAGGGAACGGTATTCCAGCAGGGAGCGGTATCGGGAGCGGCGCTCCAGCAGAGAGGGGGATTGGGAACGGCGCTCCAGTCGGGAGAGGGAAACTGAACCCCGCCGGCGGGGCAGATCGGCTTCCCCAGCGCAGAGGGATGACCCCCCCGGGGAGCAGCCCCCCGAAAAGAAGAGGAAGGAGGCGCTGGACCCCATCCTGACCCGTACAGGAGGAGCCTACATCCCCCCCGCCAGACTGCGCATGATGCAGGCCCAGATCACTGACAAGAGCAGGTGAGCCAGCGCACTTTCAACCCTCATGATATTCAAACACACTTTCAGCCCTCATGCTATTCAAACACACTTTCAGCCCTCATGCTATTCAAACACACTTTCAGCCCTCATGCTATTCATACACACTTTCAGCCCTCATGCTATTTAAACACACTTTCAGCCCTCATGCTATTTAAACACACTTTCAGCCCTCATGCTATTCAAACACACTTTCAGCCCTCATGCTATTCAAACACACTTTCAGCCCTCATGCTATTCAAACACACTTTCAGCCCTCATGCTATTCAAACACACTTTCAGCCCTCATGCTATTCAAACACACTTTCAGCCCTCATGCTATTCAAACACACTTTCAGCCCTCATGCTATTCAAACACACTTTCAGCCCTCATGCTATTCAAACACACTTTCAGCCCTCATGCTATTCATACACACTTTCAGCCCTCATGCTATTCAAACACACTTTCAGCCCTCATGCTATTCAAACACACTTTAAGCCCTCATGCTATTCAAACACACTTTCAGCCCTCATGCTATTCAAACACACTTTCAGCCCTCATGCTATTCAAACACACTTTCAGCCCTCATGCTATTCAAACACACTTTCAGCCCTCATGCTATTCAAACACACTTTCAGCCCTCATGCTATTTAAACACACTTTCAGCCCTCATGCTATTCATACACACTTTCAGCCCTCATGCTATTCATACACACTTTCAGCCATCATGCTATTCATACACACTTTCAGACCTGGTTAACAAACATCTATCATAATAACACCCTACAGGACCTTCTGTTAGCTGGTGCTCTTATCCAGAGCAACAGAACCAGACCTGGTTAACAAACATCCACCATAATAACACCCTACAATACCTTCTTTTTTAGATAGATAGATTCCTTTATTGTTACATCCAGGTACAAATACAAGGAGTAAAATTCTTTGGTCTTGGCTCCACAACATCCTCACAGCAACATACAAGATAAAATAAAAATAAAATAAAAAATAAAAAATATATACAGACAATATTAAATAATAATAATAATAATAATGAGTGCAACAGTGGGTTAGCAGCATGGTTGTGCAAAACTTCTGTTAGCTGGTGCTCTTATCCAGAGCACCAGAACCAGACCTGGTTAACAAACATCCATCATAATAACACCCTACAATACCTTCTGTTAGCTGGTGCTCTTATCCAGAGCAACAGAACCAGACCTGATTAACAAACATTCCCAGACCAGCGAGTGTAGCTACATCAATAAAGTACTAAATGTAAACTTAACTTGTACAGGGAGGCTTTGAACTGTCAGGGTTGGAGGGAAACATGGAAATGACTGCAGGATCATCATATTGTCACACCAAATTTCATAAGTGCACGTGTACAGATCGCTAATTTCAAGTCGTTAACAGCAAGAATTCCAATGTATATTTTTTGTTAACGTTCTTCTCACCGTCTCACCTGAAGTCGTTCAAATTTTAGCACTAAGCGTTGCTATCCTGTCAAGCAAGGCATTGTGCTCTGGGTGTTTGTATTGTCAGCAGATGGGGAAAAGAAAGCTAAAGCCAATGCAGAAAGTGGCTATTTGTAGTTATTCCATTTTTCTTTCTGTCTAAAGTGTGTTACGAGAAGAGAAACAACGTCTTCCATCCGCTGCGTCTTTTGCTCTGACCTTTTGTGGTTCTTTTCAGTCTGGCTTACCAAAGAATGAGCTGGGAGGCACTGAAGAAGTCCATTAATGGCCTCATTAATAAAGTCAACGTGTCCAACATTGGCAACATCATCCAAGAGCTTCTGCAAGAGAACATCGTGAGGGGCAGGTAAGCGCTAGCCCTGTTAGCTTCAGGGTAAACCACATTATGCAGCAGCCTTACAGCGCTAGCCCTGTTAGCTTCAGGGTAAACCACATTATGCAGCAGCCTTACAGCGCTAGCCCTGTTAGCTTCAGGGTAAACCACATTATGCAGCAGCCTTACAGCGCTAGCCCTGTTAGCTTCAGGGTAAACCACATTATGCAGCAGCCTTACAGCGCTAGCCCTGTTAGCTTCAGGATAAACCACATTATGCAGCAGCCTTACAGCGCTAGCCCTGTTAGCTTCAGGGTAAACCGCATTATGCAGCAGCCTTACAGCGCTAGCCCTGTTAGCTTCAGGATAAACCACATTATGCAGCAGCCTTACAGCGCTAGCCCTGTTAGCTTCAGGGTAAACCACATTATGCAGCAGCCTTACAGCGCTAGCCCTGTTAGCTTCAGGGTAAACCACATTATGCAGCAGCCTTACAGCGCTAGCCCTGTTAGCTTCAGGGTAAACCGCATTATGCAGCAGCCTTACAGCGCTAGCCCTGTTAGCTTCAGGGTAAACCGCATTATGCAGCAGCCTTACAGCGCTAGCCCTGTTAGCTTCAGGGTAAACCGCATTCTGCAGCAGCCTTACAGCGCTAGCCCTGTTAGCTTCAGGGTAAACCGCATTCTGCAGCAGCCTTACAGCGCTAGCCCTGTTAGCTTCAGGGTAAACCACATTATGCAGCAGCCTTACAGCGCTAGCCCTGTTAGCTTCAGGGTAAACCGCATTATGCAGCAGCCTTACCGCGCTAGCCCTGTTAGCTTCAGGGTAAACTGCATTCTACAGCAGTGTGTGCAGTTGTGTGTGTTTGTGTGTGTGTGTGCAGGAGTGTGCGTGCGTGCGTGCGTTTCTACGTGTCGTACAGTGTATTGTGATTTGGAGCTGTGAGGGTGCAGTGTGTGTGTTTGTCCTACAGGGGGCTCCTGTCTCGCTCCGTGCTCCAGGCTCAGAGCGCATCGCCTATCTTCTCTCACGTCTATGCCGCCGTAGTGGGCATCATCAACTCGAAGTTCCCTCAGCTCGGAGAGCTCATTCTGAAGAGGATCATCCTGAACTTCCGCAAGGGATACAGGAGGAACGACAAGGTGAGGCTACCGTGGCCCCAGAGATCACTGCAGATTTCCACTCCAAAATGCTCACTGCAAAGTGCTCACTGCAAATGCATCACTATGGGGTGCTCACATTGAGCCATTACTGCAAATGCATCAGAGTGAACAGCTCACTTGCAAACCCGCTGGAAATCATGCAGTTGCATCTGACATCTTTCTCTTTCCTCTTTTCCCAGCAACAATGTCTGACGGCGTCCAAGTTTGTGGCTCACCTGATTAATCAGAATGTGGTAAGTCTCATTGGGCCGCAATGCTGCTCTTTCCTGTCTCTCTGTTTTAGGCAGCCAGTCTGGGTCCACTGATGAAGAGGGTGTCGATGTAAATGTTTGTTTTTCATTTAATGGAGGTGATACGTGCCAAATAGCTGTGGTCTTTTTACCCATGATTTCTATTGGTTTAGCTTCACAAGGCAATGGTAGTGGATTCGTTTGGTAAGGGTGTTTTTTCACTGGGCATGCTTTGATGTAACAGGGAACAATAGGCCATGTTTATTTACAGAATGGTAAATGGACTGCACTTATATAACGCCTTTTTCCAAAGCGCTTTACAATGGCCTCTCACTCACCCGTTCACACACACACACACACTTTGAGGCACAGTTAAAAGGTGCTGCTTTAAGGTAAAAAAATAAATAAATAAGAGTTCACACACCAATGGCGGCAGCTGCCATGCAAGGCGCTAGCCTGCTCATTGGGAGCAATTTGGGGTTCGGTGTCTTGCCCAAGGACACTTCGACAAGTGGACAGGAGGAGCCGGGGATCGAACCGCCAACCCTGCGATCAGCGGACGACCCGCTCTACCTCCTGAGCCACAGCCGCCCATAGAAGTATGCTGTTGTGACATTAACCCCTTCCTGCAGACCCCCGGTGGCCGTAGCGCAGGCACCGTCAGATTGCTAAACTCAAACATTCATTGCTACTGCAACCAAACTATGAGTGGAAACTCTGTCCTAGCTTTATTAGTACATGATGCATGACAACTATGCCAAATACGAGGTTTCTAAAGGCTATTGTTGTGTAGGTGGTGGTCCATTTAACAAGCAACCCCCACCTAGTCTCACCTGCAACTATAACATTACAGTTAGCATACAAACATCAGTATAGGAACAACTAGAAACAAGAAGAAAAAGAAACAAAAAAAATAAAAGGCTAAAAATAAATCTAAGTATTAGGTATTTTTTTTTTTTTTTTTTTTTTTTTTTTTGTTTTTTTTTTTTTTTTTTTTTTTTTTTTTTTTTTTTTTTTTTTTTTTTTTTTTTTTTTTTTTTGGGAGGTTTAGACAGGTAGGGAAGGGAGGAGGGGAGAGGAGGAGAGAGGAGAGAGGAGAAGAGGAGTCTTGCAATCTGCGCTTGAAGGGCGGCTTCGCTTGTTCTGACCTTGCTTTCCACCACAGTGGGACCAGGGGGACCTCAGGACCAGACAGGGGACTAGCATTGAAGGGGGGGGGGGGGGAGGGGGGGGGGGGGAGTCCTGAGGAGGCGGAGCGGAGGAAGCAGGTGTGTATGTAGGTTAGTTTTTTGGAGGTTTGGGGGGGCAGATCCAGGGACTGCCTGCCTGGAAGCACCAATGTTTTGAATGTTTTTGTTTTGGTTGATGCAGCTATCCAGTCCAGTGGCAGGAGAGGGGGGGGGGGGGGGGGGTGGGGGGGAGTGGGGGGAGGACCAGGCGGCGCGCTGCGCTTCTGTTAAAGCTGAAGGGGTCTAATGGCCGATGCTGGCAGGCCAGCCAGGAGAGAGTTGCAATAGTCCAGGCGGGACAGCACCATTGCTTGGACCCAAGCGTGACACAGTGGACAATAGCATCTATCTGGGAATTCATAAAAATATTCTTTCACCACCAGAAACTTATATTCTATCATATTATCATACCAACAAGCTAAAGCCAACAATAGCCTGAATGTGTGCCAATACAGTGGTGAAAAACACTGCTTACTCAATGGCGAAATAAACAAGCCAACATGGTTTTGTTAAAAATAATTATTTCTTGATGAGGCATTTTTTTTCACTCATAATAAATTAATGTCAATTAAAGGATGGATTTTTCTCATTTTTTCAGTGTTTATTTTTTTCTGATTAAGCTAATTCACCAAACGGTGAATTATTTTATAGCCTTTTTTTTTTTTTTACTCATCTTTACCAGGGGTACCAACAAATCTGAGCACGTCTGTATGTAATAGTATTAGCATTAGCAGAGATAGCCCTGATGATTGAATGAAAATGTGTAGCAGCATTAGCGGCGAGAGCCATAATGATTGTGTTTTGTGCTCTGCTGCGGAACCCGTGCCCCAGGCCCACGAGGTTCTCTGCCTTGAGATGCTGACCCTGCTCCTGGAGCGACCCACGGATGACAGCGTGGAGGTGGCCATCAGCTTCCTCAAGGACTGCGGCCTGAAGCTGACCGAGGTCTCGCCTCGGGGCATCAATGGTACGCCCACAGCCTATATATAGCGCGCCTTTGATTTCGGAATTGTTGAGCGTTTTGAAAAAGTCACCTCAGCTGCCACCAGTGTGCAGCAGTACAGCTTTTCCCATGACTGATGCCACTGACCGTTTTTACATTACTGATGTCACACAAGTACACAGCTCTGTAGTAAACTGCAATGCTTTCTATATTTATTATTATATATTAACGGTTCTTTCACTTCCGATACTGTTTTTTTTTTTTTTTTGTGTTATTTTTTATGATAGTAATTTTTTGCTTTCTCATGCATGCTTTTTAAAAAATGATGAGCATCATGTTGTAATTCTATATACCCCACATTTGCAACAAACTTGAATTTGAACTTGAGCTTAACACAGATTGTCTCTCTGCAGCCATATTTGAGCGGCTGCGTAACATCCTGCACGAGTCGGAGATCGACAAGCGCGTGCAGTACATGATCGAGGTGATGTTCGCCATCAGGAAGGACGGCTTTAAGGACCACCCCATCATCCCCGAGGGCCTGGACCTGGTGGAGGAGGAGGACCAGTTCACCCACATGCTGCCCCTGGAGGACGAGTACAACCAGGAGGATATTCTCAGTGAGCACCTCCTTCAATCCAGCTCCGCCCACATCTCCAGCTCGGTCGCTTCACACCGCATTACACTCAGGACCAGGATTACACCTGAACGAAGGGTCCCTCAGGACTGGCCCTCTAGACCAGGATTACACATTAAAGCAGGCTCTCTCAGGACTAGCCCTCTAGACCAGGATTACACCTTAAAGCAGGCTCTCTCAGGACTAGCACTCTAGACCAGGATTACACCTGAACGAAGGGTCCCTCAGGACTGGCCCTCTAGACCAGGATTACACCTTAAAGCAGGCTCTCTCAGGACTGGCCCTCTAGACCAGGATTACACCTTAAAGCAGGGTCCCTCAGGGACTGGCCCTCTCGACCAGGATTACACCTTAAAGCAGGCTCTCTCAGGACTAGCCCTCTAGACCAGGATTACACCTTAAAGCAGAGTCTCTCAGGACTGGCCCTCTAGACCAGGATTACACCTTAAAGCAGGGTCCCTCAGGGACTGGCCCTCTCGACCAGGATTACACCTTAAAGCAGGCTCTCTCAGGACTAGCCCTCTAGACCAGGATTACACCTTAAAGCAGAGTCTCTCAGGACTGGCCCTCTAGACCAGGATTACACCTTAAAGCAGAGTCTCTCAGGACTGGCCCTCTAGACCAGGATTACACCTTAAAGCAGGCTCTCTCAGGACTAGCCCTCTAGACCAGGATTACACCTTAAAGCAGAGTCTCTCAGGACTGGCCCTCTAGACCAGGATTACACCTTAAAGCAGGGTCCCTCAGGGACTGGCCCTCTAGACCAGGATTACACCTTAAAGCAGAGTCTCTCAGGACTGGCCCTCTAGACCAGGATTACACCTTAAAGCAGGGTCCCTCAGGGACTGGCCCTCTAGACCAGGATTACACCTTAAAGCAGAGTCTCTCAGGACTGGCCCTCTAGACCAGGATTACACCTTAAAGCAGGCTCTCTCAGGACTAGCCCTCTAGACCAGGATTACACCTTAAAGCAGAGTCCCTCAGGACTGGCCCTCTAGACCAGGATTACACCTTAAAGCAGGGTCCCTCAGGGACTGGCCCTCTAGACCAGGATTACACCTTAAAGCAGAGTCCCTCAGGACTGGCCCTCTAGACCAGGATTACACCTTAAAGCAGGGTCCCTCAGGGACTGGCCCTCTAGACCAGGATTACACCTTAAAGCAGAGTCCCTCAGGGACTGGCCCTCTAGACCAGGATTACACCTTAAAGCAGAATCCCTCAGGACTGGCCCTCTCGACCAGGATTACACCTTAAAGCAGGCTCTCTCAGGACTAGCCCTCTAGACCAGGATTACACCTTAAAGCAGAGTCTCTCAGGACTGGCCCTCTAGACCAGGATTACACCTTAAAGCAGAGTCTCTCAGGACTGGCCCTCTAGACCAGGATTACACCTTAAAGCAGGCTCTCTCAGGACTAGCCCTCTAGACCAGGATTACACCTTAAAGCAGAGTCTCTCAGGACTGGCCCTCTAGACCAGGATTACACCTTAAAGCAGGGTCCCTCAGGGACTGGCCCTCTAGACCAGGATTACACCTTAAAGCAGAGTCTCTCAGGACTGGCCCTCTAGACCAGGATTACACCTTAAAGCAGGGTCCCTCAGGGACTGGCCCTCTAGACCAGGATTACACCTTAAAGCAGAGTCTCTCAGGACTGGCCCTCTAGACCAGGATTACACCTTAAAGCAGGCTCTCTCAGGACTAGCCCTCTAGACCAGGATTACACCTTAAAGCAGAGTCCCTCAGGACTGGCCCTCTAGACCAGGATTACACCTTAAAGCAGGGTCCCTCAGGGACTGGCCCTCTAGACCAGGATTACACCTTAAAGCAGAGTCCCTCAGGACTGGCCCTCTAGACCAGGATTACACCTTAAAGCAGGGTCCCTCAGGGACTGGCCCTCTAGACCAGGATTACACATTAAAGCAGAGTCCCTCAGGGACTGGCCCTCTAGACCAGGATTACACCTTAAAGCAGAGTCCCTCAGGACTGGCCCTCTAGACCAGGATTACACCTTAAAGCAGGGTCCCTCAGGGACTGGCCCTCTAGACCAGGATTACACCTTAAAGCAGAGTCCCTCAGGGACTGGCCCTCTAGACCAGGATTACACCTTAAAGCAGAGTCCCTCAGGGACTGGCCCTCTAGACCAGGATTACACCTTTAAGCAGAATCCCTCAGGGCTACCCTCTGTAGCTGTGCCTCAAATAGTCCATATAGTAGAGCCACTCGGGCAGGGGTGTCAAACTAAATTCTCAGGGGGCAAAGTGTCTGCAGGTTTTTGTGGTTTCCTTTCAATCAGCTGCCAATTAAGGCCTTGAGAACAAGGTGTGTGGATTCTTTAGCCAATCAATGACTTTATCTAATGGACCACTGGTGCTGAGAACACGCTGAACACCAGCCGAGACTGCGGCCCCCCAGGACTGCTGTTTGACACCTGTGCACTAGGGTGTCTGCTAATTGTTAGAAATTGACACCCTAGTTCGTCCAGTTTATAGGAAACTAGTGGGCCAATTGATACTCAGACCAGTCGCCCTGTTGGTCTCACCTTTCCCCTCCAATCTGGTACTGGTTTTTAGACCTGGGACACCATGTGTTTGGGATCTCTGGCCAATCGGTAACAATCAATCAATCCCCTATCAGGTAGAAAATAAAACCAGCACTACTTTTGGCCTTGAGGGCCAGATTTGAGTATCTAGGCACTAAAGTATATTTTCTAAATGTCCTTCTGGGATGCTAGTCTTCCTTAATGGTGAAATGGAAGAGTATTTCTTACCTCGTTCTGTTGTTTTGTAACCGTGAATCACGCGTCTGGAGCACTCACAAACACACACAAAAATAGCAATCATGCTAACCTGATTCCACCCTGTGGGCTCTCACTGTGGGGCAAAGTAGTACAGCCTCCCTGCCCGTCCTCATACGTCTTAGCCCCTCAGAACCCATTTATAAGGCCTGTGAATGGACCGTATTTGCTGATGTACAGCCTCCCTGCCCGTCCTCATACGTTTCAGCCCCTCAGAACCCATTTATAAGGCCTGTGAATGGACCGTATTTGCTGATGTACAGCCTCCCTGCCCGTCCTCATACGTTTCAGCCCCTCAGAACCCATTTATAAGGCCTGTGAATGGACCGTATTTGCTGATGTACAGCCTCCCTGCCCGTCCTCATACGTTTCAGCCCCTCAGAACCCATTTATAAGGCCTGTGAATGGACCGTATTTGCTGATGCCTGGTGATAATAAATAAAAAGGCAGAAAACCCGCCCTGGTAGTAAACTGAGAGCTGAAGTTCTGATGCTGAGTTCCAGCGACTGTTGGATTTTATTGGTGTTTTGTTTTGTTTGCTCGTGAACATTTTGTGTGTCGCTCCAAAGACAAACTTGTTTAATTGAAAATGTGGTAGAGGCTGTTTGGGTCGCATTGTTGTTGCTTTATATCCTCATGAATAATGCTAACGCATATCGAACGCGCCGTTACGGGTAATTGGCCCTGATTACATCTCTCTTGCAGTGGCTTAATTGCTGTAGAATATGTAATTGGGAGTAAATGCTCACTAAAAACAACCGCTTCTTTTTTTATTTTTCCCCCAGATGTCTTCAAGTTGGACCCCGACTTTCTCGACAATGAAGAGAAGTACAAAGCAATCAGAAAGGGTGAGGGGAAACGCTTGAGAGCCACTCTGAGCCGCGGCTAACGCTACTGTCTCAACATCTGTCAGCAACTTGTGCCAGTCGCCTCTTAATTGCATCCCTTTTGTAATTTCAGTTTGAATCAACCAAATGGTACATGATCTTTTGGCTATAACCATGATAATTGTGACTGTTTGTGGAGGACATAATGGCGCCATTCTGAACTGAGCGGTTAATGGACTGAGTGCCATGTGATGTTCACTTCTCAGGCTCCAGCTGAAGTCTTTTTGTGGCTCAGATTTTAATACATGAACAATTTGTAAATTTATTTTTATCTCGTTAAAGCCATACATTCTAATTCTTTATGATATATTTCAGAAACAATAATAATATTAATAAGGTGATAATAACGAAGGCCGAGCTGATTGGCTGAACTCTTTTTCTCTGATGAGCAGAGATCCTGGACGAGGGCAGCAGTGACTCAGGCTCGGGGGACGAAGCTGACGGCAGCGATGAAGAGGAGGAGGAAGACGAAGAAGAGGCGGCCCTAGACGGTATTAGCAGTGAAATAGTCTCCCTGCCTGCTACTTGTTTGGCGGGTTAACGGTGTTGTGAACACTTGGAGGGAGCTGTGCTCTGCGGAATGCTTCAACAGGGAAACAGAACGAAAAGATTCACCTCCTAGAGAAGCGTAATATTTAGGGATGTACACTATGGACATTCTGTGGCTGATATCAGTAACTGATATTTGTCTGTCCATGTCCTTGCCTCTCTGGTGTACATTATAGCACAAATGCAAGCTGCAACCCAAGCAGGGTTTTTCCTGCATTGAAATGTGTTTGTGTGTTTTTTTCAAGCCGCCTAAGCCTCTTTTTGAGACAGGAAAAACCCTGAACCCAAGTTTGTTTGTGGATGAAAGAGATGAGCACAGATGAGCACAGGAAACGTGAAAGAATAGTGTTTGAATAAGGAATATTTATCGCGTGTATGTAAAAATGATAATGGAATAATAAGCAATAGCAGAGGCTCAGTTGCCTGTGATTAGGCTACTTCATTTACAGCATAAGCAACGCGTGAATGTTGCTTCACCATATCGGCCATAATCTTATGTTATTGGCTGAGACCGAGCCACCGATCCTCGGGGCGCAACCGCACAGAGGGAAAGTCTGCGTCTTTGTCCGCTGCGCCACCGCGGTGCTGGATCCCAAATAATTTAATCTTTCACAGCAACGTGCTCCCCTCACAGTCAATATTAACTCTTCTTTTTTATTTCACAGAGCAAGAGAAGATCACCATTTTTGACAAGACTGAAGTGAACCTGGTCGCATTTCGCCGCACAATATATCTGGCCATCCAGTCCAGGTGTGTGTCTGCTAATTCTGCTAATTCGTCTGCAGGGACAGGGTGACAGTGGCCAAAAAGCCATTATCGTAGATGGAGCTCTTAAACCTAAACTCAGCCTTCAGAGTAGATTCAGTGTTAATGCGGCAGAATTTCATGCCCTATTAGGTAAAGATGTTTATCCTTTTCGGAGTCATTGTTATGTTGGAACTGGTTCACTAGATTACTTTTCAGTGGAGTCATTAAAATGGGTCGGAACCTGAAAACGGGTGTGTTGCACTGTAGTCTGAAGGCTGTAATGGGGTGTGTTGCACTGTAGTCTGAAGGCTGTAATGGGGTGTGTTGCACTGTAGTCTGAAGGCTGTAATGGGGTGTGTTGCACTGTAGTCTGAAGGCTGTAATGGGGTGTGTTGCACTGTAGTCTGAGGGGTGTAACAGGAGTATGTTGTACAGAGGGAGAGATATCTCTTATTTTATGGATAAACAGTTTGGCTGGTTGTGAAATCTCGCCCAGTTTAACTGGTTGTGAGGTCCGGCCCAGTTTAGCTGGTTGTGAGGTCCGGCCCAGTTTAGGTGGTTGTGAGGTCCGGCCCAGTTTAGGTGGTTGTGAGGTCCGGCCCAGTTTAGGTGGTTGTGAGGTCCGGCCCAGTTTAGGTGGTTGTGAGGTCTGGCCCAGTTTAGGTGGTTGTGAGGTCCGGCCCAGTTTGGCTTGTTGTGAGGTCCGGCCCAGTTTGGCTGGTTGTGAGGTCCGGCCCAGTTTAGGTGGTTGTGAGGTCCGGCCCAGTTTGGCTGGTTGTGGGGTCCGGCCCAGTTTGGCTGGTTGTGAGGTCCGGCCCAGTTTGGCTGGTTGTGAGGTCCGGCCCAGTTTGGCTGGTTGTGGGGTCCGGCCCAGTTTGGCTGGTTGTGGGGTCCGGCCCAGTTTGGCTGGTTGTGAGGTCCGGCCCAGTTTGGCTGGTTGTGGGGTCCGGCCCAGGTCTGTTGGGGGAGCAGTAAAAGTAAATGGTGAAGCAGAGCACAGCGGCCACTCACAGCCAGGGCTTAATTACACCCTGCTGGCCTACACTTTCACATCTAAACACACATGCACACACTTTCTCACACACACACACACACACACACACTCTCTCACACTCTCTCTCTCTCACACACACACACACACACACACACAGTGTGAATTTCAGCCCTGTTCTGCTTTCTGTGTGAGTGCATCTGTCTCCTAATAAACCTGCCCTTAGCTGCCATCCACACCTGTCCTGAGCGCGCTCAGCGCAGAGATAACACTGATGGCTTTATGGTCTGGATTTACTGTGTCCCCGCTGTGCGACCACCAAACGCTCTGTTATTCAGTGACAGTCGTACACTTCCGCTGTGCTACCACCAAACGCTCTGTTATTCAGTGCCAGCCGTACACTTCCGCTGTGCTACCACCAAACGCTCTGTTATTCAGCGGCAGTCGTACACTTCCGCTGTGCTACCACCAAACGCTCTGCTATTCAGTGCCAGTCGTACACTTACGCTGTGCGACCACCAAACGCTCTGTTATTCAGTGCCAGTCGTACACTTCCGCTGTGCTACCACCAAACGCTCTGCTATTCAGCGGCAGTCGTACACTTCCGCTGTGCTACCACCAAACGCTCTGTTACTCAGCGGCAGTCGTACACTTCCGCTGTGCTACCACCAAACGCTCTGCTATTCAGCGGCAGTCGTACACTTCCGCTGTGCTACCACCAAACGCTCTGTTACTCAGCGGCAGTCGTACACTTGCGCTGTGCGACCACCAAACGCTCTGTTATTCAGCAGCAGTCGTACACTTCCGCTGTGTTTGCCAAAGCGGGCAAGGTCACAAAAATGCCCTTGGACCGCAAGGTGGCGGGGACCGTTCACGGAGATCTCAGTCCAGTTAATGTGTATTTATAGGATCACCTGGTCCTGATTGCCACTGGTTTATCAAAGTGCTGTGCAGCCTCTGATCTAATCAGTATTTCCGTAACCTGCAGGAATGTAATGTACTGTGCAGAGCGCTAATCCAGGTGACACCAGCACATTTTGTTCCCTGCCTCTCCAGAGGCGGCCCTTAGCCTTTTCCAGCTGTGATAAATAGATTCGCTGCACCAAAGTGCCCACCAGAAAGCCCCTGGCAGATGCTTCATTGAGTTAGCCTGCATTAGCGCAGGTGCAGCACGATGGGCAGAAAGATATTGTGTAAGAATGTATTTGTGAGCGTGTTTGATAATGAAACGGCATCTCTTAAGAGTACGGTACGCACAGCGAGGTTTATCATCTAGCCTTGCTTTGTTTGTATTGTATTGATGTGCTTGTGGTGGCTGGGAAAAGTTATCCTGGCCAAGGCAAAGGCTGGGTGTGCTGGGAAGCTTAGAGATGCAGAATGTTTGCAGAGATGTCCGTTCTCTCCTGTGTTCTCCTGCTCTTCATCTTAACTCTTCTGTTTGAAGGAGGATGTTGGCTGCGAGTGTCATTTTATAGCTGTCAAAAACGGTTGTTGGCTGTTGTCTGTTGTCTGTTGTCATTTTGTGGTGATTTGTCTAACTGGGGTTGAACCAGGATCTTTTTAAACAGGCACTGCTGAAGTGGTCTCCTTGTGTATGTCTGTGTTCGTCTTCCATGTCGTTATAGGAAAATAATAGGTAGCCTCTTGGAGTCATGGCTATTTTCACAGGAACAATGGCTTCAACAATGAATTGTAAATGATATGTACATGGCGCTCACAAGGCAAATTATTGAATGATCGTGTTTAATTTTGTTTTCACAGCTTGGACTTTGAAGAATGTGCTCACAAGTTAATAAAGATGGACTTCCCTGAGAGCCAAACGGTAGGTTTACCCTCCTAGCCTTTACCCCTGGCTAAACAGCTGTAAGTCAACAAGGGTCTGAGGTATCAAACGAGCCTCAAACCATCACTCTGCTGCCAGATATGCAGTAGATATGGATGGATTCAACACATGGATTCAACCATGTGTTCCATACTGTACCAGTGTAATTTACAGCTAAATCTAGTTCCACCCCCAATTCCCATAGAGATCCATTCAAATGCAGAGCTGTTATAGTATCGCTTGTAAGAGTACCAGCAAATAAGACATCAAGAGCCTTTTGATGTTGTTGGGTCACAGACATCATAAAGTCATGGCATGCAAAGGATATGCAACCAAATATAAAAAATATGGCTTTTCTACCACATTTAATTTAGCGTGTTCAATACTTTTTTCCTGTGTCATTTCACTTTATTGCACATAACTTTTTTAAAGAATTGGAACATTACAATTTCTTTAGCTATGTAGTTTTATTGAGTTAATACCAATGTCTGGTAAAAATTTCATGTGAATAGCTACATTGGAAATATGTTTGATAATAAAATTGTTGACGTGTCCAATACTTATTTCCCCCATTGTAAGAGTGCTCTTGCATTATACTGCAAATTGAGGGTTAAAGATGGCGATAAGCGGGGTGGGCGATAATAGGATGAAGGATGGAGAAGGAGACGGCTTGTCTGTAGAGGGGACAGGAGCGCCTGGCTGCACACGTTTAGGAAGGGGCGCATGATCTTCTGTCAGTGTTTGATTTTCAGAAGGAGGTAGTGGTGTCAAATTAAATGAATGAAGGCTTAATATACAGCATTTGCTTTCTAACCTATTACTTAAAAACAACTTGATATTCAGTCATTTAAAATGTTATTTAAAAATCAGACATACTGGATATCAGTGTTAGTTTTTTAAATGTGAGCTGTGAAACGAAGACCAATAAAGTGGTTTGAACGTCAGAATTTCTGACAGGGAACAATTTCCAATTAATCTGAGAGTCAAATGTTTGTGCACAAAATGTTCTGGCAGTAATGGCTACATTTTTATCACACTGTTGAACACATTTCTAGGAAATTAACTTTAGGGATGAGGTGGACTCCCTGCAACCTGGATATTTAGTTTGTTTAAGATTGGTACCTTGATTTGTAGACCCAGTAGAAGATTTAGTGAGATTTAGAAGTAGTGTAGGAAAAGTATGCGCATGATCAGAAATGTAAACGAGCAATTTTTTAGTCCATTAACGGTAACACGTGGAAAAGGTATATAAATAATATGTCAGCAATCAGCATGAATCTCCCGTTTGCGTTGAGATGGCTTTGGGATTCATTTTGTTTGTGGGATTTTGTCTTAAAAATCATGAAAGTAAGAGCGCTAGCAGCATTCTCTGCCTAATGAGCGAGCCACCTGCAATTCAGTCCTGCAATTCAGTCCTGCAATTCAGTCCTGCAATTCAGTCCTGCAATTCAGTCCTGGAAATGCCTTTTTCTTTGGTCCATATCAGCAAGGGAATGAGTACAATAATGCCCTGAACTGCACAGCATGGGGATAATGGGGTAATAATGCCCATCACGCAGTTGGAGCCTGAAAGGTCGTCTCTAATAACCCGCGATTTGTGCTGGACTGACGCAACTCACATCATGTGTTGTGTTGTATGAATGCACATTCTGAGAAGAACTCTAATATCAGACGCTAATTGTTAATCGCATAAAAAGGTTGATCATGTGTCTATTATCGCTGCATATTTAAATGTTTTTCATGGTTTTACGTGAGCACTATGACAGGGTAATGTTCTCCCGTCCCAAGCCTGTTTAGTTACTGCGCACAGCGCTCAAGCCTCAAGTCGCACATGTTTACTGATAAACGCATTGCAGTGGTCGTCGTGGAGACCAGAGCTGCTCACGTGCACTTATACCACCGACTGCAGCTGGAGTCTGTAACAGCCCAAGGAATTGGGGAGGAATGGGGACAGACAGACAGACACTTGGCCGGAATAAGGCCACTTTGGTACTAGCCTGGCCCTGTTAAGTCTGAGCCTGGCCCTGTTAAGTCTGAGCCTGGCCCTGTTAAGTCTGAGCCTGGCCCTGTTACGTCTGAGCCTGGCCCTGTTAAGTCTGAGCCTGGCCCTGTTAAGTCTGAGCCTGGCCCTGTTACGTCTGAGCCTGGCCCTGTTACGTCTGAGCCTGGCCCTGTTAAGTCTGAGCCTGGCCCTGTTAAGTCTGAGCCTGGCCCTGTTAAGTCTGAGCCTGGCCCTGTTAAGTCTGAGCCTGGCCCTGTTACGTCTGAGCCTGGCCCTGTTAAGTCTGAGCCTGGCCCTGTTAAGTCTGAGCCTGGCCCTGTTAAGTCTGAGCCTGGCCCTGTTAAGTCTGAGCCTGGCCCTGTTAAGTCTGAGCCTGGCCCTGTTAAGTCTGAGCCTGGCCCTGTTACGTCTGAGCCTGGCCCTGTTAAGTCTGAGCCTGGCCCTGTTACGTCTGAGCCTGGCCCTGTTACGTCTGAGCCTGGCCCTGTTAAGTCTGAGCCTGGCCCTGTTAAGTCTGAGCCTGGCCCTGTTAAGTCTGAGCCTGGCCCTGTTACGTCTGAGCCTGGCCCTGTTACGTCTGAGCCTGGCCCTGTTAAGTCTGAGCCTGGCCCTGTTAAGTCTGAGCCTGGCCCTGTTACGTCTGAGCCTGGCCCTGTTACGTCTGAGCCTGGCCCTGTTACGTCTGAGCCTGGCCCTGTTACGTCTGAGCCTGGCCCTGTTACGTCTGAGCCTGGCCCTGTTAAGTCTGAGCCTGGCCCTGTTACGTCTGAGCCTGGCCCTGTTACGTCTGAGCCTGGCCCTGTTACATCTGAGCCTGGCCCTGTTAAGTCTGAGCCTGGCCCTGTTAAGTCTGAGCCTGGCCCTGTTACGTCTGAGCCTGGCCCTGTTACGTCTGAGCCTGGCCCTGTTACGTCTGAACCTGGCTCTGTTATGTCCCTGCTTGTATTTGTGTATGTCGTGCACCCAAGGGTGTAGTCTTCCCTGGATTTAATCAACATTTGTCCTTGATTTTTGACAAGTATCTGCGGATAAAAAAACGTTTCTGTAATCACTGTAATTAACTTGACAAATTGTGTTTTTCTAATAGAAAATAACTAATACCTCAATTTATTTGCGTGAAGGACGTGTTTTAGAGCCTTTAGCGCGGGGCAGCCACAGTGCAGAGTACTCGCTCGCTTTGAGAAGGTTGTGTAAAGGCCTGTACTCGTTTTTTGCGGCTGATGTTTGTGGCCCTTCCCCTGACTACAGGGAAGGCCTGTGACTCCGCCATGCGGGAGGGAGGGACGGACGGATTGACGGAGGGAGGCGGGCGGGTGAGCGGCTCGTTTGGGGACAGCGATGTCTAATGAAATGCGAGAGGGTGTACATCATCCAGAGTGCTCAGCACAGGCCCCTAACCTACATCATTAAGGCCACGCCCCTGAACCTGACTGAGCTAATTTGCATTTGAATACACACTCCATTATAAGGTCACTGTGAAGGAGGGCATCTGGTGGTTTATCACATTCTCTCTCTCGCTCTCTCACTCTCTACCTCCCCCTCTCTTTTTCCCCTCCTCCCTCTCTTTCCCCCTCCTCCTTCTCTCTATCCCTCCTCTCTTTCTCCCCTCTCTTTCTCCTCTCTCTATCCCTTCTCTTTCTCCCCCTCCTCCCTCTCTTTCTCCCTCCTCCCTCTCTCTATTCCGCCTCTTTCTCTCCCCCTCTCTCTTCCTCCCCTTTCTATCCCTTCTATCTATCGCTCCCGCTCCTCTCTCTATCCCTCTTCCTCCCCCCTCTATCCCTCCTCTCTCTCTCTCTCCCGCTCCTCTCTCTCTCCCTCTCCTCTCTCTCTCTCTCTCCCTCCCGCTCCTCTCACCCTCTCTCTCTCCCTCCCCCTCCTCTCACTCTCTCTCTCCCTCCCCCTCCCCCTCCTCTCACTCTCTCTCTCCCGCTCCTCTCTCTCTCTCTCCCTCTCCTCTCTCTCCCTCCCCCTCCTCTCACTCTCTCTCTCCCTCACCCTCCCCCTCCTCTCACTCTCTCTCCCTCCCCCTCCCCCTCCTCTCACTCTCTCTCTCCCGCTCCTCTCTCCTTTCTCTCTCTCTCCCATCTGTCTATCTCTAATTTGAAGAATAGAGGAACACAAAGACGATGCCTGAACCCTAGGTTAAGGCTTGCTCATTCGTGCTCTATTTTAAGGAGCATGTCCCATTTTCAGCAGGGCTTTAGTAATGGTTGAAAGGCCAGTGAACAGGACTGGGCCTGTAGTGTTATCTTCTGTGCTTCAGGGAGAGCAGACTGGAAGCCATTTCCCATTTCTTTTCTCCTCTTTGCTTTTAGAGTCTGGCTGGTGTTCAGCTTCAGGATTTCTGTGTGTTTCTCCCCCGGAGGAGAATGAGACATTACTGACTGTTGTGCTGGGTCCTGCAGCTGAAATGCTCATTCATAAATATGTTTGGTTATTGAGTTGCCTGCCTCCTGTTATTGGGGGGAGTTGTCAGCTGGATTATGGCTCTTCAGTGCCCACCATCCCCAACAAGAGCGGCCGACATCCCCACCATCCCCACCCCCACCTAAGCGGCTCACTCTCACCACCATGAGCCCATCCCCACCATCGCACTACACTCTTTCCATTCCATTCAAGAGTATGGAGGCCACTCTCTTTCCATTCAAGAGTACGGAGGCCACTCTCTTTCCATTCAAGATTATGGAGGCCACTCTCTTTCCATTCAAGAGTATTGAGGCCACTCTCTTTCCATTCAAGAGTATGGAGGCCACTCTCTTTCCATTCAAGAGTATGGAGGCCACGCTCTTTCCATTCAAGAGTATGGAGGCCACGCTCTTTCCATTCAAGAGTATGGAGGCTACGCTCTTTCCATTCAAGAGTATGGAGGCTACGCTCTTTCCATTCAAGAGTATGGAGGCTACGCTCTTTCCATTCAAGAGTATGGAGGCTACGCTCTTTCCATTCAAGAGTATGGAGGCTACGCTCTTTCCATTCAAGAGTATGGAGGCTACGCTCTTTCCATTCAAGAGTATGGAGGCTACGCTCTTTCCATTCAAGAGTATGGAGGCTACGCTCTTTCCATTCAAGAGTATGGAGGCTACGCTCTTTCCATTCAAGAGTATGGAGGCTACGCTCTTTCCATTCAAGAGTATGGAGGCTACGCTCTTTCCATTCAAGAGTATGGAGGCTACGCTCTTTCCATTCAAGAGTATGGAGGCTACGCTCTTTCCATTCAAGAGTATGGAGGCTACGCTCTTTCCATTCAAGAGTATGGAGGCTACGCTCTTTCCATTCAAGAGTATGGAGGCTACGCTCTTTCCATTCAAGAGTATGAAGGCTACACTCTTTCCATTCAAGAGTATGGAGGCCACTCTCTTTCCATTCAAGAGTATGGAGGCCACTCTCTTTCCATTCAAGAGTATGGAGGCCACGCTCTTTCCATTCAAGAGTATGGAGGCTACGCTCTTTCCATTCAAGAGTATGGAGGCTACGCTCTTTCCATTCAAGAGTATGGAGGCTACGCTCTTTCCATTCAAGAGTATGGAGGCTACGCTCTTTCCATTCAAGAGTATGGAGGCTACGCTCTTTCCATTCAAGAGTATGGAGGCTACGCTCTTTCCATTCAAGAGTATGGAGGCTACGCTCTTTCCATTCAAGAGTATGGAGGCTACGCTCTTTCCATTCAAGAGTATGGAGGCTACGCTCTTTCCATTCAAGAGTATGGAGGCTACGCTCTTTCCATTCAAGAGTATGGAGGCTACGCTCTTTCCATTCAAGAGTATGGAGGCTACGCTCTTTCCATTCAAGAGTATGGAGGCTACGCTCTTTCCATTCAAGAGTATGGAGGCTACGCTCTTTCCATTCAAGAGTATGGAGGCTACGCTCTTTCCATTCAAGAGTATGGAGGCTACGCTCTTTCCATTCAAGAGTATGGAGGCTACGCTCTTTCCATTCAAGAGTATGGAGGCTACGCTCTTTCCATTCAAGAGTATGGAGGCTACGCTCTTTCCATTCAAGAGTATGGAGGCTACGCTCTTTCCATTCAAGAGTATGGAGGCTACGCTCTTTCCATTCAAGAGTATGGAGGCTACGCTCTTTCCATTCAAGAGTATGGAGGCTACGCTCTTTCCATTCAAGAGTATGGAGGCTACGCTCTTTCCATTCAAGAGTATGGAGGCTACGCTCTTTCCATTCAAGAGTATGGAGGCTACGCTCTTTCCATTCAAGAGTATGGAGGCTACGCTCTTTCCATTCAAGAGTATGGAGGCTACGCTCTTTCCATTCAAGAGTATGGAGGCTACGCTCTTTCCATTCAAGAGTATGGAGGCTACGCTCTTTCCATTCAAGAGTATGGAGGCTACGCTCTTTCCATTCAAGAGTATGGAGGCTACGCTCTTTCCATTCAAGAGTATGGAGGCTACGCTCTTTCCATTCAAGAGTATGGAGGCTACGCTCTTTCCATTCAAGAGTATGGAGGCTACGCTCTTTCCATTCAAGAGTATGGAGGCTACGCTCTTTCCATTCAAGAGTATGGAGGCTACGCTCTTTCCATTCAAGAGTATGGAGGCTACGCTCTTTCCATTCAAGAGTATGGAGGCTACGCTCTTTCCATTCGAGTATGGAGGCTACGCTCTTTCCATTCAAGAGTATGGAGGCTTCACTCTTTCCACACGATTACACCGCATGTCCCACTGTGCCTATCCTTTAGCTGTTACCCTGCAGGGCACTTCTGCAAACCCGTCAGAGGTGGATGGCCTTGGAGAATTAAAGTGAGTTAAAACTATAAGCACTTCCATCCATTCTCTGCTCTGCTAATGGGCAGAACATGGAATGCATTAAACTTAAGCTGCTTTTAGAAAGAGCAGCTGGTGTGTAGCACACTCCATTAAAGGCTTCACATTGAGGCATTAGGCAAGCTCCACTTTCTTCAGGAAATTACAAGTGCTAACCGGAGGACAATCCAGCCATCCACTGTGCTGAAAACAGTGACACATTTATAGATTTTGCGTAGATGAATGGGACTATCCTGTTTGACAGGCTAGGACCAGCACACAGATGCAGATATGACCCGTGTGCATCTGGGCTAGAGTCAGGTCACCTAGCGTGGCCCAGCAGCTGGTACTCTTTGGGCCGGGGGGTCAGGAAAAGTTGGGCATTTCACCTGAGAGAACGGGTCTGTAAAGGTACTGCCATATGTTTTACACACACACACACACACACACACACACACACACACACACACAGGACTCTAACCCTAACCCATAAGGGTACTGCCATATGTTTTACACACGCACACACACACACACACACACACACACAACTCCAGTCCCCATAAGGGTACTGCCATATGTTTTACACACACACACACAGGACTCCGGTCCCCATTAGGGTACTGCCATATGTTTTATAATATATGGCATTTGACCCTATAGTAGGGTGTAAGGATATTATTCTACATCCAGAGTATCTGACACTGCAATGGGGTGAATGGGTGTTACAGATCAGGGGTGAGTTGATGAATGCAGGTTTTTGTTTCTACCAGTTACACGGGTAAATCAGCTCATTGGCTATTTACACCAATACTGGTTCACTCATAGATTAAACCACAGTAAAGCATCTCATACAGGGACACAAGAACAGGCTTCTGCTGTCATAAAGAAATGAATGTTATGGCTAATTAAATAATTAAGACCAGAAGTTGGCATGAAAACCAGAAATGGACATAGCCGTCTCTTATAGATGGACATTTGGAAACACATCCTGCATTCAGACATTAGACAAATTAGTTGGTCTTCCAAAGGAAGAAAAGGTGGTTTATTTACAGAATAGTATTTTAAACTGTCTGTTCAAACACCTTAACTCATCAGTAAAATAACCAATGTCACTTTGACCTTCACCATATGAGTGTGTCAAATTTGGTACGCTAATTATAATTTTTTTTCTTATTGACAAAAGGACTAAAGTTGTACTATTTTATTTTTCTTTAATTAAAGAAATGAATTGACACACTGGTGGACTTGTGGGACATGTTTTTGCTTGTTGTCTAGTTCCGTTCCTTGTAGAAATGGTAATAAGCCCAGTGCATTCTTGTAACAGAGTGCTGGGGCATGTCTGAGCCTGCAGTGAGACTCCAGCTGGGGCTGGAGCTCGTTCCTGTGGTTTGGGACGGTCCCAACCTGAGAGGCAGAGACAGGCCTTCTGGTTGTTGAACCTGGTCCCCTGGACCTGCTCCAGCCTGCTACCGGGCTCGTGGTCCTGGTCCAGCCTCCAGACCTGCTCCTTTTATTGTAACTCGCCACTTTATTGATCAGTTGAGCTCTTTGGGTTCACAGTGAAGTCACTGCACCCACTTCATGGCTCCAAAATGGCTGCTTATTTTAATGTGAGACCTTGCAGCTCTCCAGGCCCAGTTTGGCACAGAAATCTCCTTCAGCAGTTTCACTTTCCTCTTCAGATATTTGCTCAGTTATTGTTGCTGGTACCTACTAAACATCCTAAACACTACTAACCTACTAAACACCCAATCACTGAACCTTTTTCTCAGCTGTATTTTTCCATCCCTACGACTCCTTTTGAAAGGGTGGCCTGGCCAGTCACTCTTTTCAGAACGGATCACATGCCTTTCACGTGTGGTGAAGGCAGCGGCAGGAATATCACCCCTGGAATCTGTGAGCTGCTGAGGTGGCAGTGTGAACAGATGGGCCTGGCGACTGTCATAGCTCGAGCTGTCCCCACGATCCATTCCCCCTAGCCTTTAGCGTGCTCAACTCCGGGCTAATGCATTACGTTTGTCCCCTCAGAAATAGCTAACGTGTTGCGTTTGTCTCTTCAGAAAGAGCTAATGTGTTGTGCTTGTCTCTTCAGAAAGAGCTAACGTGTTGCGCTTGTCTCTTCAGAAAGAGCTAACGTGTTGCGTTTGTCTCCTCAGAAAGAGCTAATGTGTTGTGCTTGTCTCTTCAGAAAGAGCTAACGTGTTGTGTTTGTCTCCTCAGAAAGAGCTAATGTGTTGTGCTTGTCTCTTCAGAAAGAGCTAACGTGTTGCGCTTGTCTCTTCAGAAAGAACTAACGTGTTGCGTTTGTCTCTTCAGAAAGAGCTAATGTGTTGTGCTTGTCTCTTCAGAAAGAGCTAACGTGTTGCGCTTGTCTCTTCAGAAAGAGCTAACGTGTTGCGCTTGTCTCTTCAGAAAGAGCTAACGTGTTGCGCTTGTCTCTTCAGAAAGAGCTAACGTGTTGCGTTTGTTTCTTCAGAAAGAGCTAACGTGTTGCGTTGGTCTCTTCAGAAAGAGCTAACGTGTTGCGTTTGTCTCCTCAGAAATAGCTAACGTGTTGCGTTTGTCTCTTCAGAAACAGCTAACGTGTTGCGCTTGTCTCTTCAGAAATAGCTAACGTGTTGCGTTTGTCTCCTCAGAAAGAGCTGTGCAACATGATTCTGGACTGTTGTGCCCAGCAAAGGACCTACGAGAAGTTCTTTGGCCTCCTCGCTGGGGTGAGTTTATCCGCTTGTGCCATTTCCAGGGACTATTGAGCTGCCAGACCTTTTAGAGACGGGATTAAATAAAGATGGAGAAAATGATGACCTGTCAAATTCTCTTTGTCGCAATTTTGTGAAAGATTTGAAAATGTCGGCAGTTTTTTTCTATCATTCGTACATTGCCTCTCCCCTCCCACCCCCTCCTCCTGACTTAGCTCCTCATGCTTTGTGTTTATAGAGGTTTTGTCTGCTGAAGAAGGATTACATGGAGTGTTTTGAAGCTATATACCAAGAGCAGTATGAGACGATTCACCGCCTCGAGACCAACAAATTGCGTAATGTGGCCAGAATGTTTGCGCATCTTCTGTACACAGATTCCATCCCATGGAGTGTAAGTACCACCAAAATGTTCGGTATTGGCATAATCCCTACCACCATAACTGTTATTCATCCATCTCATGCATTCACGTCTTTCTGTAACCGTAGAAATGGAATCACACTTTAAACTTCTTTAGTTCTACGATCATTGAGGCTTTAAATATTACATTATATTTGCGAGCTAGTAAATAATTTTTTTTGGCTGAGCGGTGGTTTCTGTCCTAAAGGTAATGGAGTGTATAAAAGTCAGTGAAGACACAACTACGTCGTCCAGTCGGATCTTCGTCAAGATTCTGTTTCAGGAGCTCTGTGCCTACTTGGGCCTTCCGAAACTCAATGAGCGGCTGAAAGATCTGTAAGTCTGCCCTCATTTTGTTTAGATTAATGTTCCACGCATTTGATTAGGCTTGAAATCAAGAGGCTCCCTGGCGTCACCGATGTTAATTTTGCTTTGCAGCACATTGCAGTGCTTCTTCGAGGGCCTCTTTCCTCGAGACAACCCCAGAAATACAAGATTTGCCATCAACTTCTTCACCTCCATCGGCCTTGGGGGTCTCACGTAAGTGGCGAATCTGTAACCGTGGGAGATTCCACGTGGCTCACCGAGTCTACGACCTTGCCTGCTTCAAGCATTCTCTCTCCCTCTCTTCAACAGAGATGAACTTCGCGAGCACCTCAAGAACGCCCCCAAAATTATCATGACCCAGAACCAGGATGTGGAATCATCGGACTCAGACTCCTCTTCTTCCTCTTCAGAGTCGTCCTCTTCCTCCTCGGACAGCGAGAGCAGCAGTGACAGTGAGAGCAGCTCTGACTCCTCCAGTCAGTCGGACTCCTCCAGCAGTGACTCAGGTACTGACAGGCTATTCAGGTACTGACAGGCTATTCTGGTACTCGCAGGCTTTTCCGGTACTGACAGGCTATTCCGGTACTGACAGGCTATTCCGGTTCTCACAGGCTATTCAGGTACTGGCAGGCTATTCAGGTACTGACCGGCTATTCCGGTACTGACAGGCATCTGGCACCGACACCGGAGTTGAAGCTCTCATTCCACTAACGTTTGTTAACCTATGAGCTAAAGTGGCTATCTAGCGAGGCGATGCACTTGCATGTAAACCTAGCCTGTCAATTTAGTAAAATGTTCAGTGTGATAATATTATTGAAGAAAGAATATTTTTAGTTTAGGCCTAAAAATGTTCATACAAGCCATTGCTACAGAGTAAAATGTCCAGTGTTAATTCAAATATAATCTGGCCTGATGAGGCTCATATGTACTCTGTTGAATTAACACTGGACATTTTACTGTGTCGAAAGATTTATGGCTCAGAAATAAGCGTACAATTCCGCAGTCATGCTTTCTTGTCAATTAACTTTTATTATAGCGTATCATGGTTGTATTGGAATCGTGAACCCCGCATCGTGAGCTAAGCATATCGTAGTTTATCCATATTTAATAGCCGTCTGCTAATTACCTTCTAAAATGGTCTCGGCTCATGCAGCATGCTCTCGGCGCATGGCACATGGTCTTGGCTCATGCAGCATGCTCTCGGCGCATGGCGCATGGTCTCGGCTCATGCAGCATGCTCTCGGCGCATGGTCTCGGCTCATGCAGCATGCTCTCGGCGCATGGCCTCGGCTCATGCAGCATGCTCTCGGCGCATGGCACATGGTCTCGGCTCATGCAGCATGCTCTCGGCGCATGGCACATGCTGACACGAGCCTCTCAGCCTCGTCACCAATCCTTTCTTCTCATTGGAGTCTTTGCTGCTGTAGAGGTTACCATCCTTTATGGCAAATTCTCTCAATTGTGTTCCCTTTTCCTGTGAAGGCAGGGTAGGGGGAGGCCCCTCTCACAGTGGGACCCCGGGATGCAGTCGCCCCGGGCCTGCCCCCCCCCCCACCCACACGATTCCTGTGCTCCTCTTCCTCGGCTCAGCCAAACTCTTTTAATTAACCGCACTGTCTTTCAGAAGCTAATGGCACACGCGCGCTCAGAGGGATTCTTTCTTTCTCTTAGTTTAAATACTGAGCCCCTTCTGTGGAACCCAATCGTCTCCCTGTAATTACAGCTCACCTGTGTCCATAAAATAAATGATTCATCTCCTCTACAATCACTGCAGTGTGTGAGTGTCTGTAGTAATATTAAATAAATATCATATAAATCTCTCAGTATTCAGGGGTGTTCTTAAATTTTTGCCCTCGCTAATTTGTTTCTTAGTAAATTAGATATCATTACATATGTAATGTATAATAAGTAATGAATCAATGTGACAGGAGTGCAGGACTTATTTATTTATTTTATAGCGCCAGCATGGTGATCTTGTATGTAAATGGGCTTTATAAACTCGTGGCCTATTTCTCTTATGATCTCTGAAGTCTGTTAGCTACAGATCCTCTGGCTTCAATAAGCTTCTCTTTTTAGAGTCACTGTTTTTAGGGTCACTGTTTTTAAGGAGTCGTTTTAATTTATTAAATCCTTAGTAATGTACCATAATGTTGCTTATCCAAGTGTACTTTGGTTTTTAAACCAAGAATACACTGTAAAGTTGAGTTATAACCTCAACATGTAGGTTTATTTTAACTGGAGAGATCTTTAGGAAATATTTAATCGTCAGCTTTCGCCTGATTTTCTACCTTTAGCAGTGTTACGCTTCTCTAAAATATGATTATTTTATTTGAGTTGTGCAAGGTAGATTTATTTATTTTTGCTGCCTTTGCAAGCCAATACCAAACTTTGCGAACATTTATATATTTTTTGGATTTCTTTTGTGTTATGAAAGGCACAGTAGTGCGGTTTCCATAGAAACGGGCTCATGGGTCTTTTTGTCTCTTGGCAGATTCGGACTCCAGGCAGAAGCGGAAAGAGCAGAGTTCCAGGAAGAAGAAGGATAAAAGCCCCGGCAGGACGTCCCGTACGGAGGAGCGCCCTGGTGTGAGACGGGAGGTGCAGCAACGGGACAGCAGCTCAGAAGAGCCCCGCAGATCTCCGGATCGCCACCGAGAGCCCCGCCCCAGCGACCACGACCAAAACCGCGGTCACAAGGACCGCGAGCGCAGGCCCAACCGGGAACAGAGCGGCAGCCAGCCTGACCCCCCCAGACGCAGGGACGGGGACAGAAACGGCTCCCACCCTGAGCAGGACAGAGAGAGACAGCGGAGCCGCGAGGGCCCGCGCAGGGATGGCTCGCCTTCCGGAGACGGGAGACGCAAGGAGACTGACCCCAGGGAGGCGTACAGGAATGGACTGGAGAGGAGGTTGGAGAGGAGCGATAAGGAGAACAGGCACTCCGACAGGCTCCAGGATTCCCGAAAGGCAGAGGAGAGGAGCAGAGACACCTCCCCCAAGAGGAGGAGCAGAGACACCTCCCCTAGAATGAGGGGCAAGGACGTCTCCCCTAGGAGGATGAACAGAGACACCTCCCCCAAGAGGACGAGCAGAGACACCTCCCCCAAGAGGAGGAGCAGAGACACCTCCCCTAGAATGAGGGGCAAGGACATCTCCCCTAGGAGGAGGAGCAGAGACACCTCCCCCAAGAGGAGGAGCAGAGACACCTCCCCTAGAATGAGGGGCAAGGACATCTCCCCTAGGAGGAGGAGCAGAGACACCTCCCCCAAGAGGAGGAGCAGAGACACCTCCCCTAGAATGAGGAGTAAGGACGTGTCCCCCAAGAGGAGGAGCAGAGACACCTCCCCCAAGAGGAGGAGCAGAGACACCTCCCCCAAGAGGAGGAGCAGAGACACCTCCCCTAGAATGAGGAGCAAGGACGTGTCCCCCAAGAGGAGGAGCAGAGACACCTCCCCCAAGAGGAGGAGCAGAGACACCTCCCCTAGAATGAGGACCAAGGACATCTCCCCTAGGAGAAGGAGCAGAGACACCTCCACCAAGAGGAGGAGATAGCTGTGCTCTGAAAGGAGGTCATTTATAAATCATCATTCTATTCTGCTTGGTTACTGGTTGATACTTTTGAACTAAAACAGGACCATGTTCTCTGTCTGAGATGATTAGGTAAAGCTTTCTCACCAGTGGATCCTTCTGGCCATAACGGTGTTTTTTCTTTCCATCTTAACTCCTTTTCTTTGGTAAAATGTTAAACTTTTTTTCTGTTTTTTTTTTTATTATGATTTTTTTGGAGATGTGTAAAGTTTATGAGTAGAGAAGACTTATCATGTATTTGTAACACGAGGCCCGTTTGTATCAGTCATGCAGATACATTTTCAGTGATGTTTTTGTGTTGGTGAAAAACAAGTAAAAGGAGAAATGTTGATTGACATGCTGAACTTATTAAAGCTGAGATTTTCTAACTTGTCAATACCAAAAATTATTGCTGGTAAAGTCATTCAGAATTCCCCTAACCATTATACTACACTTTCATAACAGAAATACTGTAATTCAGTAGAAGTGCCCCTTCCTAAAACTATACGTACTGATTCAAATAGAGGCAATGTGTATTCTGTCTGAGGGGAACGTGTCTCCTGGCCATTAGATGTGCTTACGGAAAGTTCTGGGAGCTTTCTTTTTCTGTCATCATGAAATATGAGGAAGAGCGGTTCTCTGTGAGTGTTCAGTTTGCTATATAGTTATGAGAAGCTGAAAAATTGGACTAATCTTTAAACTGTCAAGAAACTCCTGATAGTACATGACATGCTTCTGGTCACCCAGCACTTAATTTGGATGTGGAGTTGCTTGTCACCTGGAATCTAAGAGATTAGATAAAAACCTTTTTTCCTGCTGTCTTTTCCTAGTCTTGACTGGATGCATTCGATGGATTGCCAAGCCCATTGAAAGGTTTTCGCTTTATGCTATGGTAAATGTAAAAACCGTACTATGAAGAGAATTAAGTTGGGGTCCGTCTGAACTCTCAGAGTTTTGTCCCACCGTCGGAGGCCAGGAGAAAAATACAGCAGAGTTGACGGTGGGTCTTGAACACAATGACTGCAAACATTGATGCATGTAAACCCATGAACTCTATGGTGGATTGCTCCCTGCCATGATTCACGTAAACCCAATGAACTCTACGGTGGATTCCTACCTGCCGGATTTTTGGATCGCTGCTCCACAACCGATTTGAATTGTGGATGTATGTAATATGTTTTCTGTTGTCTTAGTGTATTATATTCTTTTGAGAATTAAATAGTTTCTGTTTGATCTTTTCATATTGTGGTGCTCTCTCTCTTAATGGCGTTAGAGGAAGCTCTCCTAGAAACCGAACTGTGCGTATTCCAGAGGTTTTAGTTTTCCCCCCTAAAACGTCTTCAAAATTTCATTTTGCTCAAGTGATTGTTCGTAGGCTTTTCTGTGGGTGTGGGGTGGAGGAGCAGTCTGCTTTTCCAGGGTCTTCATGGGACATCTGTTTTCTGTTATTAGGACACACTTTGGGGAATACAAGCGGAAAGAAGAGAAGCGGTGGGTGATACTAACCGAGCTCTGACCTCTACCTGCCCAATACTGTATCTCACAGACGAGCTCTACCTGCCCAATACTGTAGCTCACAGACAAGCTCTACCTGCCCAATACTGTAGCTCACAGACAAGCTCTACCTGCCCAATACTGTAGCTCACAGACGAGCTCTACCTGCCCAATACTGTAGCTCACAGACGACCTGTACCTGTCCAATACTGTAGCTCACAGACGTGCTCTACCTGCTCAATACTGTAGCTCACAGACGAGCTCTACCTTTCCAATACTGTATCTCACAGACGAGCTCTACCTGTCCAATACTATAGCTCACAGACGACCTGTACCTGTCCAATACTGTAGCTCACAGACGAGCTCTACCTGCCCAATACTGCAGCTCACAGACAACGTGTACCTGTCCCAATACTGTAGCTCACAGACGAGCTCTACCTGCCCAATACTGTAGCTCACAGACGACCTGTACCTGTCCAATACTATAGCTCACAGACGAGCTCTACCTGCCCAATACTGTAGCTCACAGACGACCTGTACCTGTCCAATACTGTAGCTCACAGACGAGCTCTACCTGCCCAATACTGCAGCTCACAGACGACCTGTACCTGTCCCAATACTGTAGCTCACAGACGAGCTGTACCTGCTCAATACTGTAGCTCACAGATGAGCTCTACCTGCCCAATACTGTAGCTCACAGACAAGCTCTACCTGCCCAATACTGTAGCTCACAGACGACCTGTACCTGTCCAATACTGTAGCTCTCAGACGAGCTCTACCTGCCCAATACTGTAGCTCTCAGACAAGCTCTACCTGCCCAATACTGTAGCTCACAGACGACCTGTACCTGTCCAATACTATAGCTCACAGACGAGCTCTACCTGCCCAATACTGTAGCTCACAGACGACCTGTACCTGTCCAATACTGTAGCTCACAGACGAGCTCTACCTGCCCAATACTGCAGCTCGCAGACAAGCTCTACCTGCCCAATACTGTAGCTCACAGACGACCTGTACCTGTCCAATACTGTAGCTCACAGACGAGCTCTACCTGCCCAATACTGTAGCTCGCAGACAAGCTCTACCTGCCCAATACTGTAGCTCACAGACGAGCTCTACCTGCCAAATACTGTAGCTCACAGATGACCTGTACCTGTCCAATACTGTAGCTCACAGACGAGCTCTACCTGCCCAATACTGCAGCTCGCAGACAAGCTCTACCTGCCCAATACTGTAGCTCACAGACGACCTGTACCTGTCCAATACTGCAGCTCACAGACGTGCTCTACCTGCTCAATACTGTAGCTCACAGACGAGCTCTACCTGCCCAATACTGTAGCTCACAGACGACCTGTACCTGTCCAATACTGTAGCTCTCAGACAAGCTCTACCTGTCCAATACTATAGCTCACAGACGAGCTCTACCTGCCAAATACTGTAGCTCACAGACGAGCTCTACCTGCCCAATACTGCAGCTCACAGACAAGCTCTACCTGTCCAATACTGCAGCACTGTAGCTCACAGACGACCTGTACCTGTCCAATACTGTAGCTCAATATAAATTTCTTTGTATTTTTTTCTGGTCATCCAGCCGTAGACCCCTGAACTCTCAGGGGCAGGTGTGTTTCCCCGCGGTCAGCGTTTACCGCCGTAATGGTGAGAAGGTGACAGTTTGATATCTGTACTCTGAAGTCTGGAGGTGTTCAGCCTGGAAAACCAGAGTCAGTGAGCCCCTGTGATTGCTCTTTTGGGAGAGGGAAGGAAAAGGGATAATATTGCTTCCCTTCATGAAATCTGCAATGTTGTTGCCGAAGAAACGCAAGTGTCCTGAAGGGCTTCCACTGCCCCTTGTGTGATCCTTAGAGGAAATCCTGATTATCTCTAATGACTAGGGCAGCATTGTCTTTGGGCTTACATTGAGCTCTAAGTGTGTACTAGTCTATTGAACGGATGAATAAATAAATATAAATATTTTTAAAATGTATATAAATACATTTTTCTTTCAAGCAAAAATTAACCTAAGCAATCATAACATTAAAGGGTAACTACGTTCTAGGTAATGTTTTTTTTTTAGCTGTAAAAGTGTGTGTGCCTACCTTTTAATGAAACCATTCCGTTATTTCAGAAATTCTGAAATAATATTGTCAGAAGAAACTGGCAGAAAAGTGTCTTGTTGCTGCCCTCTAGCGGTTGAAATTTTATTTCTGCTCCCCGCTCTGGCCCCGCCCCAATCGTGATGTCAGAGTACCTCTTTGGAGGTGCCTCTACATCATATGGAGAATTGTTGCCACCCGCAACGGAAACAGCCGGCACCTGATTGGTTAGACGCACTACGTTTTGGCTCCACGTTTTGAAACCGGAACAACGTGACTGTCTATTCATAAACTCTTATTCCACCTAAACAGTCCATTAAAATACGTTTCTGAACATATTTGAGGTGATAAATGCAGTTGCTGAATCTTGATGCAGTTAAATGCAGTTGCTTTGATCTGCAATGTCTAGTTTGACAGTTTTATCCGAGTTATACAAAATATTTTGTACATTGTACTTTAATTTATGTAATGACGATGGACACCCCATCCCCCCTCTCACTCACTCACCCCACAAAGTATTTTTCTAAATTGTGTAGTGGGCGGAGACAGACTGAGACAGTAGGTGCACTTCATCTTTTAACATGTTTTTGGAACAAAAAATTTCATTTTTCCAAAGGAAGTGCATATTGAACTTGTGAAAGAAACAGTTCCCGTGTCCCTGTATGGTGAAAGCAATATGCCTTTCTCTCTATTGGCATAGAGAGAAACCAGTAAACCCTTAGATTATCTGCTATATTTGACTTCTTGGACACCAAGCAGTAAAGCTTGGCCTGGAAGAAATCCTTCTTCTTTTTTTGTATTTATTATGGGGCTAGGATAAGAGTGAGAGAGAGAGGGGAATGTAACACTTAGGGGGTAATGCTACTGCTAGGGGGTAATTTCAGTAGCTGAGACAGTCACTGCCATTCACACCCATTGTCTAATTGACAACTGACTCTAAAAATAAGCTGTGCTATTTCTCAGCTTTCTTTGGTGAAACCTGCTTTTGACTCGACAGAGTCGTCCCGTCTATCTTCTCTCTTTTCCCCCTCATTTGGCACTTTAAATGTTGAATTGAATCTTCTTCTATTACCTGCACAGTTATACAAACTTAATCATTTTATTCATAGAATGGTGTGGTCATCTTGTCTTAGACATTGTATAACCCTGTATCGCCCTTTGTGGAATGTAGTTACCTGAATCCCAGGTCACTTGCTGGGGCTTAATGAATAGAATACACTGACAGTTCAGTGGGGGGGGGGGGGACTCTCACCGCTAACCTTGGGGGGGGGGGGGGGTTTACTCTGCTGCTGTGGCATAAGACACGCTCTCCTGCTGCCTGAGAGATTGCACAGCACTGGTTCCCTAAATCATGCGACCTCCTGCCTTCAGTTCTATATCCCTCATCCATCTGGAACACCATTAGTGTGTGTTTTTAATTATGCCCCAGGCTATGAGAGCAACTGCTTCATACCGCCTCTTTCCTTAAAGGTGGGAAAGCTGAACGATGAGACAGGGCACATTTATTTATTATTTATTTATAATTGGGGGGGTGGTTCATGTACTGGAAATAAGTCAATAAAATCCCAGAGAGGTGGAGAAAGCGGTAACGGTATAGTGTCACCACAGGGAGTTAACTGCAGGGTGTGGTTGGCCTTGCATAGCCCTTCATTTACACTCAAGGTCTTTCTGTGGGTTGCCATGACTGCAGCGTGCAATTAAGGGTACGTACCTTCTTCAGAATGTGTCCTTTATGGATAGTAGTACAAATATGGATTACAGTTGTCTGACACAAACTAGCTTCAAAAACAATAAGACACACTGTAACAGTAACAGTCTATTATGAGCAGACCAGCAGTGGCAGGGATATCAGAATGAGTCATAGACACAGTGTAGTATGCAAGATCCCAGCACCTCGCTCAAAAAAGCGAATATTTGTACTGGAGTAGCCTATGTTATTTGTTTGTTTATGGTTATGATGTGCTTTAAACTAATCTGTTCCAAATGTTTAAAACCTCGCGTTCGCGGTTGGGACGTTTACGCAGAGCGCAGCGTATTTTCTCACTTTTCTCACTGACCAGAGAACTAGCGCACAACAGAGCGAGGCTCTAGCGCCGTCAAGATGAGAAAGTAGGACATGTGTGCGCTCAGGTTGCCCCTCAAGGCCCCGGGATGAGCATGCGTGAAGGGAACCAAGACTAAACGGAACAGGGCACACCGCTGTCAAACATTCTCAACGCAGTGGCGAAGAGGCGCTTCAGTCCGCTATTTGGAAGAACAAACTCAGTTTAACTTCTGTGGCCAGCGTTTGCAGGATATTTACGAGAGGTAAGAAATCGATTTTAAAAAACCGGTAAGACGTTCGCCTGATATTTAGACTATCAGAAAATGAATTTGACTCGTGCGCTCTGTTTGATGAACAACAGATAGAAGGACGCGGATAGAAACTGTTTACTGAATGTTGTTCTCAAATAGACCTACCTTAGGTAGCTGGCACGAGAATGTAGCCTATAGGCTATTATTGTGGATCGATGTGTTCTTTTACGGGCTGCATAGAATCTAGCCATCATAAATGGCCTATATGTGTACATACATTTTGCTTCATAAAAAACTAATTAGCATCAATCACGACATACACTTTCTGAGCACTCGGGACTTGCGTGCGAGCAAATCTTTAGGCTCAGATAATGCATTTCGTTCCTCTGAAGTTGTCAAGTTGTGTGTGTTCCACGTGATTTTTAATTAGCCTATACTATTTAAAATATCCCCCGTTAAAGGTATGTAGCTTAGCCTACTTGTACAGTTGTTTGTTACAAAGGGTTTCGATTCATTTTGTTCTTTCAGTTTGAATGCAGCGAAAGGTAAAACGTTGCACGTGTTCTTATGATTTAATTGTAATTTTGGTTAAAAAACAAAAACAAAACTACGGTGTCGCCATTAATTACTGATACACATGGGCTGCAGATAGGAAAACACTTTTTAATTGACATTATGCAACATTTCATGATTCGTGGATTAGTCTACCGTAATAATTTGCAGTGCAATCGTAATTCTTTCAGCAGTAAAGCTCTCTGCCGTAAACATTTAATATTTTGCTTAAAAGGTTCAAATACGGAAAGGAGAAATGTAAAATAATTTCGGAATCAGCCCCCAGATCGGCAAAAGTGGAAACCGCGTTCCGCATCATCCTCCGTGAACCTGTATCTGGCGTACAGTTCTGCTTAGCCTATATATAGTGAGGGATGGAGCAAGACAAAGTGACCTATCATTAAAAGCATTCTTGCTCAGCACAATACGTTAATGCACTATGATGTGCAAGCTTGCCTTGTTAATTCAAGAATGCTGAGATTGTACCGCACTTTGACAATAAAGCACTTTGTTTGCTCGCGCTGGGTCTTGGTTGTAAGCCTTAGGAAATCCATTATAGTGCTGCGTCGACCTGAGCAAGCACGTGTTGTCCCGTGCACTGAATAGTATACAGTATATTCATTAAACTGGCACCGTGGGGAAGTAGAATGGCTTTGCGCAGCAGTCTGCGTTCTCTCCATTAAGTGTTGAGCAAAAGAAGTAGGAAATATTAGTTATTTTTTCTATTGCTTTCGCAGTAACCTTTCTCAGCGTAGGTCTGCGAGAGGGTAAAACAACCTGAAATGACCTTGTGTGTCCCACACGTTGTTTTATAATCACCATCCTAGCTAGATTTGTCTGATTTATTTTGAGTCTATTAAAATGTGCATGTTTACACAATTTAAGTCAGTGAGCGTTTCTTTGTGTATTTTTATTATTATTTTCAAGTTTATGAGGTTTAAAACAAACGTGCACTTGCTGCTTATAGTCTACTACTCATGTTAATATTTAGCCATTACACAGTTCGAGTCTGTAATGGATGCAAATTCAATATTTAGCCATTACCCACTTAGTCTGTAATGTATGCAGATTCAATATTTAGCCGTTACCCAGTTAGTCTGTAATGGATGCAGATTCAATATTTAGCCGTTACCCAGTTAGTCTGTAATGGATGCAGATTCAATATTTAGCCGTTACCCAGTTAGTCTGTAATGGATGCAGATTCAATATTTAGCCGTTACCCAGTTATTCTGTAATGGATGCAAATTCAATATTTAGCCGTTACCCACTTAGTCTGTAATGTATGCAGATTCAATATTTAGCCGTTACCCAGTTAGTCTGTAATGGATGCAGATTCAATATTTAGCCGTTACCCAGTTAGTCTGTAATGGATGCAGATTCAATATTTAGCCGTTACCCAGTTAGTCTGTAATGGATGCAGATTCAATATTTAGCCGTTACCCAGTTAGTCTGTAATGGATGCAGATTCAATATTTAGCCGTTACCCAGTTAGTCTGTAATGGATGCAGATTCAATATTTAGCCTGGGAGGGGCACTGGGAGACCTCACGTGTAATCACATGGCTTTCAGTTCCATGTGGTCCTGACCTCCTTATGGGAGATACAGCAATTACATGCCCATAGCATCCTCCATAAGCTAGCCAGCTGTTCCATTGTGACTGTTTAATAGCTCTTTCTGCACTGCATGGGAGCACTGTGCTCTTCTGGCTCCCGAATTTGGCATCCAAACTATAAGCAGGTAGCCTACTTGTCACCTAGCCTGCATTTAACATGTTTGCAGGTCGCCTTGAATTGGAACAGAAGCATCTGTTAGATGGGTGAACATTTTATGCATTCAACTGTGCACGATTGTTCTGTGTTCAGGGCATAGCTGTGCACGATTGTTCTGTGTTCAGGGCATAGCTGTGCGCGATTGTTCTGTGTTCAGGGCACAACTGTGCACGATTGTTCTGTGTTCAGGGCACAGCTGTGCACGATTGTTCTGTGTTCAGGGCACATGCTTAACCTTTAAGCAGGAGTAAAATACATGCTTATTTTAACAAGCTGAATTTTTGCTTAAGGTTTTATTTTATATTGAATTTTCCATCTCACATCAATGCAGTGCTACCTGATATTCTAGATACATTTTAAAAACTGATATAGTGAAAATGATCTTGGCTGTGAGTTGATTTCTCCATGCTGATAGCAGTACAAGGGTAACATTCTGCTGGTCCTGTCCAGGTAGCTTCAGATTACATAGCCTGCATAAAGGCACATTGCAATTATCGCTGCTTCTCTTGTATTCCTGAGTTATTTAGTAAACCACTGTGCAATATGACTGCCTGTCATTGGTTGATTTCAATGAACCTGGCTGATGTAGTTCTCTTGCTGCTATGAATTGTGGGTGCATGTTTTGCTAACACATTGTATGTTTATCCACAAGAGCAGCATTATATGTGAAGCATATTCAGTAGATGTAGAGTAGTGGCATCATATGACAGATGATCTGGATGAAGGCCAAGGTGCCTGGTGGGTGAAATGGGGCAGAACTGATCACGGTGATTGATTTCTGACATCCAAAGCACACAAGTGTTTTTATTGGTAGCAATGCAGACAGCTCAATGTTTAGTTTTTAGCAGAGCAAGCAGCCACCAAGCATCAAAATGAACATGGCGAGTTGTGCTGAGAACATGGCGAGTTGTGCTGAGAACATGGCGAGTTGTGCTGAGAACATGGCGAGTTGTGCGGAGAACATGGCGAGTTGTGCTGAGAACATGGCGAGTTGTGCTGAGAACATGGCGAGTTGTGCTGAGAACATGGCGAGTTGTGCTGAGAACATGGCGAGTTGTGCTGAGAACATGGCGAGTTGTGCTGAGAACATGGCGAGTTGTGCTGAGAACATGGCGAGTTATGCGGAGAACATGGCGAGTTGTGTTGAGTGTGATTGTGCACCTCATGAAAAATAAAAATAAAACAAACTGGTCTACATTGCCGACTTCAGTCCTGTTTACAGTTAGTTTGTAGAAGGTAGTCCTCATTTTGAGATGTTTTCTTTTTTAAATATCAGAAAAAGCATTTAGATTTTTTGAAATGTTCTCTGAAAAGCCAGATTCAGGTCAAGGATAATAATACATTTTGATGTGATATATCCTGTGAGTGCTTACATTTCCTGTGAGCCAGGGATTGGCATCCATAAGAAGGGTATATGGACCTACAGTGAGCACCACAATTAATTGGACAGTGACAGATTTTTTGTTATTTTTGTTCCATACTCTACCACTTTGAGTTTGAAAGGATACAATTAAGATGAGGTTGAAGTGCAGACTGTCAGCTTTAATTTGAGGGTATTTTCATCCATATCGGATGAACTGTTTAGAAATTATAGACCCTTTTGTATATAGCCCCCTCCCAATTTCGGGCATCAAAAAATATTGGACAGTTTAACATAATGTAGAATAAAGTAATGATTTTTAATATTTGGTCGCTTATCTTTTGCATGCCATGACTTGCTGATGTCTGTGACTCAACAACATGAAAAGACTTGATATCTTCTTTTCTAGTACTCTTACAAGCAATACTATAACTTCTCTGCATTTGAGTGGATCTCTATGGGAATTGGGGGGTGCGACTAGATTTAGCTGTAAATTATGCTGGAACAGTATAGAACACATGGTTGGCTAAATGGCTGTAAGTCATCAAGGGTCTGAGGTATCAAATGAGCCTCAAACCATCACTCTGCTGGCAGATATGCAGTAGATATGGATGGATCACTTTAAGGGTTGTATCTCCTGACAAATTGTTTTATTGAACTCTATGGAGAAATAAGTAATTAGAATAAACCCTTCAAGTTATCCGTCCATATCTACTGCATATCTGGCAGCAGAGTGATGTTTGATACCTCAGACCCTTGATGGCTTTGAGCCATTTAGCCAACCATGTGTTCTATACTGTTCCAGATATAGAATTATAGAATTACTGTAGAAGGGTACGGACCTATATGACTGACAGAGATATAGAATTACTGTAGAAGGGTACGGACCTATATGACTGACAGAGATATAGAATTACTGTAGAAGGGTACGGACCTATATGACTGACAGAGATATAGAATTACTGTAGAAGGGTACGGACCTATATGACTGACAGAGATATAGAATTACTGTAGAAGGGTACGGACCTATATGACTGACAGAGATATAGAATTACTGTAGAAGGGTATGGACCTATATGACTGACAGAGATATAGAATTACTGTAGAAGGGTATGGACCTATATGACTGACAGAGATATAGAATTACTGTAGAAGGGTATGGACCTATATGACTGACAGAGATACACTGTGCTGTGAAGGGATGTTTTTGGATCGCATTTCCTTCTCATAACATGAAAAAGTTCTGGAGCACATGATTTATGAATAATTTCATTATAATATTAATTTACCAGATTTGACTTTTTAGATTTAGATTTAGCCATGTGTGCTTTTGCAGTTTAAGATTGCTTAACATGCTGTGGCTGTGTTACCCAAACGATTAGCTGTGGTAACAACCAACAAGGGTTTACTAAAGAATAAATAGAGTCCACTTTCAGAGTGTAATTGTCCCATCTGTTCTTCGATCAAAAGGCTGTAGCTTGTAATGTGCGTGTACGTGTGTGTGTGTGTGTGTGTGCATGTGTGCGTGTGTGGGCGTGTGTGTGCACGCACCTGCATCACTCTAGCCACTCTAGTCTCCCATCTGGGATCACAGAGTAAGAGTCTTAAGCAAACAGCCAAGGTCACCGTACAGTGAGAATCATTTGAGTGTAGATGTGGAAAAGATACTCGGCCGTACAGAGAGAATCCAGCTAGGCTGAATTTTACAAACTGTTGAAGGTCATGTCCTGTTTCACAAAGACCCCTGAAATGTAAAACGGGTAGTCCCCGCAAACGTAAAACGGGGGTGGTGTGCGTCATGCTAACACGAGAAAGCAGGTTTGGACAGAGTGATCACGTTTCTCTCATTTTGTCACGGGTTGTGGCTTTTCTTCCTCTCTGCATCGGTTAGCAATCTATCTGATTTTTTCCGCGTTACATCTCGGGGTTTTGCTCTTCCCCGCTAATTATCCATTTCACCTGTTTCCCTACCTGTTAGGTATTTAAGCCTCTCTCTTCCGCTTCCGGATGCTCCGTTATCATTTCGTGCCTTTACGAAGTCAGGGTTAGTCATTTCTGTCTCTGCAGTTTAAAGAAAAAGTTTATTTTCTTTGTTTGTCGCAGGTTGAGATATTTCTGGCCTTGAAGCCGAGGGAATTCGTTTTTCTGCTCCCCTTTTCTCTTTCCTCTCTACGTTTCCACTCTCGTTTCTGAGGGTGTGAGTTTTATTTTTATTTAGTTTATTTCACCAGTTATTGGGCGTTATATTCACGCTCCGAAGGTGCCTTGTTTTTACTTTCCTCCTCTCGCTATTTTATTTAGTGGTGGCTATTCAGAGTCTCCTCTCTGTCCGTGTTTACGAGGCTAGCCCGTTTTATAGGGATGTGTTATTGTTTGGCTACGGCCAGGCTACTTTATATTCTTTTTACTTTACTTTTGGCTCATGGTTATTCTGCACAAACCCTCACACATTTGCCTTGCGGTGTGACTGGAGGGCACTTGGACCATTTACATTTTAATAACTGTAAAACTGTTCATTAATTAACCATACAAGTGTACCATAATCTACTTATGAATGGCGTCTTATTGAAGGAAACCCATGTTACATTCGTTAATCGACTTTGACTGAAATGTCATTGCTGAGTTAAAGTGAAGAGGAATGGGGGCTTGCAGGTAGTCATTATTCCAGCCAATTACACATTTTATACTCTTTTATATGCAGGTCAATGAATAGATGAGAAAAGACTCTCCACTGTAGTCATGCCATCTACATGGTGTAAAACTGAAGTGTGATCATACTTTTAAATATGATTATGTATTTTTATGGGGATGATAATAATTATAATCTATTAGTATATTATTAGTAATTATTATTGGGATGCATGTTTGTATTTCTATTATGTCTTTAAAAAATTACAAATTACAATAGTGTCGACCTTCAGTTTTAATGGTAATTTTAGGCCTGCTACTGAGTAGTATTTTGCAGTATATCCACAGACACACTGTTATTTGTCTACAGCAGCCGGTTGTCTGCTTGCATGAGCGTTGATTGGGCTCCGTCTGTCTGCTGTGATTTATGGAGCACACGCTGTTCTGTGAATGTGATTTATGTGGGATGAGACTGAAAGATTGCTTCAGTCTACATCTCTACTTTTCTATTTCTGTTCCTTCTCAGCCTGGATTAATTGCGTCTTGAGAGAGTGAAAGGTGAAGTGTATTGTGCAACAATTTGACATGTCAGTGTGTGTAAACATGGTTTAATCTTCACAGGTAGTCTGTGTTCACCTGTCCTCCTTGCGTCTGATTGATTTCACATTGGAATTGCTTATAATGCCCCAGTTAATATGCTGCACAAACCTGCTTCTATATATTTCATCTACAGAATTAAACTTCATAATTCAGCATAACCTCAAATCAAGAACGTTTGCCTCATGCTTATTGCGTGTGTGTTATTCGCCTGTGGACATTGGTAGCCTGGAATAGTGCGTCTTGCCAGTTTAGCACACTCAGGCTTGCACTGATGCCCATTTGTGTTGTTTTGGAATTAGCATTTTAATTCCTGGAAGAGCCCAAGGGGCTCAGAACAAGGTGGGAATGAGACGGGAATAAATTGGCTGGATGTCTAGCGTCTCTACGGAGTTTAAAAACACGAGCGCTACGGCCAGGAAAGGACGATATTGGGAAGGTCAGCTGGCGCCGGTAATTAGCAACAAGGACAACACTGGATGGTATTGGGGGGGATGGGGAAGGTATCCCTCTGGACGGTAATGAATCATTCCCCCGCTGCTGTTCCTGACAGAACTGGGCCTGCATCGCTGGGAAATGGAACAGGAAAGGGGGGGGGGGGTTCCGATGTTAGATCCCCTAAAATCCACCTCAGATTGTGTATGGATGTGAGATCCTCTAAAATCCACCTCAGATTGTGTATGGATGTGAGATCCTCTAAAATCCACCTCAGATTGTGTATGGATGTGAGATCCTCTAAAATCCACCTCAGATTGTGTATGGATGTGAGATCCCCTAAAATGCGCCTCTGATTTGATCTTGATGAGAGATTCCCTGAAATCCCCTGCCCACATACCTGTCCTGTATTTGCCTGTGATTCCTCCTGTGATCTGTCTCGGGGCCCAGGGGCGGGAGGTTGTGTGTTGTAGGGTCCTGTGCGATCCTCCTGTGATCTTTCTAGGGGCCCAGGGGCGGGAGGTTGTGGGTTGTAGGGTCCTGTGCGATCCTCCTGTGAGCTTTCTCGGGGCCCAGGGGCGGGAGGTTGTGGGTTGTAGGGTCCTGTGAGATCCTCCTGTGAGCTTTCTCGGGGCCCAGGGGCGGGAGGTTGTGGGTTGTAGGGTCCTGTGAGATCCTCCTGTGAGCTTTCTCGGGGCCCAGGGGCGGGAGGTTGTGGGTTGTAGGGTCCTGTGATTCCTCCTGTGATCTTTCTCGGGGCCCAGGGGCGGGAGGTTGTGGGTTGTAGGGTCCTGTGCGATCCTCCTGTGAGCTTTCTCGGGGCCCAGGGGCGGGAGGTTGTGGGTTGTAGGGTCCTGTGAGATCCTCCTGTGAGCTTTCTCGGGGCCCAGGGGCGGGAGGTTGTGGGTTGTAGGGTCCTGTGCGATCCTCCTGTGAGCTTTCTCGGGGCCCAGGGGCGGGAGGTTGTGGGTTGTAGGGTCCTGTGCGATCCTCCTGTGAGCTTTCTCGGGGCCCAGGGGTGGGAGGTTGTGGGTTGTAGGGTCCTGTGAGATCCTCCCAGGCGTCTGTGTACTAATTTTTCCAAGGTCGTTCCCAGCGGTGGGGACTGTGACCTTTTCTCGCTGCTTACAGTCGGCGCTCTTTTTTTCATCTGTAATTTTGTGCTTCTTCCTGCTTCCTGTGCAGATGCAAATGCTGGCCCCTGCTGGCATGACTTGACCCCGGGCCTGCCCAAACGCTAATCTGCATTCTGTGCACACACCAGGCCTGCTGGCCGTATTTCTGTCACACTGTCAACGTTGCAGTGACACGCCAAGGTCACCACACAGGGCGAGATGTGTACCTTAATGTCAGAGGGTGGGTATTTGTTTTCCAGGGCTACTACTGTGAAGTAAGTTACATAATTCTTTCTGGTGTATTAAAGACATTTTTGTGACATTTTAAATATTGAAAGTAGGGAATGGAGAATAGCTCTTCTACAGTAGGGTTATGGTGAATAGCTCTACTACAGTAGGGTTATGGTGAATAGCTCTACTACAGTAGGGTTATGGTGAATAGCTCGTCTACAGTAGGGTTATGGTGAATAGCTCTACTACAGTAGGGTTATGGTGAATAGCTCTACTACAGTAGGGTTATGGTGAATAGCTCGTCTACAGTAGGGTTATGGTGAATAGCTCTTCTACAGTAGGGTATGGTGAATAGCTCTTCTACAGTAGGGTATGGTGAATAGCTCTTCTACAGTAGGGTATGGTGAATAGCTCTTCTACAGTCGGGTATGGTGAATAGCTCTTCTACAGTAGGGTATGGTGAACCCTAGCTGTGTACTTCTCAGGACACAGCCTCGCTTGGTGTGTATGTCATTAAGAGGGCATATTCATGATTATTATTAAGTATTTAATCCGGATTTGATGGCATTTTGTATAAACTGGCTACTAAATGACGAACTTTAAAGCACATACCTTAGCTGTTAGCGCCATGATGTGTCCAATCTTCTTTCCAGCAGCTCGGCCTTTGTTGATGAAGACTTTGATTAGGTTAGGTGTGTATCTGTCAAATTCTGCCATGAACTTGGCTTGTAGAGACATAGTCGTTATACACATAAATTCTGCATTTACCTACCTGAGAAAAGTAACATAAGAAAGAAAAAGGCAGCATTGGAGAACTGAACAAAGAACGTAAACTTTGAATCACTTGAGAGGAAGTATAAATTGAACTGAGAAAACTGAAAAACAAAACCTTTTGAAGTGTTCTATAATATTACCGCTACATTCTTCGCTCACTGTAAACAGAGCAGGCCATCTGTTTCGGAATTCAGCCATCATTGGTGAGTCCTGGACCACTTCCTGTCGCCTGTAGGAGAAGGTCCGATACATTTTCACGGCCTCATTATTTTTCTTTTTCACCTCAGTGAAGAGAGCAACCCTATCAGTTTGGTAATAAATGCTTAATGTCTTCGCTAACATTTCCTTCTCTCTGAAAACTGCCTCAGAAAAGCTTCCCCTCCGCCATTTTTCAAGCTAGATTTTGAAGCTGATATCACCTCAGCTTTAGCAGAGCATCATGCAAGTTAGCCAATGTTAGCAGAAAATCACTTTCATGTCATGCTAATATGCAAAGTTCGCCTACAAATCATTGCACAACCTAAGGGATTAATTGAGAAAGTGTTACATGTTTTACGGTGCACTAGGTGCTCTAGCTAACTCACCTTTTAATGAGAATAAGAATAGTGAAACAATAATATTCAGTCATGGCAAATCTATTGCCCATTAAGCATGTGGACATCTCTAATCGGTTTCTGGTACAACAGTACAACGGTATTACAGTACAAAGGCTTACCAAGCTAATGGTCCAGGTCCACCATGAGGCTCTTCACTGACGTTACTGTGCACATACACATGGCTGTGGGATCCAGGTGGAATAATTAAATAGATTTTATATGATTCAATCAGATTCATTCTGGATTAAACAGATTTATGTTGTCTTTAATTTATATGGATAAATAAATAATGTTTAATTTTTATTTTTTATATACGTTTCATTTAAATTATATGCTTAATGTTTATGAGGGCCAAGAATAATTTTGAGTGCTGAACACTTTGTGTCGTCATAAGCCTCCGTTTTGTGCTTTTAAGTTTAATTGATCCGTTTTCTCTTGCCGCTGAAGTTCTCCGAAGCCTGGATATATTTCATTGGGAAATGGTGGTGGCATTTTGTCCAATAAGCTACACTCTTTAATATATTTGATCTGTCTGTAAGTAAGTTACATTTTGTGTCACTCTTCATATTTGAATGTTTAACTTGCTGGCACATGATAGAGACAAAAATCTCGATGGTTCTGTTTTTCCTCTTATTAATTTTTAGAGATTGCAATAAAATAAATATGCCAAAGCAGCATATACAGTTCCAAGCAAAGGATGTAAATTATGAATTTCCAGTCAAAAAAGACTGTGCTGTCTAGCTGGGTGTAAGCCTTGTTAAAGGGATATTTCACCTTAGTGTGACATAAGTCATTTTGTGGAGCCTACCCCATTATATTTGCATAGCGTGAATACTAGCAACGTCAGCTGTCCCTGCTGACCGTTAACGGCATCCCCGGTAGTCCCGGTTGTCAGCCTCCCCATTCACTCACTTGTGCAGTTTAAGAGGATGTACAAAAAGAACATCCTTAGCGGGTATAGAGTGGAGGAAGGGGTGTGTTTGATATTTTTTTTTTTTTTTTTTTTTTTTTTTTTTTTTTTTATTTTTATTATCTGATGATATGAAAATTGATTGTCTATATATATATTTATTATATTTGATTCAAGTGGGTAAGGGTATATATGGGTTATGTATATATGTACGAGTGTATTATTATTATATTATATATTATATATATATAGCAACATATAGAGAGTAGTATATATATATATATATATTATATGATATTATATTTATATGATAATGTATATAATTGTTTAATTATTATATGAATGTTGAATGTAAAGGGGGGGGGGGTAGTATAAGTCTCTCTTACTTTCTCCTACCTTTTTTTTGAACATGTTCATTGTTATTTGTTTTTATTTTGTTTTTTATATGCAAGTTCAAAATAAAGATTATCAAAACTCCCATTCATTTTCGGGACCTCACCAAAATTTATTGTTTTAAAGCACACACTAACTACGGCAGGTAATACATCGATAAAAGAGAACACGACGGTGAAAAGGTACATGTTTGTTTTGATATTTAATGTAGTTTCAACATTTTATTACTTTTAAATAAATAAAAAAGAAGATCCGGCAAAAACTTTTGTTATTTTAACTCATTTTTAACTAAAGTTGTAGGTGTATGTCATAATAAAACTAAAAATCAAACTACGGCTTGTTTTATTTCTATGCAGTAGCATATCCGAAAATAGTTCCACTATTATAGCTCTTTTAAACGTGACAAGATTTTATAAGCTCAAAACAAACACATACCTTTTTACCGTCATGTTCTTTTTTATCGATGTATTATCTGCCGTAGTTAGTGTGTGTATGGGAGTGAATGGGGACCCTGACAACCGGACTAACGGCAATGCCGTTAACGGTCAGCAGGGATCGCTGATGTTGCTAGTATTCACACTAAGCAAATATAATAGGGTAGGCTCCACAAAATGACTTCGTATCGTACCATGACTCTGAGAGGTTTTATGGGATTGCTCAGACTCTGAGAGGTCTTATGGGATTGCTCAGACTCTGAGAGGTCTTATGGGATTGCTCAGACTCTGAGAGGTCTTATGGGATTGCTCAGACTCTGAGAGGTCTTATGGGATTGCTCAGACTCTGAGAGGTCTTATGGGATTGCTCAGACTCTGAGAGGTCTTATGTGATTGCTCAGACTCTGAGAGGTCTTATGGGATTGCTCAGACTCTGAGAGGTCTTATGGGATTGCTCAGACTCTGAGAGGTCTTATGGGATTGCTCAGACTCTGAGAGGTCTTATGGGATTGCTCAGACTCTGAGAGGTCTTATGGGATTGCTCAGACTCTGAGAGGTCTTATGGGATTGCTCAGACTCTGAGAGGTCTTATGGGATTGCTCAGACTCTGAGAGGTCTTATGGGATTGCTCAGACTCTGAGAGGTCTTATGGGATTGCTCAGACTCTGAGAGGTCTTATGGGATTGCTCAGACTCTGAGAGGTCTTATGGGATTGCTCAGACTCTGAGAGGTCTTATGGGATTGCTCAGACTCTGAGAGGTCTTATGGGATTGCTCAGACTCTGAGAGGTCTTATGGGATTGCTCAGACTCTGAGAGGTCTTATGGGATTGCTCAGACTCTGAGAGGTCTTATGGGATTGCTCAGACTCTGAGAGGTCTTATGTGATTGCTCAGACTCTGAGAGGTCTTATGGGATGGCTCAGACTCTGAGAGGTCTTATGGGATTGCTCAGACTCTGAGAGGTCTTATGGGATTGCTCAGACTCTGAGAGGTCTTATGGGATTGCTCAGACTCTGAGAGGTCTTATGGGATTGCTCAGACTCTCAGTATGTTCCATTGAGCAGGATGTTGAGTCTCAGCTGTGAAAGGCTCTGCTGGCTGTGATATGTTTCCCTGCTGTGGCGATAATTAAACAGAGCCTTTCCCCTGCTGCTGTGGTGGTAATTAAACACTTTCTCAAACAGAGCTTTTCTCCTGCTACTGAGGTGGAAATGAGTAAGGAGGCTCACGCCCAAGGCCTGCCCAGAAAGGCCTGCCCAGTGAAATCGCCGACACGCAAAGCAAACTGTCTTCCAAAGCACAAGGGTGCTTTTGTAAAGTTGGAATGGGGCACTTTTGTCTGTGCTGTGCAAGGATTATCCTGACATTATCTCTGTAAACTGAGTATTTTCTGAATTTAAAATATAAACGTGTATTCTAGACAGATCCCTGCAGTGGATTCTGGAGTTTACCTGCACTGATACAGGTATCACCCTGCAGTGGATTCTGGAGTTTACCTGCACTGATACAGGTATCACCCTGCAGTGGATTCTGGAGTTTATATCTGCACTGATACAGGTATCACCCTGCAGTGGATTCTGGAGTTTACCTGCACTGATACAGGTATCACCCTGCAGTGGATTCTGGAGTTTACCTGCACTGATACAGGTATCACCCTGCAGTGGATTCTGGAGTTTACCTGCACTGATACAGGTATCACCCTGCAGTGGATTCTGGAGTTTACCTGCACTGATACAGGTATCACCCTGCAGTGGATTCTGGAGTTTATATCTGCATATATTTGTTTGGCTATTGGTAATTATTTGGTAATCTGGCCCTATATGCTTTTGCAGTTGCTATATTCAGTCGCTAAGAGCCGATTAACCTCTATTGAAAAGGGGAGGAAGTTACCATCTCCTGCATCCAGACCAGGAGCTGAGAGATGCTTTATGATCCGGTATAATTCATCTCCAGACAGAGCACTCCAACAGCTTTTATACAGCCTCTGGCTTGTAGACCCGGAGACAACTTATGTTCATTAAAAATGAATGTAGTGCTAACAGGGCTATCTGTACATGTCAAGTAATGACAAATACGATCATTTGAGTGAAACAAAAAAACGCATGGAAGTGTCTCTCAGGTTGGACTATAGTTAGTGTCTCAGACTTTGTGTCACTGTCACATATTAGCAACATTCCTATACAGTGCCCTCCACAATTATTGGCACCCCTGGTATGATGAGTTAAAATGGTCTTAAAAATAATAATAATAATAATTCACCTTTTGGCAGTAATCCATGACTTCCTGTTTCACTGGGGTATAAATATGATGTGACACAGAGGCCATATTCCCTTATTCATACATCAACATGGGAAAGATAAGAGAACACACAAGTCAAATGAGGGAAAAGTGTGTTGAGCTTCATAAGTCAGGGTATGGCCATAAAAAATAGCTACTCACTTGAAAATGCCCATATCTACCGTTAGGGCAATACTTTAAAAGTTCAAAGCAACTGGAACTGTTACAAACTTGCCTGGAAGAGGACCCAAGTTTAGTTTGCCCCCACGCACAGTGAGGATGATGGTAAGAGAGGCAAAAACATTTCCAAGGATCACTGTTGGAGAATTACAGAGGGATGTAGCATCTTGGGGTCATCAAGTCTCCAAAACTACCATTAGACCATCACCTCCATGCCAACAAATTATTTGGAAGGCATGCCAGAAAAAAACTCATTTCACCACACATGTAAGTGCCTGGAGTTTGCTAAACGCTACTGGAACTTTGACTGGAACCGTGTTCTATGGTCAGATGAAATTAAAATTAAATTTTAACCAACACTCAAGGTGGGTTTGGCGTAAAAAGAAGGATGGCTATCCCAAAAATAACCTGATCCCCACTGTTAAGTATATGAATCTGGCAGCCTCTGCCAGGAAATTAAAACTGGGTCATCGTTGGATCTTCCAACAGGACAATGATCCAAAACATACGTACAATTCAACGCAAAAATAGTTAACTTTTGCCATGGCCATCTCAGTCCCCTGACCTAAACCTCATTGAAAACCTGTGGGCTGTGCTGAAGAGGAGAGTGCACAAGAGAGGACCTAGGACTCTGGATGATCTGGAGAGATTCTGTAAAGAGGAATGGTCTCAGATTCCTTGCTCTGTATTTTCCAACCTTATTAGATGTTACGGTAGAAGAAGTGCTGTTTTATTGGCAAAGGGAGGTTGTACAAAGTATTAAATGCACGGGTGCCAGTAATTGTGGCACACGTGGTTTTGTTAAAAATTTGATTTTTTTTCCAGAATAAATGTACTTCAATTAAAGGTTGGATTTTTCTCATTTTTTCAGTGTGAGATTAAGCTGATTCACCAAATGGTGAATTTTTTTATCACCCTTTTTACTCGTCTTTACGTCGTATTTGCCAATAATTGTGGAGGGCACTGTATGTGATGCACACAGCCACTCCTTTGCAGGAGCCACTCCTTTGTTTTCAGCCCAAAATGATGCGATTGAACAGAGACCCTCATGGGTACTCTGATAAAGATTCAGTTATTGCCTGGCCTTATAAGAGATCTAATACATTACCATAACAGACTGAAACAGTGCAGACTGATCTGAAATAAGTCATAGTTCCTCTGCCTGCCACTACACGCCTATTACATGGAGAGCAGAGTTGAACACATTGTGTTGAGCACTTTAAATAGTCATTTGAGTTGGTTTTCTTGCTCTGCTGAGATGGATGATTGATGAGGTTGTCACATTTCCTCGACTGACTGTAATATCCAGTAGGTTAGACGAGGATTATCTTTCTAGCTGTGCCAGTAGCACACATGACTACTCTGTTAAAATTAAAATGCATAGTATACATTATGAATATTGATGTGGCAATAACATGATTCTTGTTTTTGTATTATGTTATTTTTAATGCTATATAATATTATATCCCTTTTCTCCATCTTGCTTTGTGAAAATTCAGCTATTGATAATAACAACTACATTTTATAGCGATGACATTCGTTAACCTTTGGCAATAATTGGCAATAATTGGATGAGGCAGTGTGCCCCTGTTCTCTTTGGATTGGTGGATGCCTGTCATGTGATTGTACAGTGTTCCTCTTTAGGAAACATGGTGTGTCCAGGTGTGTTATTGTTCTTAAGGGTGTTAACTGTTCATGTTGAAATGGGCCAGTTTCTGACTCAGGATTAGTTCACTTGAAGACTTTTTATTGCCTTTTAAACAAGATATTGTACATTTCCTGCAGGGCGGAAATGAGTTCTGTTTGCTGCTTTGGCTTCTTCATGATGATGTGAACATGCTGAACACAGCGTGGTGCAAGTCAATAACTCATATTTCAATATTTCATTGTTCAAATATATTTTTGGTATTTGTGTGTGTACCAGGTAAATTAAATATAACCTTGAGTATGTGATAATTCAAGAGGGATATTATATTGGAGGGTATTTACAAGTCCCATGTATTGCCAGTGTGTGCAGCATGAGTTGACATGACTGATCTCTGGAATATCAGAGGTAATCCTTTAAGACCGCGCACCAGGCGGGAGTCACGGCCGTAAATGTGGATGTAAAACCCCATGTGACAGGAGTCGACATGTATAGAGAAAAATACGGTGCAACTTTAAAATTCAGCCTTGAACATCACAAGCCAGGTTCACTTCTATTTTTGAGGAGGAAAACTGTGAAATTGGCTGTGGCTCACACCATGATTCACATGTGACTAAAAAGCTGTTGATGTGGAATTGAGTTGAAAAACAGTCTGTTACATGTCTGCTCATTTTAGAAAGAAAGGGAAATGATGAAGAATGGCAGGCGGCGTTAAGACGTCACCCAAATATGTTCCGTGTGATGATGTGACAAAGCAGTGGGAAGGGAACATCCATCACATGATCACATGACTTTCCTTCTCATACAGGTCTGATTTGGGGGGGGTGAAAATGCGCTCATGCACCTTACGTCATGCGTAATAATTACTGCTGACAGACAGGGAGAGCCGTGACAGAGCTGGCTATGTAGGATTTTTAATAGTCTGCATGAATGGCGTTAGCAAATAACATGTGACTATTGTTGTCATACGTACTGTATGTGTACCACTTCTGACACCATGAATTAGATTTGATTCGGGGGAGAAAATTTCAGACAGCCCCCAACCCCCTAAACCCCCCAACCCCCTAAACCCCCTAAACCCCCTAAACCCCCCATAACCCCACTGTATCAGCTTTCAGATATGAAAGGCCACAGACTTCCTCTTCCTTGAATCAGCTGTTTATCTGTTAACACTCCCCCTCTCCATCTCCACCTTTAATCCATGTTTTAGTCTGTTTCATTTAATTTGTCCCATTGGGTGTGGTCATATTGACCACGCCCAGGATAAAATGCATGACGTGTACTACGGCAATTTACAACATGTCTTAATAAAATGCATATGAATGTAAATGTATGAAAGCTGAATGTACATAAAGGGTCGTGGGCCGATGCTTCGTCCTGCTTCAGCACTGAGGAGTTGCTGCCTGCAGTAACATTGCAAGGCTTTGATATTCATATTCGATGAAGTGCAGCCCTATTAATTATGTATGGCTCTTCCTTAGATGAAGGGAATCATTGTTACGGAAACGGACTGACCATTCTTCCGTCAGGCTTTTATTCTGCTAAATAATTTCATTGTCAAATCACTGGGTTTCCTGCGGGTTTGCATCTCATATAAACTCTGCTTAAGTAAGAACAAAACTCATTATTTAAACGTGTAAGTGATTGGTGGCAATACAGTTGCATATGAAAATGGCAGTTAGTGACAGTTATTAGTGTTTATCCAAGGAAAGGTCTGCCACACATGCCAAATGGACCCGTCCACCGCAGGGTTTAGTGGGACAAAGATTATCTGCTGATTGAGGACGCAAGTTATTTAGATTAGAGTAATCTGATTGCATGGATGTACACATTATAGCGCAAAGGACTGTACAAGCGGGTTAGCTGCTGGGCGTGCAGAACTACTGCTCTGAAATGATTGCTTTATGGATTACTAACTCAGATATATATCGAGGGGTCACGTTCAAATCCCCATGTGTAACAGCTGGTATCCTGCTGTGCAGTGGTACGATATTGAAAATAATTTATTTCCTGAACTGTTTTGATGTTGTTATTTGATGTAGGGTTCTGAGAAATAACCCTTGAACAGTGAGTGCTTTTTGCTACGTGACACTGATTGGCTCTCTTTGTGCTAACCTCAGAGAGTGTTCAGATTCTGAACAAACTAAGCTGGTTTTGTGGTTGTGTCGGGTTCCCTACATAGTATCACGCAGGCTGGGCCTATTTTTATTTGTTTTTGTTTCTCTCCGCTCTCTCAGCTTTGTGCTGACCTTCGTCAGGTATAAAAATTAATCTCATTATTATTGTCTGTTCTATTCTTCCGTCATGTGCAGGGTCTTATGGCAATTGTGTTTATTTACTTGGAACACTCACTTCAAAAGTTTTATATGCTTTTTAAATAACCAATCAGCATATTTTCTTTGAACTGTTCTCTTTGCCTGCCTTGAACAAGGTCAATGGAATCTCAGTATTCCCTCCTGGTAACTCGTAAAGCTTGCTATTAGCCTAGCCGCAGCCTCCCGCTAATGATGCTGTTCAGGGAGAGACTTCCGCTGCCACGGTCTGCAGTGGGGGGGGGCACAGGCTTCAACGTGCTCTGAAATGGTCCGTCCACAGCAAGCTTGGGGGCCAGGTCCATTTGGACTCTATCATTCCAGGAAATTTAATTCAATTGATTAATATGAATGAAAATGTCCAAAATGGTTTCAATTCATGAACTTAGAAATGGAATTGACAGCAGGGCTTACTGACTCCAGCTAACAGGTAGAACTGTACATGTCTGAGTGCAAGTCTGTGAGTGATGGAAAAAATAGAAACCTTAAAAACAGTCACACAATAGCAAACCTGCTGCCCACTGGTTTCCAAGTAGGACAGAATGTTCTGGAAGGGGTCAGAGACCATCTCTCCGGTGGGTCTCCTGCCACCCCACATCACACATCACACATCTCTCTCTCTCTCTCTCTCTCTCTCTCTCTCTCTCTCTTTCAATTCCTAATGAATTGATTAACAATTCATAATGAAATGGTATAGAAAGATGGTAATATGGTATAGTGTGAGGTGGTAAATACAAGGTGTAAATGGTATGAAGTGGTAATGCAGAATAAAGGGATCTAAAGAAGGCGAAAGTGTTAAAATGCGGTGATGTATATTGTGGTAAGTAGTCTAAAAAAACCTGGAAGTGATACAAAGAAATAATGAATTGTGATGAAAGCACAAAAAGGTATTATCAAATCATCTGGGATAGTACTGTTGGGTCATAACAGTGTTGTAGAGGAAGGCATTGTGATGTCATAAGCAGTGTAATATGTTACAGCATCAATGTTCTATTGCATCGGTTTTCAAAATCTGCCCATTGCAGCCATAGTGCCTTTACTGTGTTTGAATAGCACACAAGCCATAGTACATTTACTATGTTTGAATAGCACATAAGCCATGGTACATGTACTGTGTTTGAATAGCACATAACCACCCTCCTCCTCATCCCATGGGGTCCTAAATAAAATGGCTGTTCTGGTCTGCAGCCCCTGAATGTCACGCTGCAGGGCCACGCCCTTCTTCCTGTCAGCCCACCTACGCGGTGCTGCAGAGCCAGGTGCCAGTCGCCGGCATGACTGTAAACACTGCAGATACAGTGGAGTTTATTGTTGCTGGGCACACGCCTTTGTCCAAGGTGACTCTGTGTATGAAATGGAACACCTCGCACATATATCATTACACAGTTAGCCAGCAGGAAATCGGCACAAGGGCACGAGCGCTGGCACAGCGAACAGGAAGCGGTTCCCCCGCGTAGAGAGGCAGAGCTTCCACTGCAGATCAATGTAATCATCAGTTTACCCATCAGTTTGACACGGTCTGGTGGTGTCTTAACTGCCGTCATGAGGATATATGCTGAGGTTAGACTTCCAATTACCCTTGAGATGAGCTCTGGTTTATAGTGTGGTGTAGTGGTGTTTGAGATGAGCTCTGGTTTATAGTGTGGTGTAGTGGTGTTTGAGATGAGCTCTGGTTTATAGTGTGGTGTAGTGGTCTTTGAGATGAGCTCTGGTTTATAGTGTGGTGTAGTGGTGTTTGAGATGAGCTCTGGTTTATAGTGTGGTGTAGTGGTGTTTGAGATGAGCTCTGGTTTATAGTGTGGTGTAGTGGTGTTTGAGATGAGCTCTGGTTTATAGTGTGGTGTAGTGGTGTTTGAGATGAGCTCTGGTTTATAGTGTGGTGTAGTGGTGTTTGAGATGAGCTCTGGTTGATAGTGTGGTGTAGTGGTGTTTGAAATGAGGTCTGGTTGATAGTGTCGGGTAGTGGTGTCAGACAAAGCCACATGGACATGGTTGACATTATGTTCCCAAGTGACCATGAAAACTAATATTATCCCCTCAATTGCTTTTCAGTTTGTTTATGGAAATAAGCTTGGCCTGATTCTTGAGAAAGTTGAAGACCCACTCAAGCTGTTATATGTGTATAAAACTAGGACACTTCTGATTTATATACAGTAGGGAGTCATAGACGGGTCTGTTGGTAGCAGATTCTGTTCGTTTTTTTCACATCTATGATGGGTAATTTTTCTCACCTCTGTGTAGAACACAGATACTAAAGTATTTATCTTTGACTCAGAAATCAATAGAAGTGTTTTTGTTCTCCACAAACACAGTTTGGGAAGCTAAAAAAGATGCTAACATTTGTATCGTGTTTGTAACTCAAAGCTTTGGGCCCATATTGATTGAACCCAGGCCAGTTATGTTATGAGTTATCAGTGAAGTTATTGAAAGGCCATATGTTTGTATTACTGTGTGGGACTGCTGACACTAAGGAAATAGGATAGTGATCATGGTTATTAATGCATGTTGATGTTATGTGGTGTAGTTTCTCATCATGGCTCCACAGGTCTGGTTGAGTAAGTGGGAGGAGGAAGACCTTTCATAGGCGGCTTTAACATGCAGATGACCAGCAGGGGTCGCTAGAGAGCAATGAAACGCGGACCCGTAACTGACGGAACCCTCCCATACCCTGGCACAGTGCGGATTCGATCCGAGGCCGCGGCGCTCATTCATGCACCACAGAAAGGTGCCTTAACATGCACCTCACAGCCCCTCTGCACACAGCCCCTCTGCACACAGCCCCTCTGCACACAGCCCCTCTGCACACAGCATTTTTAAGGCTAGCTGTGCGTCTCTCTTTATAAGGATTTTGTACAGCAGGCCCAAGCTCCACATAATGGCCTTTCTGTTGTAGATAATGAATCCATTTTGATCCCTCCCTGCTCCAGGAGCGTGTTGATTTAATAGCACACCCAGTCACCATCTGTGAGAAATACTTTGAGGGTGATATGCAGTTTGGGGTGGGTGCCCTTCTCACACAGAAGGCTAAAACTTGTGAGTCATGCCAGTCCAATGCGCCTACCCACACAGTCCCACCAAGACCTTTTTTTCTTATATTACCCTCATAAGCTAATACCAAGCTAAGCCTGGAAACATTTTTCATAATTACATGCAACTCAACCTGTAATGTGCTGGTGCAACGCCTTATATCTGCACAGGTGAAATATGATATGAAACCATTTGCATCATGGGAAGTGTCCTGCCACAGAACTACTGGCCACCCGCAGAGTGAGAAGTATTTAACTGCAGATGAATGACAGTTCCTGCCTTAGCCTAATTTGTTTGTAAAAGCTAACGGCTTGCTTGGGTTTGGGGGCTGACAGCGTAGCTTCTCTGAGGCCCGGTGCACGTCCGGCTGCAGGTCGGTGCGGGTTGGCGGCTTGTGCCCTCTGGCTGTCTCCCAAGCGCTTCTCCATTAGAGAGGAAAACGAGGCAATGCCGCGACTCGCCCAGGTACCGTCTCCCAGGGAGACGAGGCTGACTCCTCCCTCTCATGCTGTGGAGGTGTTTATGCTTTTCACTGTAGGCCTCTCTGGTTATAGAACCTTCCCTCTGTTTAGTGCAGAAATAGAGGGGGGTCCTGCTGTTTGTTACGTGATTGGTCTGAATCAGAGTGGGGTGGGGGGACCTGTGTCATTCACGTGTTTGGTAAAAGGGGGTCAGTTTTGTTTTTTTCTGCCTCAAAATGCAGGGACTGCCACTGGCGGCTGTGGCCGGTAGCTCCATAGGGCGACGCGCAATTGCCGATTGCTTCTCCCAGGGTAAGGGAGGGTTCAGTCGGTTAGGGGTCCACGTTTCATCGCTCTCTAGCGACCCCCAGTGCTCGATCTGGTGCGCGTGGACTACATGTAAAAGCTGCATAAGAAAGGTCCTCCTCTGACTCTGCTCTATAAGCTTAGCTCTAGTGAAACAAAACCGCTGCCGACACCACCGCAATGATCTCTCTGACCTGCATCCATTATCCTTCTCTCTCACCTATACTAAATACAGGGACATGCATTATCCTTCTCTCTCACCTATACTAAATACAGGGACATGCATTATCCTTCTCTATTACCTATACTAAATACAGGGACATGCATTATCCTTCTCTATTACCTATACTAAATACAGGGACATGCATTATCCTTCTCTCACCTATACTAAATACAGGGACATGCATTATCCTTCTCTATTACCTATACTAAATACAGGGATATGCATTATCCTTCTCTCTCACCTATACTAAATACAGGGACATGCATTATCCTTCTCTCTCACCTATACTAAATACAGGGACATGCATTATCCTTCTCTCTCACCTATACAGAATACAGGGACATGCATTATCCTTCTCTCTCACCTATACAGAATACAGGGACATGCATTATCCTTCTCTCTCACCTATACTAAATACAGGGACATGCATTATCCTTCTCTCACCTATACAGAATACAGGGACATATATTATCCTTCTCTCACCTATACTAAATACAGGGACATGCATTATCCTTCTCTCTCACCTATACTAAATACAGGGACATGCATTATCCTTCTCTCTCACCTATACAGAATACAGGGACATCCATTATCCTTCTCTCTCACCTATACAAAATACAGGGACATCCATTATCCTTCTCTCTCACCTATACTAAATACAGGGACATCCATTATCCTTCTCTCTCACCTATACTAAATACAGGGACATGCATTATCCTTCTCTCTCACCTATACTAAATACAGGGACATCCATTATCCTTCTCTCTCACCTATACTAAATACAGGGACATCCATTATCCTTCTCTCTCACCTATACTAAATACAGGGACATGCATTATCCTTTTCTCTCACCTATACTAAATACAGGGACATCCATTATCCTTCTCTCACCTATACTAAATACAGGGACATGCATTATCCTTCTCTCTCACCTATACTAAATACAGGGACATGCATTATCCTTCTCTCTCACCTATACTAAATACAGGGACATCCATTATCCTTCTCTCTCACCTATACTAAATACAGGGACATCCATTATCCTTCTCTCTCACCTATACTAAATACAGGGACATCCATTATCCTTCTCTCTCACCTATACAAAATACAGGGACATCCATTATCCTTCTCTCACCTATACTAAATACAGGGACATCCATTATCCTTCTCTCACCTATACTAAATACAGGGACATGCATTATCCTTCTCTCTCACCTATACTAAATACAGGGACATGCATTGTCCTTCTTTCTGACCCGTATAAAATACAGGGGCATACATCATCCTTCTCTATTACCTGCATAAAATATAGGGACATCCATTATCCTTCTCTCTCATCTATACAAAATACAGGGGCATATATTATCCTTCTTTCTGACCCGTATACAATATAGGGACATGCATTATCTTTCTCTATGACCTGTATTAATGTGTGGTACAGTGACGGTCATTGACATTTTGTGGCATTTTTGGTCACAATGAATCAGAATTTTTCATATTTTAATCATTTAAAAAAATGAAAAATGGCAGAAAGATTATTAACCACAGGGAAAACATTAAGGAAACAGAAAACGGGTAATAAGGAGAAAGTGGTATTTTATTCAGTGGAAAGGGTCGTTCAGAAACACAAGGCGCCCTCTCTGTTTAACAGCTCAGGAATCCATTTGTGTTCATTGGCAGTTATTATTGAAAAAATCTTTAATTTATCTTCATGTTCATATCTAAGGTCAAACGTATATCTGTGACTCTCAGTCCCCACTTCCTTTACCGCCAAACCAGGTCACAGGCGTTCCGCCTCAAACCTTCCCCTCCATAGCCAGCAGATTCAATACACAGTGGCACTATTATACTACTCATGTCCTGATGTGCATTTTGCTCTGGTGATTTTGGGATTTGAAGGGACTTGTGTTTGACAGCATGGGGAGTGACAACGCCAGGTGTATACAAACGCCTGTTTGCTCCAAGCACAGCTGGATTCCACAGCCTATTAACACAAACACAATTCCTGTCCCATCAATCTGAGATATTTCATATCAGTTTAAAGACTGAAATTCTCCAATCGGGGGGCAGGGCATGTCCTGGGGGCGGAGACTTGAGCTTATGTATGCTCCTGTCACTCACCAGCAATCACCATCTCAACCAGGTGATACCACTCGATTAGATTCCAGAAGGCTCTTAGTTTGTATGTTTCTGGAGACAGATCCAGAAGGCTCTTGGTTTGTATGTTTCTGGAGATAGACCCAGAAGGCTTTTGGTTTGTATGCTTCTGGAGATAGACCCAGTAGGCTCTTAGTTTGTGGCTGAAATGGAGGCCAGCCTAGGCTCCATTCCTGTGACTGCTTACAAGAGGTTAATTCTTCATCAAGCAAGCACAGCCACTGGATAGCCTCATACCTGCATGTGCTGGATCCCCAAATCCCTGGAAGTCAGGGGTGCCAGGACGTTCTGCTTTTCACCCCTTTAATGAAAGGAAGACCGCTGTAGGAAGTGGCCGATCGAGTCAGCCTGTGAGAAGATCATTAACATGCGATCGCCCGCGTTCTGGAGTTCCCCATTGGTTGCACACTGTTTACTGTGTACTGTTACCTGTGCACTGTTACCTGTGCAGTGCTGTCAGACCTGGGACCATTATGACATCACATTAGTGCTTACACTCTGGAATTATAGGAGCGGGCTGCATCTGTGTGTTTCACCTCTTGCCTCAAGTGGACTATTAAAAAGACCAAAGTCTGACGCTAACCAATTCTCCCCTTCGTGTAAAACTATCACCATTTGACTTTTGAGCAATGCGAGCTATTTGTGGGTAAATTAGTACTATGGGGAGCAGGGAAAGATTTATTATTGGTGCCCGGGGAACATAAGGGCCTTGAGAATAAATGAATCAAAGTCAGTGACAGGCAATAGCATGTGAGTGAGGAACAATTAATGGCAAACAGGTTGATTTAGAGGACATTGAACAGTCACCAACTGCAAATAAAATACAACCATAAAACTGATAAATGAGTCCATCGAGTAACCTTAAAAAACACTTAATTCTACTTAAATTGACAACATATTTTTGTTGTTGGAGAAAAAAAGATTTACAGTGAAATCCAGTTAGTGATCTTCAGATGTAAAGTGTAATGAGGCAGAATATCCATAAACCCCAGTGCGTCACACAGCATGAAGAGCCGTTCCAAAGCAAGACCAATCAACTGTAAGCAATGTTTATGCATCTCTATTGTACTTGCAAAACTAGAACCGGTACATTCCCACAGTGTGTCCATTATGGCAAATACAAAATAGGCTTTTTCTGGTGTTTGGTTTGTGGGCTAGAAGCAGTCATGGCAGCAGCTGTCAGTGTTATATCCTGTCCTGTCGGAAAGGCGATGCTCTGCTCCTGTTTGCAGTTACATTGCTTTGTTTTTGTATAGATCGCTTCATGAAGTCTAGAACCCATTTCCATCCTGATCTGCTCATGGCCCCAGGCATTCACCATTAAGGGAATGTGTGTCAGTGTGTATCTGGCCCACTTAGCACAGGCACAGAGCCTATAGTTCAGTGCACTATCACAGTGGCCCCAGACCAGTTAACCCCGTAACTCCGAAAACCCCACATAGCATTATTTAATCTCCCTTCTGTCCCAAAGATCATGCTGGCAACAAGGCGTGTGTGTGTTTGTGTGTGGTTTTATGTGTGTGTGTGTGTTTGTGTGTGTGTGGTTTTATGTGTGTGTGTTTGCATGTGTGGTTTTATGTGTGTGTGTGTGTGTGTTTGTGCATGGTTTTATGTGTGTGTGTTTGTGTGTGTTGTTTTGTGTGTGGTTTTATGTGTGTGTGTGTTTGGTTTTGTTGGTGTGTGTGTGTGTGGTTTTGTGTGTGTATGTGGTTTTGTGTGTGTGTGTGTGTGTGTGTTGTTTTGTGTGTGGTTTTATGTGTGTGTGTGTGTGTGGTTTTGTGTGTATGTGGTTTTGTGTGTGTGTGTGTGTGTGTGTGTGATTTTGTTGGTGTGTGTGTGTGTGTGTGTGTGCATGTGCATGTGCATGTGCATATGTCTGTGTCTGTGTTTGTGTGAAAATTAGAAATTGCTGGGACTCATGGGAAAAGTAGTTTTGTGAACGTTTATCTGGGGGATTAGAGAGCGCAGCTGCCAAAAGAGATTAGTGATTGTGTGGCGAGCGGATTTCTGGGCAGAGAGAAGACCATGGTGCTCACACTGGAAACCCTCTATGATGCCAAAGCCAGTACAGCACAATCTCAGGTGCTTTTATAGACCATGGTGCTCACACTGGAAACCCTCTATGATGCCAAAGCCAGTACAGCACAATCTCAGGTGCTTTTATAGACTATGGTGCTCACACTGGAAACCCTCTATGATGCCAAAGCCAGTACAGCACAATCTCAGGTGCTTTTATAGACCATGGTGCTCACACTGGAAACCCTCTATGATGCCAAAGCCAGTACAGCACAATCTCAGGTGCTTTTATAGACCATGGTGCTCACACTGGAAACCCTCTATGACGCCAAAGCCAGTACAGCACAATCTCAGGTGCTTTTATAGACCATGGTGCTCACACTGGAAACCCTCTATGATGCCAAAGCCAGTACAGCACAATCTCAGGTGCTTTTATAGACCATGGTGCTCACACTGGAAACCCTCTATGATGCCAAAGCCAGTACAGCACAATCTCAGGTGCTTTTATAGACCATGGTGCTCACACTGGAAACCCTCTATGATGCCAAAGCCAGTACAGCACAATCTCAGGTGCTTTTATATGTTTTATATATAACCCAGTATTTTATTCATTGCTTGTAATGGGGAGACCGGACACTGGCTTTGTCCATGTTTACTTTTAGGAGTCAGAAAGCTGGGTAAACACGGCAAACAGAACTCATTAAAATAAACAGCAAACGGACAGATATAACCACAGATTCACATTAACCTCAGTTAAGACTAAACTAAACTGTAGCTACTGCCTGGGATGCTTTGTCAGTCTTACTGAGACCCTTCCACCCGTGTTTTCATCTCCGGTGGTCGCTGTTGCGCTCCTAGGAACACACGGCTGTGGAGTTGTGAATCGTGAAGGTTTTCCAGCAGCCCGAGCCAGTGTGCTTTTCGCGGCGTGGGTAGCGATGACAGCTCGTCTCCTCCAGTCATCTGGGGGTGTCCCTCTCGCTGTTTGTAAAGTTCGTTTTGCTGAAGTTTATTGTGGTCAGCTAGCCCAGTGCGGCACGCATGCTTTCCACGTGGGATGAAGTAAACTTAGTCACCGCAAAGCGAGCTAAGTCAGGACCCCTTGGAGAGCCACGTTCTCTGTGTTTTCACAGATGTTTCCTCAGCAATAGCAGCAATACACTGCGTTCTGTGAACCCCAGTATTAGGAGAACTCCACAGAATTGAGCTCTGTGAATCCCAGTATTAGGAGAACTCCACAGAATTGAGCTCTGTGAATCCCAGTATTAGGAGAACTCCACAGAATTGAGCTCTGTGAATCCCAGTATTAGGAGAACTCCACAGAATTGAGCTCTGTGAATCCCAGTATTAGGAGAACTCCACAGAATTGAGCTCTGTGAACCCCAGTATTAGGAGAACTCCACCGAATTGAGCTCTGTAAATCCCAGTATTAGGAGAACTCCACCGAATTGAGCTCTGTGAATCCCAGTATTAGGAGAACTCCACCGAATTGAGCTCTGTGAATCCCAGTATTAGGAGAACTCCACCGAATTGAGCTCTGTGAACCCCAGTATTAGGAGAACTCCACCGAATTGAGCTCTGTGAATCCCAGTATTAGGAGAACTCCACCGAATTGAGCTCTGTGAATCCCAGTATTAGGAGAACTCCACCGAATTGAGCTCTGTGAATCCCAGTATTAGGAGAACTCCACCGAATTGAGCTCTGTGAATCCCAGTATTAGGAGAACTCCACCGAATTGAGCTCTGTGAATCCCAGTATTAGGAGAACTCCACCGAATTGAGCTCTGTGAATCCCAGTATTAGGAGAACTCCACCGAATTGAGCTCTGTGAATCCCAGTATTAGGAGAACTCCACAGTGTTGTGGGAGATTTTGTAAATTTTAAAGAGTTAAATGCATCAATCTGGTGTACTTTGAGCGATGACACAGTCAATTTGATAAATGCTTTAACCTTTTCCAGCATATCTTCAACATCTTTGTCATGATTATGAAATACGATTGTGGAGAGGGAGGATGCTCATCAGATAACTTAGCGAGGTGCTGACTAACAGTAAAATAATATTAGAAAGAAAATGATCTCTATATGCTCCAATTCCATTTATTGCCAAAACATTGTCTACTAATAAATGGAATTGGAGCATATAGAGTGTCCGACTTTCTTTTTTTCTTTCTAATATTATTAAGAAAGTAAAAAACATATTTTTAGTTCATGCAGCCCGCCACAGTTTAGTAATTAATTGGAAACATTGGAGATTTTTCGGCAACCCAACCCCACCATTATCTTTACTTCATGGGTGCCCACACTCGGTTCTGGAGATCTACTCACCAGGTGACTTTACTGCTTGCCCTGCAATCTCAGAGCAAAGAGGATTGGGTTGACTAGTTCAATTAAGGAGGTGATAAAAATCATATTGTTAAATACCTGGTTGAAGGTAAAACGTTCAGAATACATTTATTTCAGAATAGTCACATACAGTATTTGCATAATACGCATAAAATAAGTAGCCTAATGTATTGAACTCGATCCACTTTACCCCTAGTGATGAGAGGTATCTGTCCGAATTACAGTATTCATGTTTGTCTGAAATGATAAACTACAGTTTTAAGAAAACTCCGTAAATTTTGATGCAGAATTGTTTAAAAGGGTAGCCGCTTGCGAAAATCTCCACTTCTTCAGTGACACTGCAGGGCAATAAAATAGGAGGATGCTACTAATAGCTAGGGGCGGTGGTGGTGGGGGTGGGTAGTGTGTAGTTAGCACTGCACCTAACAGCAAGAAAGGGGAGGGGTGTCGTTTCTCTGGGGCCCTTTCTGTGTCTGTGTGGTTTGTCCCGTTCTCCCCGTGTTGCGTGGGTTACTCCGGGTACTCTCGGTCCCCTCACACTCAAAAACATATGCATGATAGTGCACTCCTGCAGGTGCCCCCCTTGAAGGGCACTTGCCTCAAGAACTGGAGTTGGTCCCGGGCGCTGCACTGTGGCTGCCCACTGCTCCTAGGTAACTAAGGATGGGTCAAATGCAGAAGAAAAATTACCCCACGGGGTTCAATAAAGTATATCTTATAATCTTAAAAGCACTTATGGCTCTTGTCTCGCCACAGCAACAGGCTGTAAAATGCACGCTAATAAAATCATGTTCAGATATAGAAACAATAATATATTTTTTTAAATGTTGTCGCCTACAAATAAGCATTTTGTTGCACTTGCACGTTTGAGGAAATGTTTTGTATCCAAACCGCACGCAACGTTACGTTAGAATAGAGAGGTAAATGTCAGTACTGCAGCGCAGTTTTGTTTTGAATATCCGCTGGCACTGGTAAAATAGGAAACTAATCAATCAGCAACATTAAAAGGTGCATAAATGCTATACTAACGCTGGCACTGACGCATAAACGCTATACTAACACTGGCACTGGTGCATAAACGCAAAAAAACCGGAAATCGAGAGGTGCGTAAACGTCACCATCAATTTTAGTCAAGCTAGTTTACTCGCACCAATGTCCAGTGACAGCCATGCATCACTATGTCTGCTAACGTAAAAGGCTCTGTTTTAATTGGATGGGGTAAACTGCTTATCACAGGCTCTGTTTTAATTGGATGGGGTAAACTGCTTATCACAGGCTCTGTTTTGATTGGATGGGGTAAACTGCTTATCACAGGCTCTGTTTTAATTGGATGGGGTAAACTGCTTATCACAGGCTCTGTTTTAATTGGATGGGGTAAACTGCTTATCACAGGCTCTGTTTTCATTGGATGGGGTAAACTGCTTATCACAGGCTCTGTTTTGATTGGATGGGGTAAACTGCTTATCACAGGCTCTGTTTTAATTGGATGGGGTAAACTGCTTATCACAGGCTCTGTTTTGATTGGATGGGGTAAACTGCTTATCACAGGCTCTGTTTTAATTGGATGGGGTAAACTGCTTATCACAGGCTCTGTTTTAATTGGATGGGGTAAACTGCTTATCACAGGCTCTGTTTTGATTGGATGGGGTAAACTGCTTATCACAGGCTCTGTTTTAATTGGATGGGGTAAACTGCTTATCACAGGCTCTGTTTTGATTGGATGGGGTAAACTGCTTATCACAGGCTCTGTTTTAATTGGATGGGGTAAACTGCTTATCACAGGCTCTGTTTTGATTGGATGGGGTAAACTGCTTATCACAGGCTCTGTTTTGATTGGATGGGGTAAACTGCTTATCACAGGCTCTGTTTTAATTGGATGGGGTAAACTGCTTATCACAGGCTCTGTTTTGATTGGATGGGGTAAACTGCTTATCACTGGCTCTGTTTTGATTGGATGGGGTAAACTGCTTATCACAGGCTCTGTTTTAATTGGATGGGGTAAACTGCGTTTCACAATCTACAGTGCCGTGCAGTTATTTTTTTTGCCAAATTTGTACTGCTGCTTTCTAATGTTCGTCCTCGTAAACTAACTTTAAATACTTAGCCAAACTTATCCCCGTTGCCATCAGTTGAGCTAAGCTAACGTTATGAACTGATGGCAACAGGAGAGGTGGGGGAGCGCCGCTCCCTCACGTGAGCCCTACTACATCACTGCATATAGCATGCCTTTCTCTCTGCTCAAGTCTTTACAGTGCTCGTTCTGTCCTTTATTTTAAAGGTATGAAGAGACCCCTCAGCCCCACGCATCTGCTTGAAAACGGGGTGATGTGCGCCCCCTTCGGTGCCTACGTGGAAGGGGAGGGGCCTGGGATAGGCCACGCCCAATCACATCAAGAGAAGAAGATGCTGCCGTTCTCCCTGTGCGAGGTCTGCAACATCCAGCTCAACTCGGCTGCTCAGGCCCAGGTTCACTACAATGGCAAGTCCCACCTCAAGAGGGTCAAACAGCTTAGCAACGGAGAGGTCCCTATGGCAACTGGCCCTGCCACCCTCTCCACCATCAGCACCGGTAGGTGGCGAATGTTAAAAACTCCCTCGTGTCTTATGTCCAATTCAGGCAGAGAGAACCACCTTCCCTTCCAGAAATTTCCAAGCACAAACAATATAACAGTGAGAATCAGGATGGGTAGGCTCAAGTGATGATGATACGTTCTGAATTCACCTTTGACTTGTGCCCCCAGGGGTAGGATGGAGGGCTTGTGATTGACCGACTGGACTAATACACAAGCACTAACTCGTAATGTAACTAATGTCGCTCCGTTAGCTCCGTTAGTGTGTCCAGATGTGAGAATGCTGGTGTGAGAGGTCTGGTTTCAGTGTGTCCAGATGTGAGAATGCTGGTGAGAGAGGTCTGGTTTCAGTGTGTCCAGATGTGAGAATGCTGGTGAGCGAGGCCTGGTTTCAGTGTGTCCAGATGTGAGAATGCTGGTGAGAGAGGTCTGGTTTCAGTGTGTCCAGATGTGAGAATGCTGGTGAGCGAGGCCTGGTTTCAGTGTGTCCAGATGTGAGAATGCTGGTGAGAGCGGTCTGGTTTCAGTGTGTCCAGATGTGAGAATGCTGGTGAGCGAGGCCTGGTTTCAGTGTGTCCAGATGTGAGAATGCTGGTGAGAAAGGTCTGGTTTCAGTGTGTCCAGATGTGAGAATGCTGGTGAGCGCGGCCTGGTTTCAGTGTGTCCAGATGTGGGAACGCTGATGCGTGAGGCCTGGTTTCAGTGTGTCCAGATGTGAGAATATTGATGAGCGAGGTCTGGTTTCAGTGTGTCCAGATGTGAGAATGCTGGTGAGAGAGGTCTGGTTTCAGTGTGTCCAGATGTGGGAACGCTGATGCGTGAGGCCTGGTTTCAGTGTGTCCAGATGTGGGAACGCTGGTGAGAGTGGCCTGGTTTCAGTGTGTCCAGATGTGGGAACGCTGATGCGTGAGGCCTGGTTTCTGGGTCTATAAATAAGCGATGCCTTTGGAAGGTCCAATGGAAGGAAGACGAGAGGAGCTTATCTAGGTCTCAGCACAGCAGTCTGTGCTCTGGCCCTGACAGCTTGTGGGGGGTGGGGCTTGGGGGGGGGGGGGGGCGGGTGTGTGCACCGGTGCGCCACGCGGTCTCAGCATCGCGCGCTTAGACAGAGAAGGGCTGCCGGCCAGCAGTGCTAGCTCAAGTGAAAAAAGCCTTTCTTGCCACAGCTACTTTTTAATTCACCAAACTGCGGTCAGGATGTGTGCTGTGGGCTCAGGGAGGGGGACTTGCTCTGAGCGGAACAGGAGGCCAGTCACACCCAGATGAAGGAATGTATTCGTGGATACGAGTCTATTTCAACTGGAGTGGTTATGGTAGAAGCACATACTAATGCCCAAACGTACTGTAGCATATCTGTGACTGGAAAGGAATGCATGTTGTTAATGTGGAAACAAATCTGCGGATTTAATATTTTCTTTAATGTAATAGAACTGTCAAAAAAACGTCTTCTTTTTTAGTTGCAAAAGCACGGAAAGTTCAACATTCCAGCATTTAAAATGAGGTATGAGAGAAAGTGAGAAAGTAAGACCTGTTAAAATGCAAGGCACAGAGAATCAGATGTGGAAGCAGTATAATTATGACATTCTAAGACAGTGTTCTAGAACGCCATTGCTTTCAGTTACCAGTAGTGATTGTTACATCATCATTAGAATGTTCAGATTCTAACCTCATATTTGTGTTCTTATGATGCCTCACATTTATATAGCGCCTTTCTTATACGTTAAATGGTTAAACAGCTGGTGTTAATCTTCTTGGTTAGGTTCCGTTCTGCTTTAGCATAGACTGACATAGACCAGCGATAATTTCAGCTGATTCTGATGCTCAATGTGAACATTTATCTGACACTATGATGCTCTGGAAACCTTCACCCCCCCAAAGTCATTGAAGAGATTAGTGTTCTCCACTGGACCGTCATTGTACCTGCAGAGTATTGCACCAAGCACTGGATTTGTGTGCGGTCCTCTCCTCCACTAGATGGCAGTATTAACATTTTTAAGAAATGGCCTGACTGGGAACTTTCTGATATCAGCAGGCAGTGGCAAGGTCACGGGGAGGGCAAGTCAGTGTTAATTACTGTAAAATGATTCATGTTTAACTGTGGAATTGATACTGAATAATAAGTAGACGGTGAGAAGTGAGAGAGCGATCAAAACTATTGCATTAACTTTTCCCTGAGCCCTGAGTGTTTCTGAAAGATGTACTTGAGTGATTAGTTCTCGGAAAGACCTGCCTGAGATGTGCTCAGATTCAAACGTAAGAAAAGTGATTTTGAAAAGATCTCAGCTGACAATGCTGCAGATCCTGAGAAAATCAATAAAGAACATTTAAACACTTCCAACTGTTCTCTTCCTTTTATCATTTTAAGGCTAATTTGTGACTGTGGCTGGGTTCTGGGACCCTATGTTGTAAACACAGCAGAATCTCTGGACACACTGAATCTTTTCTGTTGTTGCAGTTGTTGCATCACACTGAGTTTGTGTAGCGTTAGTCTGAACCAGGCATTATCTGGCTACAGTTGGCATGCATGGTAATGTATAGCCGCATAGCCAGTTCAAGCTAACATGATCTATACGACATATAACGTTAGCAAACATTTCCTTCTTCCTAGCTGCCGAATAAAGTAATGTCATCAATAATAGCAACCTAGCTACTATTCATTATAGGTAATTACAGTTGGTTGGCAAGCAGAAAGTCCAGGTAAATTAGTGTTGAAACTTCTGACCGACCTGTCCAGTTCAGCACAATATGGGCGCTCCACATCTGTCTTTAAACCAATCCGCTTCCGAACATCTCGCCACCTTCTGAAATGAGCACCTATGTTTACTCCAGTTTTCCAGCGAGCTGTATCCAATTCCCTTTCATTTTTCTTTGTATGAAATAGCGCCGGTGTAACGGGTCGCTGTGAAATGTCTAACTGGTGAACTGGCACGGTCAATCTCACTGTTGATTGGTTCGCAATGTGAATCGGCCTATCTTTTTGATTGGTTTATGTCATAAGCCACTTTGTTTTGAAAACAAAATTTGAGCCGAATCGCTGGTTTTAGAATTTGAGGGTATAATGGTGCTGGATTTCTCTCAGAACAGTGATTAAACGTTGCGTACCCCAGCTTTAATAAATAATTTGGTATAGCTGCTGCGTCACAGTGAAAATGCACACTTGCTAACTGAGGCTGTGCTGTCTGAGCCTGTGCTGAGCCTGTGCTGATCTTAGCCTTTGCCCTCTGGCCATACAATTTACAAAGATCAGCCCCCGCAAATTGTATCATTCACATTTACCATAGAGTGTTTGTAGTGTATGGCAGTATTACCATAGAGTGTTTGTAGTGTATGGCAGTATTACCATAGAGTCTGTTTGTAGTGTATGGCAGTATTACCATAGAGTCTGTTTGTAGTGTATGGCAGTATTACCATAGAGTCTGTTTGTAGTGTATGGCAGTATTACCATAGAGTCTGTTTGTAGTGTATGGCAGTATTACCATAGAGTCTGTTTGTAGTGTATGGAAGTATTACCATAGAGTGTTTGTAGTGTATGGCAGTATTACCATAGAGTCTGTTTGTAGTGTATGGCAGTATTACCATAGAGTCTGTTTGTAGTGTATGGCAGTATTACCATAGAGTCTGTTTGTAGTGTATGGCAGTATTACCATAGAGTGTTTGTAGTGTATGGCAGTATTCAGTTTGTGCTTTTTCTTCAAGTATTTTTGTACATTAGTCACCAAACCCTCAACCAAGAGCTGCTTTATATGCACTTTCTGTTTGAATGCAGGTCTTTGAATCTCGTAACGTTTGGAATATGAATGGCCTTTTTTCTTGATGGAGAAAAATGAGCACACAGTTTTTATTAATTTATTAATTTGTGTTTGCGTTGACGTTGTTTGTGTTGCAGAGTTCTCTCCAGAAATGTGGGCTCCCTGCTGTGTGGGATACAAAGCTGCATGTTAGATGTTATTAGCCTTAAACACACAGGGAAGTGGTGCGTGCGTGCGTGCGTGCGCGTGCGTGCGTGTGCGTGTGTGTGTGCACAGAGAAGTGGAGATCCTGGGCCAATGACAGTGAGGTCTCTTTCATTAACAGGCTTAGAGTTGGCAAGACCGCCTGGCAGACGGCTGAAACCTCAGCTGAACTCGAAGAGCGACGCCGTGTAAGAAACACCATGTGCCAACCGTGCTTTATTAATCTCAGTCCCAACCCTGCCAAGCCACGTTATTGTCTGCACCCCCCTGCCAGCCTGGACTTCTCCACACACCCATCTGTCCATCAAACAGACCGTCTTTACCTGCTCATATCATCACCTGTCTGTCCGACAGGCTGTACTTACCTGCTCATATCATCACCTGTCTGTCCGACAGGCTGTACTTACCTGCTCATATCATCACCTGTCCGTTCGACAGGCTGTACTTACCTGCTCATCTCATCACCTGTCCGTTCGACAGGCTGTACTTACCTGCTCATCTCATCACCTGTCCGTCCGACAGACTGTACTTACCTGCTCATCTCATCACCTGTCCGTCCGACAGACTGTACTTACCTGCTCATCACATCACCTGTCCGTCCGACAAGCTGTACTTACCTGCTCATCTCATCACCTGTCCGTCCGACAGACTGTACTTACCTGCTCATCACATCACCTGTCCGTCCGACAGGCTGTACTTACCTGCTCATCACATCACCTGTCCGTCCGACAAGCTGTACTTACCGGCTCATCACATCACCTGTCTCACAGGCTGTACTTACCTGCTCATCACATCACCTGTCCGTCCGACAGGCTGTACTTACCTGCTCATCACATCACCTGTCCGTCCGACAGACTGTACTTACCTGCTCATCACATCACCTGGCCTCAACTCTTCTTCCTGCTGGCCCCCCAAAGGTGGGACGACCCGCCCATCTCAATCAGGCCAGCAGAGTCCCTCCCTACCTTCCGGCATAACCTGAAGACACATCTATTCAGGAAATATCTCTTCTCCCCTTCTCCACCCTGATTCCCATCGCCCTCTTCCACATCTTCTATCTTCCATCTATCCATCTATCTTCTTTAGAAAACTCTTAACTTACGGCCGGTCCATTACAGTCTCATTATCCACTGCTTGGAATGTTGGCGATTTACGAATTTTATTGTGCGCTCATTGTAAGTGGCTCTGGATAAGAGCGTCAGCTAAAAGCCTAGAATGTAGATGTGAATGTACACAGTCAGATATCAGACTGAGAGAATCATCTGGAAACAGTGACATAATAAAAAAAAGCCCGGTACACGTCATTTCTTTTCCCAACGCAGTTCTGCCATACTTCAGCCATAACCACGCCCCCACGAGTTTTCATTGGATGATAGAAACACGTATGACGCGTGCCTCGCCAGAAACGTGTCCGCAGCTGCGTTCCCATAGAAACCGCACAGAAGAGACGCACGCCGGACGCCAACACGTAAGTTACTGCTTCTAGCTAACGTTAGCCATCGTCGTACAGCCCGAAAATGTTATGTTAAACGAGAGAGAATGCGTTGCCAATCTGTGGTTAAACAAAGCTAACTAGCTAGCTAATGTTAGCCCTCTAGTATTTACTTTTACATTTAATTAACTTAACGTTATCTTCTGGTTGACATAACGTTATTGGTTCACGCTATCCCATGATTAGCTATATCCATCCCCATTACTGCTGTTCTGACAAGCCGTGATGCTCATGAATAATGTTATAAAACATGAATAAAACAACTGATCGTACCGTGCTGCATTTTCCTCATCCATTTCGGCGGAAATTTGGCGGAGACTAGCGCGTGGGGTACGTGTTTCTATCATCCAATGAAAACTCGTGGGGGCGTGGTTATGGCTGAAGTATGGCAGAACTGCGTTGGGAAAAGAAATGACGCGCCCGGTACATTAAAGCACTTATGACCAGCATTCAATCAACATCATTTTGATTGTTTTTGTTTATCCTTTATTTGACCAGGTTAGTTTCTTTAAGATGTATCCATTTTTGGTGCAGCAGGTGTTTCTTAAATCTTTATTATAGAGACAATTTGGTTTTATCTTTGAGACCTTTAGCTTGCAGACAGCTCTTTCTTCAGAAACACAGAGTACTGCAAAATGATGGTTATGGTTAATGAGATGTAAACCATCTTTGCAGAAATTTTCTGAACCAAACATTATTACAGCAAGATTTTATATAACCTTTCACAGTGAAAACTTGCAGTGTTTGGTGTACATCAGGAGATGTGTTGGCATTTGGATATAAGTGAAAAAAAAGATAATTACATTAATCTACCATAAATGAACAGAATCTACCCGTCTCTTTTCTTGCACAAAGACAATAGTACATTTAGTCTTTCAAATGTTGAAAATAATTTAGCCATTTACAGTAAATGTGTCACATTAAACTGATTAGTTGAAGTGATTGGGATATCTCCACTGGACATGAACTCCATTAAGCTTGAGTTCTCAGGCTAAAAGTGTCGATGGGCTGAGTGGCAGCTGGTTGCAGGTTTCAGTGCCCAGGGTAACAGCTTGTCGCGTGACGCACGGTTCTGTGTGCTTGCATGGCCATTCACCGAGTGCCATTTTGTACAAGTAATTTGGCACTTCATTTGTCATCTCTAATAGCAGGCGCTGCCCATCTGTCTCTTTCCCTGTCTGTACCACGCTGTCTCTTTCCCTGCCTGTACCACGCTGTCTCTTTCCCTGCCTGTACCACGCTGTCTCTTTCCCTGCCTGTACCACGCTGTCTCTTTCCCTGTCTGTACCACGCTGTCTCTTTCCCTGCCTGTACCACGCTGTCTCTTTCCCTGCCTGTACCACGCTGTCTCTTTCCCTGTCTGTACCACGCTGTCTCTTTCCCTGCCTGTACCACGCTGTCTCTTTCCCTGCCTGTACCACGCTGTCTCTTTCCCTGCCTGTACCACGCTGTCTCTTTCCCTGCCTGTACCACGCTGTCTCTTTCCCTGCCTGTACCACGCTGTCTCTTTCCCTGCCTGTACCACGCTGTCTCTCTCCCTGCCTGTACCACGCTGTCTCTTTCCCTGCCTGTACCACGCTGTCTCTTTCCCTGCCTGTACCACGCTGTCTCTTTCCCTGCCTGTACCACGCTGTCTCTTTCCCTGCCTGTACCACGCTGTCTCTTTCCCTGCCTGTACCACGCTGTCTCTTTCCCTGCCTGTACCACGCTGTCTCTTTCCCTGCCTGTACCACGCTGTCTCTTTCCCTGCCTGTACCACGCTGTCTCTTTCCCTGCCTGTACCACGCTGTCTCTTTCCCTGCCTGTACCACGCTGTCTCTTTCCCTGCCTGTACCACGCTGTCTCTTTCCCTGCCTGTACCACGCTGTCTCTTTCCCTGCCTGTACCACGCTGTCTCTTTCCCTGCCTGTACCACGCTGTCTCTTTCCCTGCCTGTACCACGCTGTCTCTTTCCCTGCCTGTACCACGCTGTCTCTTTCCCTGCCTGTACCACGCTGTCTCTTTCCCTGCCTGTACCACGCTGTCTCTTTCCCTGCCTGTACCACGCTGTCTCTTTCCCTGCCTGTACCACGCTGTCTCTTTCCCTGCCTGTACCACGCTGTCTCTTTCCCTGCCTGTACCACGCTGTCTCTTTCCCTGCCTGTACCACGCTGTCTCTTTCCCTGCCTGTACCACGCTGTCTCTTTCCCTGCCTGTACCACGCTGTCTCTTTCCCTGCCTGTACCACGCTGTCTCTTTCCCTGCCTGTACCACGCTGTCTCTTTCCCTGCCTGTACCACGCTGTCTCTTTCCCTGCCTGTACCACGCTGTCTCTTTCCCTGCCTGTACCACGCTGTCTCTTTCCCTGTCTGTACTACGCTGTCTCTTTCCCTGCCTGTACCACGCTGTCTCTTTCCCTGCCTGTACCACGCTGTCTCTTTCCCTGCCTGTACCACGCTGTCTCTTTCCCTGCCTGTACCACGCTGTCTCTTTCCCTGCCTGTACCACGCTGTCTCTCTCCCTGCCTGTACCACGCTGTCTCTTTCCCTGCCTGTACCACGCTGTCTCTTCCATCGCTCTAGTCTCTGTAGTGAGCAGTCTTTCAGCCCCGTGTGAATTTATCACTCAATTATATCGTCATCGATTCCTCTCACCATAACTTGCTTAAAACAGAAAGCGTTGTTTTAGAGGTGTGATGATGTCCATACGTCTTACCAGCCAAATGTATGCGCTGAACAGTTTATAAAAACCCTGCTGGGTGTGAGTATGCATGTACATGTATGTGTGCAGGTATATATGTGTGCAGGTATATATGTGTGTATGTGTGTGTGTGTGTGTGTGTGTGTGTGTGTATGTGTGTGCATGTGTGTGTGTGTGTGTGCGTGTGTGCCTGTGTGTGTGCGCGTTTTTTGTGTGTATATGTGTGCATGGTGGTGTGTGTGTGTGTGTGCATGTGTGTGTGCATGAGTGAGTGTGTGTGTGAGTGTGAGCGTTTTTTGTGTGTATATGTGTGCATGTCGGTGTGTGTGTGTGCGCGTGCGTGCGTGCGTGCGTGTGTGCATGTGTGTGTGTGAGTGTGAGCGTTTTTGTGTGTATATGTGTGCATGTCGGTGTGTGTGTGTGTGCGTGTGTGCGTGCGTGCTTGTGTGCTTGTGTGTGTGTTTGGCTCAGGATGGGAGTGGGTAAGGTTGTGCGTGCGTGCGTGCTTGTGTGTGTTTGGCTCAGGATGGGAGTGGGTAAGGTTGAACATGCTTGTTTTCTCTCTGTGCTCTCTGCTCCAAACGCACAGCCTGTTTATTACAATGAGTGTCGGGAAGTGTGACTGGAGGGAGCGAATTTGAAGCTTTCTCCTCCTCTCCCAAACAAACAGGGGACGGTGAGCGGCTCTGCTCCCCTACGGAGCTGGCAGAGAGGGGAGGGTTTCTAGCGAGTGTGGGGGGACCCTGGGTCGTCTGGGGAGTCTCCGAGCCGCATGAACTTAAAGTGAACAGTGGCTCAGATGATAAAGCTCAAAGCGGAGAAGCACAAGCTCCTCTCTCCCTGCCGCGCGCTCTGGGATTCTGTCACGCTTTTCTCAGGAGACTGGAAATCGCGCAGGCACTGCGTGAGCCGATCCTCGCTGGAGAAGATGTGGACCAGTATTCTGAGCAGAGGTGAGCGCTCCTGCCCATTACTTCGTTTGAGACTCAGATTCGGCGATCTCTGGCTCTTCGGCTCTCTGGTGCTCCGATGAGTATTGCACTGCCTTATAGACGAGTGTGTCTTAGAGGTCTCGAATGTGTTCAGTGCACTTCTGATAAATACAGTGGTCTGATTAAGAATTCCTCTTAGCTTTGATGCATGTAGTACGGCACCTCTACATTAAACTGTTGAGTTTTGCCGTTTTCACCCTTTGTGGGTGCTACTTAACTTGCCACTGTGAAACTAAAGAGAAATTTATTTACACCACAATATGCACAAGTGCTTTGGACAGCATGTCTGCGGCAGAATGCTTTTTTCTCCAATCGGATGCTGTGCCTGTACACAGAATCCTCAGTCCCAGACTCCGGACCTCCAGCGTGGCGTAGCCTGGTCTCACAGGGATCCGCGCTTCATCGCTAACACTCTTTCTGGGTACAGGTGTCCCCAACTTCAGGAGGGCATGTTTTGACAGTGGGATCTATTTTTATCAGTGTGGCGGATTTCACAGCGTGGAGAGGTGGCTGAGTTTTTTTTTTCTGGAGGAATGTGTGCAGCTATATTAAGGGACATTAACCGAAATTCTCTTCCTGAACATTTTTTTAATTGTGTGTTCCCGCGTGCGATTGTGGAACTAGAACCGTTGTTTCTTGGTAAATCGCGGGACTGTGTTTGTGTTTGGTTGTGTAGAACAGAACCCCTGGCTCCCCAGTGATCTTCCTCATGGCTGCGGATCTATAGAAACAAGAATTGTAAGGGATTAAGTTCTGGGGGGTTGTCTTTCCCCTCAGTCACTGAGCAGAGAGCTAGCCTAGGCGCTTGGAAATGAGAAAGTCGTTTTTCGTTTTCACTAATCTGTCTCTAGTCCCCAGCTGTCTCAGTTCAAGCATGAAATTAAAAGTGTACCCAGCACGTGTTCTTCCTGTTCGGTGTCACTTTTTCATGGTAATGATCTGTTTTTGGTTGACTGCCAAGCGTTTGTCTTTATCTGATGCTGCCGTGAATGTTCTCTAAGCTTTCCCTCTGAGGTAAAAACTCTTTAATTACACCCACATCAGAGAGCCTACTAGAATGGCTAAGGACCGTTTTTATAATCACTCCTGATACTCTAAAAACACTCGTACCTTCTTGCCCGTTCCTAATCCACCATAATGACGAGTTTTTGCATTCAAATAAGAAAGACACAGTGTGTGTGCGTGTGTGTGTGTGTGTGTGCATGCTCCTGTGATACGTATTATGCAATATATATTAGGTGGTTGATGGTTCTTCTGTAGTATGAGTGGGTCCAGTAGTTAGTGTGTGTGTGTTTTTACACACTGGGTTTAATAGCTTTCCTTGAGTTCCTCTTTCCTACAGTTCTGAGTAGACCACATGGGCAGAATGCAGTCATCCCTGCCACTGCTGCTCACTGACACTTCATCCCTTTAGGGGAGATTGTCCACCCATACCAGGACAGGGGCTCGTCCGCCAAAGGGCTGACAGTGCTTAGCAGAGCGTTGTTAGCGGTACGCTTCAGCTCAGCACTGTTCATTCAGTCTGCTTGTTAGCGGTACGCTTCAGCTCAGCACTGTTCATTCAGTCTGCTTGTTAGCGGTACGCTTCAGCTCAGCACTGTTCATTCAGTCTGCTTGTTAGCGGTACGCTTCAGCTCAGCACTGTTCATTCAGTCTGCTTGTTAGCGGTACGCTTCAGCTCAGCACTGTTCATTCAGTCTGCTTGTTAGCGGTACGCTTCAGCTCAGCACTGTTCATTCAGTCTGCTTGTTAGCGGTACGCTTCAGCTCAGCACTGTTCATTCAGTCTGCTTGTTAGCGGTATGCTTCAGCTCAGCACTGTTCATTCAGTCTGCTTGTTAGCGGTACGCTTCAGCTCAGCACTGTTCATTCAGTCTGCTTGTTAGCGGTACGCTTCAGCTCAGCACTGTTCATTCAGTCTGCTTGTTAGCGGTACGCTTCAGCTCAGCACTGTTCATTCAGTCTGCTTGTTAGCGGTACGCTTCAGCTCAGCACTGTTCATTCAGTCTGCTTGTTAGCGGTACGCTTCAGCTCAGCACTGTTCATTCAGTCTGCTTGTTAGCGGTGCGCTTCAGCTCAGCACTGTTCATTCAGTCTGCTTGTTAGCGGTACGCTTCAGCTCAGCGCTGTTCATTCAGTCTGCTTGTTAGCGGTACGCTTCAGCTCAGCACTGTTCATTCAGTCTGCTTGTTAGCGGTACGCTTCAGCTCAGCACTGTTCATTCAGTCCGCTTGTTAGCGGTACGCTTCAGCTCAGCACGGTTCATTCAGTCTGCTTGTTAGCGGTACGCTTCAGCTCAGCACTGTTCATTCAGTCTGCTTGTTAGCGGTACGCTTCAGCTCAGCACTGTTCATTCAGTCTGCTTGTTAGCGGTACGCTTCAGCTGATGTAGATGTAGATCCCTGACCTTTAAACATCATTCTTTCATAGAATTCTTGATCACATTTTAAACAAAGTCTCCATATGAAGGCTTTATATAGCATATATAAAGCCTTCATGAATGAGACATAATGGCTTCATAAATCATACTTAAGTAAATGTCATGCTTCATAAAGGGTGACATGACACCTTCTTATGCAACATGTTATGCCATATGTGACATAGCCAACAATGTCACCTGGCTAATGGCTAAACATTATACTGGGTGACATAAAACATGCTTATGCAGGAGGCTATGCTACATAACACATATGGCATAACATGTTGCATAAGGTGTTATATATGTTCATATGGAAACTTTGTTTTTAAGTGAGACCACATTATTATTTTTTTTAACCAATATCACACAGGAGGGAGTGAGTTATGCTGTAGATTCAAAGGATGGCTTATTGTGGTATTCTGGTGGTTTTTATAGGCCTGGGGTTAGGGTTAGGGTTAGGGGTGGGGGTGGGGCTAGGTCTGGGTTAGGTCTTATGTAGCAGGCTAGGGTTAGATTTAGGGCAAGGTTGGGGTTGTGCAGTGGGACACGGATGTCTTTCTTCACCAACTCAGACATAATTATCAGTCTGGTCTTGTATTGGAGAAATACATGTTGTTTTTGTAGAGTAAACATATATTATGCGTGTTGATACATAGTTGGCCTTTATATGGAGTGGTGCAACACTTTTGTATTTTACTTTAAACCAGTACAAAGGTTTCTGTGTTTTTATTACTTTTTTATGTCAAATTATCCCACATTTTATTTTTGTTTAAGAACATCTGCTAAGTGATTAATTGTAATTTACTGTTATCATTCATTTGACATTATAAAATCATGGATATGTCAAACATAATCCCATTAATGAAAGAAATGAGTGTAAAGACCCCTTTGTGTGACTGTAATAAGACACCAGACAGAAGGGGTTAATTGCTCACGATAAGCTGCCATGAATGTTTATTTTTATTTGTAAAGTCATGTACTTGGTTATCAGTCCCTGCATGAATTTGTTCAGCTTTGCCAAATATTTAAAATTAAAAGCGTGAAACGTTAATATGGCCGTGGGAACCTGGCATCAGCCGTACTTATAGCGCCCATTTGCCAAACTGTGAAATGGCTGTGTGCAAGCAGAAACCTCTTTCCTGAAACGCACACTGCGAGGCTCTGCATCCTACAGCTGGTAGCATTGTACGAGACGTCCTCAGGAGTGATATATTACTTCCTGAAACATTTACAATAGGCACTTATCATTTTTACAATAGAAACTTTTACAAAAGACATGTATCATGTTTACAATAGAGACTTATCATGTTTACAAAAGAGACCTGCCTTCTGTTCCACTGCAGAATAAATAGATGTCAAACCTTAAAGTAATGGATATATGTGTGTGATTTATATGTGTATTTCCCATGTAGTATGTTAGTAAAATATTTAGCTAATTGCTTCCTGCCTTGTTACACCACATTTCAATGTCTGTGATTGACAGCTGTTGTTGTTGTGGAGATAAGAAGCAGGGAAATAGTTTTTTGAAGGGGGGGGGGGGGGTGCTTTTGCTCAGAGAACTTTTTGGATCTGTTGAATATGAGAAATGTGTTAGAAGCACACATGTGTGTCCGAGGCCAAGCTGAAATCTTAGGCTCTGTTTGTGTGACAGTAGAGATGTGCCCTGGAGCAAGGCCCATGAAATCACTGCTCATCGGCTGTCGTAACGTTCAGTCAGTCTGTGAACGAGGGCTATAATGCAATCACAACATGCCCCTCTGCATGCAGGCCCTGTCTCAAGCCTTTTTATGATACAATTCTGTTTCTTCAAGCTTAGCCCTGTTTGCCTTGAGATCGAGCAGTAAGTGTGCAATTTCAATACTTGTCTTCAAGTTTATAAGATCCTTAATAACAGTAACTGTAACAGATTGTTGATATTCTTAAATATATACAGTTAAGCCGGAAAGTCTGCACACCCCTTTCACCTTCTTTTAGACATTTGTGCTAATTTATAAAAAATCTAAATGTAAAATATATGTACACAAGTGTGCACACCCTTTGATATGACACCCAAAAGTGAGCTGAGGTGCATTTTGTTTCCACTGATACTGCTTGAGATGTTTCTACAACTTAATTGGAATCTACCTGTGATAAATTCAATTGATTGGACATGATTGGGGATTGCCAACACCTGCCTATATAAGGTCCCACAGTTGACAGTGCATGTCAGAGCAAACACCAAGCCATGGGGTCAAAGGAATTATCTGCAGACCTCAGAAACAGGATCGTGTCAAGGCATAGATCTGGAAAAGGGTCCGGAAAAATCTCTGCAGCTTTACAGGTCCCAAAGAGCACAGTGGCCACCATCATTCGTAAATGGAAGAAGTTTGGAACCACCAAGAATTGTCCTAGACCTGGCCGCCCGGCCAAACTGAGTAATCAGGGAAGACGGACCTTGGCCCGGGAGGTGAACAGGAACCCGAGGGTCACTCTGACAGCGCTCCAGCGTATCCTTGTGAAGATGGGAGAACCTTTCAGAAGTTCAACCATCCAGGCAGCACTCTACCAATCAGGCTTTTATGGTAGAGACGGAAGCCCCTCCTTAGTAAAAGGCACATCACAGCCCGCTTGGAGTTTGCCAAAAGGCACCTAGAGGACTCTCAAACCATGAGAATCAAGATTCTCTGGTCTGATGAATACCAAGCGTCACGTCTGGAGGAAACCAGGCACCGCTCATCACCTGGCTAATACCATCCCTACAGTGAAGCATGGCGGTGGCAGCATCATGATGTGGGGATGTTTTTCAGCAGCGGGAATGGGACGACTAGTTTTGATAGAGGGAAAGATGAATGCAGCTAAGTACACCGAGATCTTTGAAGAAAACCTGCTCCAGAGCGCTGTGGACCTCAGACTGGGGCGAAGGTTTACCTTCCAACATGACAACGACCCGAAGCACACAGCCAAGAGAACAAAGGAGTGGCTTCGGAGAAAGTCTGTGCATGTCCTTGAGTGGCCCAGCCAAAGCCGAGACCTGAATCCAATTGAACATCTGTGGAAAGAGCTGAAAATGGCTGTGTACCGACGCTCCCCATCCAACCTGACGGAGCTTGCAAGGATATGCCAAGAGGAATGGGCAAAAATGTCCAGAAACAAGTGTGCCAAGCTCGTAGCTTCTTTCCCAAGACGCCTTGAAGCTGTAATCGCTGCCAAAGGTGCAGCAACCAAGTATTAGGCTAAGGGTGTGTACAGATATGTAACCCCTAAATAACCTATTTTTGTCAGTAAAATAAAATTGCATATTTTCTAAAAACCTGTTTTCACTTCGTCATTATTGGCTATTGTGTGTAGATGTTTGAGGCAAAAAATGAACTCAATCTATTGTAGTATAAGTCTGCAACGTAATAAAACGTGGAGAAGGTGAAAGGGGTGTGCAGACTTTCCGGCTTGACTGTATATTATTTATTTATTTTGGATTGGTTTGTTGCAAATGTGTGTTTGGTTTGTGGCAAAAGCTCTTTGGGACTTTTATACATGAAAATGACTACGACTACGGGCTCTGAGCTCTGTGCTATTGAGCGCAGGCATCACACAGGTTATATACCCCACACCACATCGCTCTGTGTGTTGGGCTCAGGTTATATACCCCACACCACATCGCTCTGTGTGTTGGGCTCAGGTTATATACCCCACACCGCTCTGTGTGTTGTGCTCAGGTTATATACCCCACACCACATTTTTCTGTGTGTTTGGCTCAGGTTATATACCCCACACCACATCGCTCTGTGTGTTTGGCTCAGGTTATATACCCCACACCACATCGCTCTGTGTGTTGGGCTCAGGTTATATACCCCACACCACATCGCTCTGTGTGTTGGGCTCAGGTTATATACCCCACACCACATCGCTCTGTGTGTTGGGCTCAGGTTATATACCCCACACCACATCGCTCTGTGTGTTGGGCTCAGGTTATATACCCCACACCACATCGCTCTGTGTGTTGGGCTCAGGTTATATACCCCACACCACATCGCTCTGTGTGTTGGGCTCAGGTTATATACCCCACACCACATCGCTCTGTGTGTTGTGCTCAGGTTATATACCCCACACCACATCGCTCTGTGTGTTGGGCTCAGGTTATATACCCCACACCACATCGCTCTGTGTGTTGTGCTCAGGTTATATACCCCACACCACATTGCTCAGTGCAGTGCTACAAACAGTGTTGCAGCAGTGGCATTTCTCCACGCTTTGCGTGCTGAGCAAAGTATGTCGGCTTCAGAAGCTCCACAGCGTCTGAGTCCCTGTTTTTATAGCGCTGTAGCGTATTCTCTTTGTCTTTCTCTCCAGATGCATCTGTCAAATTTGACTGTTGCTGCCCAGGAAACCCACAGAGACACGATTGTTGTGGTTGGGCGTAGACTGTGAGAGCTTTAACATCCCGCCCACACACTGCTTAGATTATTTTCAAAATCCTTCTGCCCAAGTTACCTGGAAGCTGTGCTGCCCTTCAGCCTGGGGAACAGTGAGCATATTTGGAACTGAAGCTAAAGTGACCTTTTATCACTGGACTCAAATTGTGTTTCAAAGTAGTACTAACACGTGCCAATTATTTTAATGTATTGTGGGTTGTGTTATGTTCTTGGAAATGCCTTGATACTGTATCTAATGGTGCTCTCCAAAAATATTTTTTTGGTCATTTATTGCTTTTATGGGTAAAAATGTAAACAATCACAAGTAGCTCACAGTAAGACCATCCATTCTCCACTTTGTTTTGTTTACTGGACTGCTACCACAGCGGAGCAGTGCGTTTGTTGGTGAAAGTGCACATTAAGTAGGTCATAACTCTGTATTGATTTGTTTTGTATGGTGTAGTATAATGGACACAGACCTGGGCTCGTAACTTTGAGTTTGCAGGTTCCAGTCCCCAGTGGGGCACTGCTGTTGTGCTGTTGCGCTAAAGGTACTTAACCTGGCTTGCTTCAGTAATAACCAGCTGTATAAATGGTTTGTATGTAAAAATATGAGCTGCGTAATTCGCTTTAATAAGAGAGTCTGCCAAATGCTGACGTGTAATAAAATCAAATATTGCTAGAAGTAACCGATCTCATGCTCTGTTTATAACAGTTTATAGCAGTCGATGCAGATCTTGTTCAAGGAGGTTTATGTTGATGCTTTCAGCATTTATTTAGAGGTTAAGTCACATTATGTAAACCTCCCAATAAGGATTTTGGGAAGCCCGATTTCTCACTGTAGATCTCTGCGCTGGTTTTTTTTTGATACGGCTGCAGTTTGTTCTGAATTCTGGATTGTTCTCTTTGCCCCTATTTGAAGAGGAATAGCATCTGCTTTCACTTTTAAAACACTTGAATTTAAAAAAACTTTATTGTGCGCTCTACAAAATCGAAACATCTCACACTGCTAATTCATCTCACACTGCTAATTCATCTCACACTGCTAATTCATCTCACACTGCTAATTCATCTCTCACTGCTAATTCATCTCACACTGCTAATTCATCTCACACTGCTAATTCATCTCACACTGCTAATTCATCGCTCACTGCTAATTCATCTCATGTTTAGGATTTTGTGACAGCGTCATATGAACCACGTTTCTGCTACATTGCGAGACTCCAAATTTGTGATATTCTACTATATATATATATATATATATATATATATATATATATATATATATATATACTGCATATGGTAAGCTTTAATTTTCTCATCACGGACTGCAAAATAAATACTGAAATGCTGACATATGATTCATGTTAATAGGTGGCATTAACAGACCAATATATTTTTAATGCACAATAGGATATATTGGAATGTTTTCTTGGCTGGATATACAACATCACTGTCTGCTTCTTCAAAAGGCTCCTGTTATTGTGTCATTCAGCCGGTGCTGGAAGATTTCTGTTATTGTGTCATTCAGCCGGTTCTGGAAGATTCCTGTTATTGTGTCATGCTGTACTGTATCGGTGTGCGCTTGCTACATTTTGAGACCGTTAATCCATCTCCTTGGCAACTATACTTAGCACAGCTATTTAAAATCCTGGATTACAGGCACCTGTCTGTCCTGTTTACATGCGCACAGTGGACACATTTGTAATTGACTCCTGAATGGACGTCAGACAGTGGACAATGGCCACTGTCTGACGTCCACTGGCTACTCAACACCCAGGATAAAGAAAGCTGATTACCATTCGATTGGATTCTGATGGTCTCATAGTTAGCCCTAGAGTTAACAGGTTGGGCTCAGTTCAGTGGTATCTGCAGTCATAATTAGCTGTAGTGTTAACAGGTTGGGCTCAGTTCAGTGGTATCTGCACTCATAATTAGCTGTAGTGTTAACAGGTTGGGCTCAGTTCAGTGGTATCTGCAGTCATAATTAGCTGTAGTGCTAACAGGTTGGGCTCAGTTCAGTGGTATCTGCACTCATAATTAGCTGTAGTGCTAACAGGTTGGGCTCAGTTCAGTGGTATCTGCACTCATAATTAGCTGTAGTGCTAACAGGTTGGGCTCAGTTCAGTGGTATCTGCACTCATAATTAGCTGTAGTGTTAACAGGTTGGGCTCAGTTCAGTGGTATCTGCAGTCATAATTAGCTGTAGTGTTAACAGGTTGGGCTCAGTTCAGTGGTATCTGCACTCATAATTAGCTGTAGTGTTAACAGGTTGGGCTCAGTTCAGTGGTATCTGCACTCATAATTAGCTGTAGTGTTAACAGTTTGGGCTTAGTTCAGTGGTATCTGCAGTCATAATTAGCTGTAGTGCTAACAGGTTGGGCTCAGTTCAGTGGTATCTGCACTCATAATTAGCTGTAGTGCTAACAGGTTAGGCTCAGTTCAGTGGTATCTGCAGTCATAATTAGCTGTAGTGCTAACAGGTTGGGCTCAGTTCAGTGGTATCTGCACTCATAATTAGCTGTAGTGTTAACAGGTTGGGCTCAGTTCAGTGGTATCTGCACTCATAATTAGCTGTAGTGTTAACAGGTTGGGCTCAGTTCAGTGGTATCTGCACTCATAATTAGCTGTAGTGGTAACAGGTTGGGCTCAGTTCAGTGGTATCTGCACTCATAGTTAGCCCTAGTGGTAACAGGTTGGGCTCAGTTCAGTGGTATCTGCACTCATAATTAGCTGTAGTGCTAACAGGTTGTGCTCAGTTCAGTGGTATCTGCACTCATAGTTAGCCCTAGTGGTAACAGGTTGGGCTCAGTTCAGTGGAATCTGCACTCATAATTAGCTGTAGTGCTAACAGGTTGGGCTCAGTTCAGTGGTATCTGCACTCATAGTTAGCCGTAGTGCTAACAGGTTGGGCTCAGTTCAGTGGAATCTGCACTCATAGTTAGCTGTAGTGCTAACAGGTTGGGCTCAGTTCAGTGGAATCTGCATGTGGTCTAACATTCACACACAAGAAGCTGAGCCCTATTTTTACGTCAAGAACTTTCACAAGGTGAACAAAATATGAAATGGCGTTAAGTATGCCACACTCAGCTTGTCTGTCATATGGAAGGTAAGCTCAGGACGTTACTGTGCACCACACACTTCCGCAAGTCATTTTTAAACAGCGTTGTTTATTGCCAAGCGGATGAGTGTAATTTATTTATAATTACGGCTGGGCTCAGAGAAAGGCGATGGCGATATTGTGCCGGTAATGCGGGTGATCTCTGTTGAGAGCTGTGACCCCAGTCTTCTGGGCTGTAATCAGACAGGGCTGTAAACTCCTGTCTCTGAAATACAGCATAATGACGGTGGTGTCCCTGCAATATAAATCACTGCATCACTGCAGGACAGGAAGAGCGATAATCAGGCAGGTTTTTCGATTATGAGCTGGCTGATTGATGGATGGCTCATTTGTATCGCTTGTATCCAAGGCACAATGACAGCAGACGCTGCAAATATACTTTCTCTGAATGGTGAGACAGGTATCATCACCGGCCAAGGTCTGGTAGTACATTGGACAACCTGCTGCCAAACAGGGACTTGCCAAATACCTGCAGTCTTAGACACAAGTGAAGGACCAGCCAGTGAGAAACAGCTGACCACAAGGCTTCATAATATTACTAAGCCTGATGTTGTCTTGGTTTTGGTAAATTCACTTCTGGGTTTTTACTAATACTGTGGGTTGTGGCTTGACTGAGGTGAACAGAGTTTAAGCTCCTTGTCTCTGCTCTGTGATGTGTGTAATATTATGCATGCAGATGGTCACTTCTTAAGACTGAGCGACTTTTTTTATCTCTCAGTGTTAGTAGGACTGGTATTGACTGTTAGTGGGACTGGTATTGACTGTTAGTGGGACTGGTATTGACTGTTAGTGGGACTGGTATTGACTGTTAGTGGGACTGGTATTGACTGTTAGTAGGACTGGTATTGTCTGTTAGTAGGACTGGTATTGACTGTTAGTAGGACTGGTATTGACTGTTAGTGGGACTGGTATTGACTGTTAGTGGGACTGGTATTGACTGTTAGTGGGACTGGTATTGACTGTTAGTGGGACTGGTATTGACTGTTAGTGGGACTGGTATTGACTGTTAGTGGGACTGGTATTGACTGTTAGTAGCACTGGTATTGACTGTTAGTGAGACGGGTGTGTGCGGGTTGGACCCGTAATGCACGACTCAGAACACAAACTTGATAATAAAGACCCGCAAGGGCTTTATTATGGGGAAATCCAAAAACGTAGTCACACAAGCAAAGTCCAAAAACCAATAAATCCAGCCAGACCAAAAATACAGTACCGAGGGAGAAGGCAGTCTCGAAGTCGGTATCCATGCAAGTTCAGTAACCAGAGTAGCTGTCAGCGGAGCAGAAGTACAATACAGGGGCAAAGCAAAGTTCGTAGTCGTGGGGCGTAGCAGGAGTCAGACCGAAGTCCTATCCGCGGGGCAGAGGTACAGAACAGACAGCAGGCAAAACTCGTGGTCAAAAACAGGCAGTGGAAACGATAGGCAGGCAGTAACAATGGTCAGTAAACGGGCTAGATCAATAACGGTAGACAAAACAATGGAAAACGCTCAAAAGTGACAGTAGTAAACTAAAGGCAACAATTTCGCAACAAACAGACATGAACACTGATCTTATATGCAGGTGTAGACAGGTGCAGACACTTAGCTTGAGAGCAGCAGGAAATTCACAACAGCTTGAGAAAATGAGACATGTAATGAGGCAATTAGTAAATCGTTAGTAGTTAACCTATCCTGACCTAGCGTTAGTAAATTAGTAATTAACATGTACGAGAAACGTATGGTAAACATGAACACATGGTTAGATAGTTAGTATTACCCAATCCTGATCTAATGTTAGTATATTAGTAATTAGACAAGGGAGAATGAAACAATTAGGGAAGCGTGAGTGACAGCAAGAGAAAGAAACAGCATGAATGCAAGGCTGCGGAAAAACATGGAAATGTGTATGCAAACAATGAACTGCATCGTAACATAAACAACACAAGCAAGACATGAACAGAAAATAAACTGTGACAAAACACTAAACATGAAACATGACATAAACATGACATAAACGTAACAGTTAGTGGGACTGGTATTGACTGTTAGTGGGACTGGTATTGACTGTTAGTAGGACTGGTATTGACTGTTAGTGGGACTGGTATTGACTGTTAGTGGGACTGGTATTGACTGTTAGTAGGACTGGTATTGACTGTTAGTGGGACTGGTATTGACTGTTACTAGGACTGGCAACATTACAGATCCCCATGACCAAACACAGACACACACACACACACAATTTTGTGTGTGTTTGTAGTGTTCATATGTCTGTATGTCACAAGTGTTCCTATGCAGTAATGAGGTTAGTGTGGCTTAATTGCATTTGCCCTGAGAGACGTGTTTACAGACGGCAACATCACGAGAACCTGTTTGGTGACCTGACAACCTTGGGGCTTCCCTCCACCACTACTGTATCACACACATTTTCTACAGGGTCACTAAAACAACACATCAGATTAGCTTCTCTAGGTCGGCCTACGATGTGGAAGGGCCATGCGAACTGAGCCGAGCTCAGCATTCCGCGCCCCGGCCTTGTCCGTCCGTCACACTGCCGTGCAGCTGTGCTGTTCGTATTCGCTCTGCACAGCACGCTGAAGATGGCGCACCGTGGCTGCGATGCTCCAGAGTTACACCAGCCGCATTCCTTCTGTCTGAGTCAGAGTCAGGTGCAGCGTGAGTAAAGCATTATTTCACCCTTTAAATCTCAGCTGTGAGGAGAAGAATCGGTTTGATCCCCCCCCCCCCCAAGGAGTACGTTGGGGTGACCTAGTTTCCAGAGGCTGGGCTTCGCCCCGCCGTGTTGTGGTACAGCACCACACGTCTCTCCTAGCGCACGTCTCTCCTAGCGCACGTCTCTCCTAGCGCACGTCTCTCCTAGCGCACGTCTCTCCTAGCGCACGTCTCTCCTAGCGCACGTCTCTCCTAGCGCACGTCTCTTCTAGCGCACGTCTCTCCTAGCGCACGTCTCTCCAGTGCACGTCTCTTCTAGCGCACGTCTCTCCTAGCGCACGTCTCTCCTGTGCACGTCTCTTCTAGCGAACGTCTCTCCTAGTGCACGTCTCTCCTAGCGCACGTCTCTTGTAGCGCACGTCTCTTCTAGCGCACGTCTCTCCTCGCGCACGTCTCTCATAGCGCACGTCTCTCCTAGCGCACGTCTCTCCTAGCGCACGTCTTTTCAGCGCACGTCTCTCTTAGCGCACGTCTCTTCTAGCGCACGTCTCTCCTAGCGCACGTCTCTCCTAGCACACGTCTCTCCTAGCGCACGTCTCTCCAGCGCACGTCTCTCCAGCGCACGTCTCTCCTAGCGCACGTCTCCTAGCGCACGTCTCTCCTAGCGCACGTCTCTCCTAGCGCACGTCTCTCCAGCGCACGTCTTTCCAGCGCACGATTTATTTCCTTTTTAAATTTGCATGCAAGCTGCCATCACGTGTTGTATGTGATTCAAAACAGTGCCTGAGTGTGTAGGTGTGTTTTCAGAGTGGCTCTAGTTAAAGAAAGGACTCGTAACCTGAGGGCAACTTCTTACTAACTTTGAAAATTTAAAATATTCCGCGTCTGTTTTACAAATGCCTATGTTCTAATGTTCTACACGTGCCTATGTTCTATGCTTATGTAAGGACAAGGCTTCGATGCTGGCGCATATTTAGGAAAGAAAATGACTGTGATTAGCAGCAATAATTCTGAAAAGTGATTATTTACTGTGGAAGTTTGTGTGTTATGTTGTTAGAGGAAAATCCAGGCTGAGATCAATACAAGCTTTTTAGATCAATGACAGAAATGTCTTTAACTTGAGATGATAAATGATACCATTGGGATGAAATGTTTGTTTTTACATTAGAACAAAGGTGCCAGATTTAAATAGAAAACTGCATAAAGAAATCACAGACTTTTATTTCAGTCAAATTTTTTTTTTTTTTGCAGTTCTACTGAACAGATATTACCGAGGAATATGAGTGCTGTTGATAATCCTGTATTATGAAATCATGGTGCAAAGACTGCTATCAGATGGGTTACCAAGTGACTCACAGCAACACCCAGGTCAAGTTAATACATTCATTTTGTAGAGCCCTCTCTCTCTCTCTCTCTCTGGAGCCACTTTCTGTTTACTTAGTGAGACATTTTGTATGCTATTGAAAAACAGAAGCTGGTCCTGAAATAGCACACTGATGGAATTAGTGAAGACGGGGTTCTGTGGGGCTACAGACAGGCATAGCACTGGGGTTCTGATACTACAGACAGGCATAGCACTGGGGTTCTGGTACTACAGACAGGCATAGCACTGGGGTTCTGGTACTACAGACAGGCATAGCACTGGGGTTCTGGTACTACAGACAGGCATAGCACTGGGGTTCTGGTACTACAGACAGGCATAGCACTGGGGTTCTGGCACTACAGACAGGCATAGCACTGGTTGCCAGCGGGTGATGGACATGTCTCCAGCTGTGGAATACTAAATTTAAATGCTAATCTGGTCGCTTCATTCTAGTCACTCTTCATTTTCTTCATTAAAGTTTAATATTTAATTTGCTGCCGTTATTCAAGCAGGTAATCATTTGCATAATCAGGTTTAATCATTTCAGTGTACATCTTATCAAATATTAAGGCCTACAGGTTGAACATATTTTATTCTACAAGGAGGGAAGTGATTCATAATTGATAGAGAAAGAAAGAGCACAAACAGTGAACGTATCTGTCCTGCGTTGCTATGTGCGCTCGTGAGTTATGCGTTTGCGTGTGGAATATAAATAAGCTCTGTCTATCTGCACAGTTTATACTTTGTTTTAGCTTTTCCCGCATCAATCCCAGGACTCCTCTTTTCTCTTAAATTATGATATTTTTATTGTTTACACCAGGGGTGCACAGCGCCGGTCCTGTACAGCTCTGTTTATGGAGAGCTACTGCCTGTGCTGGGTTTTGTTCTAACCAGTTACTCAGGTTTAGCTGTATACTCCAGCGCTGGTTACCTCCTGTATCAGACCACAGTTATATACACAGCTGTGTACTCCAGCGCTGGTTACCTCCTGTATCAGACCACAGTTATATACACAGCTGTGTACTCCAGCGCTGTTACCTCCTGTATCAGACCACAGTTATATACACAGCTGTGTACTCCAGCGCTGTTACCTCCTGTATCAGACCACAGTTATATACACAGCTGTGTACTCCAGCGCTGGTTACCTCCTGTATCAGACCACAGTTATATACACAGCTGTGTACTCCAGCGCTGGTTACCTCCTGTATCAGACCACAGTTATATACACAGCTGTGTACTCCAGCGCTGGTTACCTCCTGTATCAGACCACAGTTATATACACAGCTGTGTACTCCAGCGCTGGTTACCTCCTGTATCAGACCACAGTTATATACACAGCTGTCCAGCGCTGGTTACCTCCTGTATCAGAACACAGTTATATACACAGCTGTGTACTCCAGCGCTGTTACCTCCTGTATCAGAACACAGTTATATACACAGCTGTGTACTCCAGCGCTGTTACCTCCTGTATCAGAACACAGTTATATACACAGCTGTGTACTCCAGCGCTGTTACCTCCTGTATCAGAACACAGTTATATACACAGCTGTGTACTCCAGCGCTGGTTACCTCCTGTATCAGACCACAGTTATATACACAGCTGTGTACTCCAGCGCTGGTTACCTCCTGTATCAGACCACAGTTATATACACAGCTGTGTACTCCAGCGCTGGTTACCTCCTGTATCAGACCACAGTTATATACACAGCTGTGTACTCCAGCGCTGGTTACCTCCTGTATCAGACCACAGTTATATACACAGCTGTGTACTCCAGCGCTGGTTACCTCCTGTATCAGACCACAGTTATATACACAGCTGTGTACTCCAGCGCTGGTTACCTCCTGTATCAAACCACAGTTATATACACAGCTGTGTACTCCAGTGCTGGTTACCTCCTGTATCAGACCACAGTTATATACACAGCTGTGTACTCCAGCGCTGTTACCTCCTGTATCAGACCACAGTTATATACACAGCTGTGTACTCCAGCGCTGGTTACCTCCTGTATCAGACCACAGTTATATACACAGCTGTGTACTCCAGCGCTGGTTACCTCCTGTATCAGACCACAGTTATATACACAGCTGTGTACTCCAGCGCTGGTTACCTCCTGTATCAGACCACAGTTATATACACAGCTGTGTACTCCAGTGCTGGTTACCTCCTGTATCAGACCACAGTTATATACACAGCTGTGTACTCCAGCGCTGTTACCTCCTGTATCAGAACACAGTTATATAAACAGCTGTGTACTCCAGCGCTGGTTACCTCCTGTATCAGACCACAGTTATATAAACAGCTGTGTACTCCAGCGCTGGTTACCTCCTGTATCAGACCACAGTTATATACACAGCTGTGTACTCCAGCGCTGGTTACCTCCTGTATCAGACCACAGTTATATACACAGCTGTGTACTCCAGCGCTGGTTACCTCCTGTATCAGACCACAGTTATATACACAGCTGTGTACTCCAGCGCTGGTTACCTCCTGTATCAGACCACAGTTATATACACAGCTGTGTACTCCAGCGCTGTTACCTCCTGTATCAGAACACAGTTATATACACAGCTGTGTACTCCAGCGCTGGTTACCTCCTGTATCAGACCACAGTTATATACACAGCTGTGTACTCCAGCGCTGTTACCTCCTGTATCAGACCACAGTTATATACACAGCTGTGTATTCCAGCGCTGGTTACCTCCTGTATCAGACCACAGTTATATAAACAGCTGTGTACTCCAGCGCTGTTACCTCCTGTATCAGACCACAGTTATATAAACAGCTGTGTACTCCAGCGCTGTTACCTCCTGTATCAGAACACAGTTATATACACAGCACTGTGTACTCCAGCGCTGGTTACCTCCTGTATCAGACCACAGTTATATAAACAGCTGTGTACTCCAGCGCTGTTACCTCCTGTATCAGACCACAGTTATATACACAGCTGTGTACTCCAGCGCTGGTTACCTCCTGTATCAGACCACAGTTATATACACAGCTGTGTACTCCAGCGCTGGTTACCTCCTGTATCAGACCACAGTTATATACACAGCTGTGTACTCCAGCGCTGGTTACCTCCTGTATCAGACCACAGTTATATAAACAGCTGTGTACTCCAGCGCTGGTTACCTCCTGTATCAGACCACAGTTATATACACAGCTGTGTACTCCAGCGCTGGTTACCTCCTGTATCAGACCACAGTTATATACACAGCTGTGTACTCCAGCGCTGGTTACCTCCTGTATCAGACCACAGTTATATAAACAGCTGTGTACTCCAGCGCTGTTACCTCCTGTATCAGAACACAGTTATATACACAGCTGTGTACTCCAGCGCTGGTTACCTCCTGTATCAGACCACAGTTATATAAACAGCTGTGTACTCCAGCGCTGTTACCTCCTGTATCAGACCACAGTTATATACACAGCACTGTGTACTCCAGCGCTGGTTACCTCCTGTATCAGACCACAGTTATATAAACAGCTGTGTACTCCAGCGCTGTTACCTCCTGTATCAGACCACAGTTATATACACAGCTGTGTATTCCAGCGCTGGTTACCTCCTGTATCAGAACACAGTTATATACACAGCTGTGTACTCCAGCGCTGGTTACCTCCTGTATCAGACCACAGTTATATACACAGCTGTGTACTCCAGCGCTGGTTACCTCCTGTATCAGACCACAGTTATATACACAGCTGTGTACTCCAGCGCTGGTTACCTCCTGTATCAGACCACAGTTATATACACAGCTGTGTACTCCAGCGCTGGTTACCTCCTGTATCAGACCACAGTTATATACACAGCTGTGTACTCCAGCGCTGGTTACCTCCTGTATCAGACCACAGTTATATAAACAGCTGTGTACTCCAGCGCTGTTACCTCCTGTATCAGACCACAGTTATATAAACAGCTGTGTACTCCAGCGCTGTTACCTCCTGTATCAGACCACAGTTATATAAACAGCTGTGTACTCCAGCGCTGTTACCTCCTGTATCAGACCACAGTTATATAAACAGCTGTGTACTCCAGCGCTGTTACCTCCTGTATCAGACCGTAGTTTTATTTAGGATACATGTACATCTTGCTGTAGCTGTTAAAAAATGTTTTGGATCAAGATACGATTGAACAAATTAAATAATTTTGTGAGACGTTGGCATGAAATCGCTTCTTATGCACTATATTTAGTTAAATTAAGGGAATTTCAATATATTGTATTTTATTATCAAACTGGCTGTTCACTATCAGGTTTTTCAGCATCGGGTACCGCAAGTTATTCCAGGTCCCCGTCCAATCCATGGCTTCTGTGAAATAAAAAGTAACGGTGGGAAGCAGAGGATGCGGGAGAAGACCCGTGCAGTCTAGCCGGCGAGCGATGTGGCGTGGCCGCGCGGAGCCCGCTCGGGCAGAACGACCCAGAGTCCACGGTTCCCACCACACGGCTTTCTCTCTAATCCCTTTCAGCACGGGTGAAATAACACAAGATCGATACAGGCCGGAAAATGATTGAATTCCTCCCCTGCGAGCCGCACGACTATAATTACCTGCTTGGGCAAGTCGGGCTCCAGGATTCAGCATGGCTGCTATTGACCTACATTTGCTATATTAAAGAAAGCCAGATCCAGTGCACCTCCAGGGTCGAGAGAGGCACACGCTTTCGTCTAAATCCTGTGGCTGGAGCCTTTGAGAGGTTTCCATTGCATCTGATCCTGCTGTTGATTTCCAGCTCATATCCTCTGGTTAGGCTTCAACACGTCAACAACCGTCAAGATCAGCCATTTTAGGTCAGTCTGTCTTACTCTGGATATTACACAAATATGGAGATCAGCCATTTTAGGTCAGTCCGTCTTACTCTGGATATTACACAAATATGGAGATCAGCCATTTTAGGTCACTCCGTCTTACTCTAGATATTACACAAATATGGAGATCAGCCATTTTAGGTCAGTCCGTCTTACTCTGGATATTACACAAATATGGAGATCAGCCATTTTAGGTCAGTCCGTCTTACTCTAGATATTACACAAATATGGAGGATCTCACTGGCCGCTGCTGGTGTTATCTGTGTGAAAAACGTTAGGCCTAACTGACATCTCTGACATCGAAACATTGTCCAGTTTTTCTGATTATTTTGCCCTGAAAAAGTTAAATGTTGGAAGACTGCATGGTGGTGGGCTTCTAAAGTTCACCATTGGGCTTTTATTGAATTAGCTCTGAAAGCAGAAGCCTGCATAAGAGGTATCTGTGCAGGACATGAGCAGTATGAAAAGAGTCACATGATAGAAATGCAGGGTGTTCGACAGTGAGTTCCCACAAAGCACCACTCCTATGTTGCTAAACACCACTGCCTTTTTTTGAGCTCCTCACAGCTTTGAACATTTTGCCATATTGACAGACTAATGTATAAATGCAGACAAACTGTCATAGTATTCAACAAGGATTCTGGCGGCCACCGCGGTGGTACAACGGTAAGAGCTCCGAGGATCTGGGTTCGCGCCCCGGTCCTGCCAGATCCGAGCGTGGCCGGTGCCTGTGGAAGCGGCAATTGGCGGCTGCTTCCGGGTGGGGGGAGGGGCTCGGAGAGAATCGCTGCGCACAAAAATGGCCCTGGGCGAGTTGGAATCACGGTCAGGAGCTCGAGGAGTCGCGCCCTGTAGAGGACGTGGCGCCCTCCTTCCTACTACCGGCTGACAGGGTTGTATAGCGGTGGTTCTCAAGCGGTTGCTACACGGGGGAATTGAATTAGAATAGGGGTTCAATTGGCTACTAAATTGGGAGAAAAAGGGGAAAAAATCTGAAAAAACAAATTTATAAAAAAAACAAAACAAGGATTCTGGCAATATTTGACCCTTTCTAGATGAATTATCATTTTAACATGACTCCTTCTACAAGAAGGTACACATTATGTTCTATCGGTCCTGGTGATATGACATGAGATATGATTTAAAGCTGTGGTGTTTTCACTGTAAACGGTTATGCGTATAGTTCCCATAACCATTCATTGCCGTAATGTTAAATAACATCTGGTGAAATTTTCTACTGAAGCAATTTCATGCAGGCTTTTATAAGCCCTGAGGATTTTTAAAAACATGCACCGTAGCCAAGAGTGGTGTTTAAGCTAACATTTATCATCCTTCAAAAAACGCCAGCATGTGGTTCTGAAGAGGTGGCTAGGGCAACTTTTGCGTTGGTGGAGAGAGGCTGTTATTTCACCAGTTAAGGCCCACTTCCACTGGGGAAAAACGCAGATAAAACATTTACATTTTAAACGGTGACAGTTTTTCTATGAGCCTCTGAATGGCAGAGGACCCTGTTCCTCCTATTAATTTGTCTCCATGGAAACTATAGAGCTGGAAAAATCAGAAGAGCTCTGGGTAAAATCAGTTTATGAAAATAATTTGCACAGATGTGCTCCCATGCGAATGCATTAATGGCCAAACTGTAAAGCCAAAAGTCTCCAGAGTTTCAGCGGCAGATATTAGTCTCAGAGTTTCAGCGGCAGATATTAGTCTCAGAGTTTCAGCGGCAGATATTAGTCTCAGAGTTTCAGCAGCAGATATTAGTCTCAGAGTTTCAGCGGCAGATATTAGTCTCAGAGTTTCAGCGGCAGATATTAGTCTCAGAGTTTCAGCGGCAGATATTAGTCTCAGAGTTTCAGCGGCAGATATTAGTCTCAGAGTTTCAGCGGCAGATATTAGTCTCAGAGTTTCAGCGGCAGATATTAGTCTCAGAGTTTCAGCGGCAGATATTAGTCTCAGAGTTTCAGCGGCAGATATTAGTCTCAGAGTTTCAGCGGCAGATATTAGTCTCAGAGTTTCAGCGGCAGATATTAGTCTCAGAGTTTCAGCGGCAGATATTAGTCTCAGAGTTTCAGCGGCAGATATTAGTCTCAGAGTTTCAGCGGCAGATATTAGTCTCAGAGTTTCAGCGGCAGATATTAGTCTCAGAGTTTCAGCGGCAGATATTAGTCTCAGAGTTTCAGCGGCAGATATTAGTCTCAGAGTTTCAGCGGCAGATATTAGTCTCAGAGTTTCAGCGGCAGATATTAGTCTCAGAGTTTCAGCGGCAGATATTAGTCTCAGAGTTTCAGCGGCAGATATTAGTCTCAGAGTTTCAGCGGCAGATATTAGTCTCAGAGTTTCAGCGGCAGATATTAGTCTCAGAGTTTCAGCGGCAGATATTAGTCTCAGAGTTTCAGCGGCAGATATTAGTCTCAGAGTTTCAGCGGCAGATATTAGTCTCAGAGTTTCAGCGGCAGATATTAGTCTCAGAGTTTCAGCGGCAGATATTAGTCTCAGAGTTTCAGCGGCAGATATTAGTCTCAGAGTTTTAGCGGCAGATATCAGTCTCAGAGTTTCAGCGGGAGATATCAGTCTCAGAGTTTCAGCGGCAGTCTTGCTTGTTTTAACGTTTCCTTGAGTTTGCACATATGTTTCACAGCACATTCATTTATTACGTCCCAAGGGCTGAGTTTTCGAGGATTAGATAATGCATTCTCAATGCTGTGTTTATATGCACTGGTCCTGTAATGTTCTGTTTTTGTGCTATTAACTCGATAAGCTTGACACACACCCTACTGTGAACCATAACTTCTGTCTTGCAACAGATGTTCTAAAATTTTTCCAGTGACAACTATCCTCATTAAATTTAGATGAATGACTTTTAAGTCTTAGTGATTTTGTTTATGACTGCATGTCTTATTGGTTTGACTTTCTTTTTGGTTCCTTGCAGTGCTTTTGATGTCTTAGAACCATATCTAACAGCATATTTGTTTTACTTTTAATGGTGACATGATATCAGCACATTACCTTGTTATTACCTATACATTATTCTGTTTACTTGGATCAATGTTATATATCACTTCTGTAATCTGATAACCTCTTGGATCAATGTTATATATCACTTCTGTATTCTGATAACCTCTTGGATCAATGTTATATATCACTTCTGTAATCTGATATCCTCTTGGATCAATGTTATATATCACTTCTGTAATCTGATAACCTCTTGGATCAATGTTATATATCACTTCTGTAATCTGATAACCTCGTTGTCACGGTTTTTCTGGTTGCCGCCCCTTCGCTGCGTAGTGTTCCTCGCCGTCTCGGAAAGGCGTCCGTGCCGTGTCTTTCCTCTCTCTCTGTGATTATTTCATGCACCTGTTCAGGTATTCGTCCGGCTATATAAACGCCGTGATTTCCTTTTCCGGTGGTTTGGTGTCTATTTTGCCACTTTTCCCAAAGGTATAGCAGGAGGACTGCATTGTTGTTATTTCAATAACGCAGGAACTTCCTTTAGTGTTATGTTAAGAATCTTTTGTTTCTTTTTCTTCTTGTTGTTCTTTACTCGTTTTCCTTCTTCTCCAATCCCCCGTTTGGCGGATTACCTTTGTTTACTTTTTTTTTAGTTTGTCTCGTTTTCCCAACTCGCATTTACTGTGCTTGAGACATTCTTCCGTTTATTTCTTTTCACGACTCTAGCCTACGAGTCTTTTCGTCCAATATTTTGGGTGGTTCTTATTTATCTTCTTTTTCTGTTACCTTTGTTAGTACTCTCCCATATCGACAGTTAGAGGTACCTTAGTTAGTACTCTCCCGTATCGACAGTTAGAGGTACCTTAGTTAGTACTCTCCCGTATCGACAGTTAGAGGTACCTTAGTTAGTACTCTCCCGTATCGACAGTTAGAGGTACCTTAGTTAGTACTCTCCCGTATCGACAGTTAGAGGTACCTTAGTTAGTACTCTCCCGTATCGACAGTTAGAGGTACCTTTGTTAGTACTCTCCCGTATCGACAGTTAGAGGTACCTTTGTTAGTACTCTCCCGTATCGACAGTTAGAGGTACCTTAGTTAGTACTCTCCCGTATCGACAGTTAGAGGTACCTTAGTTAGTACTCTCCCGTATCGACAGTTAGAGGTACCTTAGTTAGTACTCTCCCGTATCGACAGTTAGAGGTACCTTTGTTAGTACTCTCCCGTATCGACAGTTAGAGGTACCTTTGTTAGTACTCTCCCGTATCGACAGTTAGAGGTACCTTAGTTAGTACTCTCCCGTATCGACAGTTAGAGGTACCTTTGTTAGTACTCTCCCGTATCGACAGTTAGAGGTACCTTAGTTAGTACTCTCCCGTATCGACAGTTAGAGGTACCTTTGTTAGTACTCTCCCGTATCGACAGTTAGAGGTAATCTTTCCTTTCTTTTTTACTACTCGTGTTTTCCAGTCTCGCCCTGTTTTGTTGGGTCGTTTTCGTTTGGCTCTACGCCGGGAATTTTTATTCTCAATTCTTTATTTTCTGCTCAGTTCGCAAACTCCTCACCCCATTTACTGGTTCTCAGGTCCGCGAGGGACTTTTTCTGATCCCGCTTCCGCTAGGTGGACTAAGCAGGATTTTTTGTCTTTCTTCTTTCAATCAAAGAAGTCTCCTTCTCTGTCCTAAACCCTGCCCACTCACCTCACTCAGGGCAAGAAACACGCTTCAGCGCAGCAAAATGTCAAGTGAAGACAAAATAAAAATAACATTTTTAGCAACATGCATTGTTCTAACTGCTGTGATTTTTCTAATATTCTGACTGCATTTTCTTATAAACTCAGACATAATGCAGTGAGTTGAACCTGCAGTCTCTGCAGCAGCAGAAGAAAGCCCCAATGTGAACTGTACCTGTATTCAGACAATCTGACAGCCATGGAGTTTATCTCATAAAGATGTGGACATGGCTGTCTGGCTCCCTCATCTCTGCCTCCCACACCTTGTGCAGGTGGGATGAGTCACACAGGTGAGCAGAGGGGAGTGTGACTGCTCTCTCAGTGCCAGTGACACTATCTGGGCCGCCCCATCTCCTCACACCGCACACGGACACGTACACCATCTCCTCACACCGCACACGGACACGTACACCATCTCCTCACACCGCACACGGACACGTACACCATCTCCTCACACACGGACACGTACACCATCTCCTCACACCGCACACGGACACGTACACCATCTCCTCACACACGGACACGTACACACGTTTGCGACTCGCAGTAATTTAATCTCCCCGTGCAGTCAGGTGATATTAATGGAAGGGAATGAAGCGCTTTGTTAAATTGTGTTTAAGAGATACAGAATGGCCCCATTCTATAGTCCACTCCTGCATCTGCATTTAAATTGAATTTTGTGTTTTATTAGATTTTCTGAGAACAGCAGTTGTACAGTCAAGCCGGAAAGTCTGCACACCCTTTCACCTTCTCCACATTAGATTACGTTACAGACATATTCTACAATAGTGTGTGTGTCTGCACACCCTTTCACCTTCTCCACATTAGATTACGTTACAGACATATTCTACAATAGTGTGTGTGTCTGCACACCCTTTCACCTTCTCCACATTAGATTACGTTACAGACATATTCTACAATAGTGTGTGTGCCTGCACACCCTTTCACCTTCTCCACATTAGATTACGTTACAGACATATTCTACAATAGTGTGTGTGCCTGCACACCCTTTCACCTTCTCCACATTAGATTACGTTACAGACATATTCTACAATAGTGTGTGTGCCTGCACACCCTTTCACCTTCTCCACATTAGATTACGTTACAGACATATTCTACAATAGTGTGTGTGCCTGCACACCCTTTCACCTTCTCCACATTAGATTACGTTACAGACATATTCTACAATAGTGTGTGTGCCTGCACACCCTTTCACCTTCTCCACATTAGATTACGTTACAGACATATTCTACAATAGTGTGTGTGCCTGCACACCCTTTCACCTTCTCCACATTAGATTACGTTACAGACATATTCTACAATAGTGTGTGTGTCTGCACACCCTTTCACCTTCTCCACATTAGATTACATTACAGACATATTCTACAATAGTGTGTGTGTCTGCACACCCTTTCACCTTCTCCACATTAGATTACGTTACAGACATATTCTACAATAGTGTGTGTGTCTGCACACCCTTTCACCTTCTCCACATTAGATTACGTTACAGACATATTCTACAATAGTGTGTGTGTCTGCACACCCTTTCACCTTCTCCACATTAGATTACGTTACAGACATATTCTACAATAGTGTGTGTGTCTGCACACCCTTTCACCTTCTCCACATTAGATTACGTTACAGACATATTCTACAATAGTGTGTGTGTCTGCACACCCTTTCACCTTCTCCACATTAGATTACGTTACAGACATATTCTACAATAGTGTGTGTGCCTGCACACCCTTTCACCTTCTCCACATTAGATTACGTTACAGACATATTCTACAATAGTGTGTGTGCCTGCACACCCTTTCACCTTCTCCACATTAGATTACATTACAGACATATTCTACAATAGTGTGTGTGCCTGCACACCCTTTCACCTTCTCCACATTAGATTACGTTACAGACATATTCTACAATAGTGTGTGTGCCTGCACACCCTTTCACCTTCTCCACATTAGATTACGTTACAGACATATTCTACAATAGTGTGTGTGCCTGCACACCCTTTCACCTTCTCCACATTAGATTACGTTACAGACATATTCTACAATAGTGTGTGTGTCTGCACACCCTTTCACCTTCTCCACATTAGATTACGTTACAGACATATTCTACAATAGTGTGTGTGTCTGCACACCCTTTCACCTTCTCCACATTAGATTACGTTACAGACATATTCTACAATAGTGTGTGTGTCTGCACACCCTTTCACCTTCTCCACATTAGATTACGTTACAGACATATTCTACAATAGTGTGTGTGCCTGCACACCCTTTCACCTTCTCCACATTAGATTACGTTACAGACATATTCTACAATAGTGTGTGTGCCTGCACACCCTTTCACCTTCTCCACATTAGATTACGTTACAGACATATTCTACAATAGTGTGTGTGTCTGCACACCCTTTCACCTTCTCCACATTAGATTACGTTACAGACATATTCTACAATAGTGTGTGTGTCTGCACACCCTTTCACCTTCTCCACATTAGATTACGTTACAGACATATTCTACAATAGTGTGTGTGTCTGCACACCCTTTCACCTTCTCCACATTAGATTACGTTACAGACATATTCTACAATAGTGTGTGTGTCTGCACACCCTTTCACCTTCTCCACATTAGATTACGTTACAGACATATTCTACAATAGTGTGTGTGTCTGCACACCCTTTCACCTTCTCCACATTAGATTACGTTACAGACATATTCTACAATAGTGTGTGTGTCTGCACACCCTTTCACCTTCTCCACATTAGATTACGTTACAGACATATTCTACAATAGTGTGTGTGCCTGCACACCCTTTCACCTTCTCCACATTAGATTACGTTACAGACATATTCTACAATAGTGTGTGTGTCTGCACACCCTTTCACCTTCTCCACATTAGATTACGTTACAGACATATTCTACAATAGTGTGTGTGTCTGCACACCCTTTCACCTTCTCCACATTAGATTACGTTACAGACATATTCTACAATAGTGTAGTCGCCCTTAGTGAAGCAAACGTACGCTGTAATAATTTTGTTAGCCACGCCCACTACATCAACAATCACTTCAATTTTTAAATGTACAGTAAAAATTGGATTCCAACACTGCATTTTGTTCCACTTAATAAAGTCCAGCACAGTTTATCTCGCTAATGTTTGGCACACTTTGGTGTCTCAGGACAGGCATTCCTCCAGGTCAGGCTGTGTTGAAATCTCCTTCCACAGGGATGAGATAAATTATGGCTGTCAGTGTGTTTCCCATTGCATCACCAGAAACCCGCATCACTCCGCCTTTACTCTGTCATACAGGGCTCTAATATTCCCAACAGTGTTTGGGAACGTTCTGGTGAGATTCCCATTCGATCATGGGGTACGATGAGAGCATTCCTCAAGCAGAATGTATTTATTGTTCCAAACAAGTTCTCAAGATGTCAGAAGTAAACGTTCCTGGCATGTTGCATGCAAACCCACTGTTCATTTCTTCCACATTGTCCTATTTTTTTGATCATGTTCCCAGTAAGAGTAACCTGAGTGCCCTTCCAGGCAATTTCTGGCATAACAGCGCTGCATTACAGAATAATTGTCTGTATTGAGGCATTTCTCAGAATGAAACCACTTCAGTTTAATTCTACATGTTCAACTTAAGACAAGGACTTTATTTTGAACAGTGTTTTTTGAATTCCAGGGGAAACATGAAGTAATGGCCACACTGTCTATTATTCTGCACCAGTAGGATTTAAAAGCATAATATGGGGGAAATAACATTATGTTTTGTTATTTGCTTTAAAAACCAATTCCAACTACATCTCATAGATGACTTGCGCTTAAGCGTGCCCCTCAGAAACCTTGGTTTCTTTTACTAGCTGAAACACTGAGGCTGTGGTCTTCAGACAGGAGTAATAGAGCCTTTAATTGGGAATCTGTAACAGCTGAAACACTGAGGCTGTGGTCTTCAGACAGGAGTAATAGAGCCTTTAATTGGGAATCTGTAATACAACTGCAACTCCCTGTGATGGTTTTTTTGTTTTTTAAGCAGCAGGTGCCAACATCCTATAGTATTTGTGCATTTTATATGATCGCTCTGACTATAGAGTAGTTGTGTATTTTATATGATAATTGTGACTGTACATGTGGGTTCTAGAGCAGTTGTGTATTTTATATGATAGTTATGACTGTACATATGGGTTATAGAGCAGTTGTGTATTGTATATGAAAGTTATGACTACATGTGGGTTCTAGAGTAGTTGTGTATTTTATATGATAGTTATGACTGTACATATGGGTTCTAGAGCAGTTGTGTATTGTATATGAAAGTTATGACTACATGTGGGTTCTAGAGTAGTTGTGTATTTTATATGATAGTTATGACTGTACATGTGGGTTCTAGAGCAGTTGTGTATTTTATATGAAAGTTATGACTACATGTGGGTTCTAGAGTAGTTGTGTATTTTATATGATAGTTGTGACTGTACATGTGGGTTCTAGAGTAGTTGTGTATTGTATATGATAGTTATGACTGTACATGTGGGTTCTAGAGTAGTTGTGTATTTTATATGAAAGTTATGACTGTACATGTGGGTTCTAGAGCAGTTGTGTATTTTATATGATAGTTATGACTGTACATGTGGGTTCTAGAGCAGTTGTGTATTTTATATGATAGTTGTGACTGTACATGTGGGTTCTAGAGTAGTTGTGTATTGTATATGATAGTTATGACTGTACATGTGGGTTCTAGAGTAGTTGTGTATTGTATATGATAGTTATGACTGTACATGTGGGTTCTAGAGTAGTTGTGTATTTTATATGAAAGTTATGACTGTACATGTGGGTTCTAGAGTAGTTGTGTATTTTATATGAAAGTTATGACTGTACATGTGGGTTCTAGAGCAGTTGTGTATTTTATATGAAAGTTATGACTGTACATGTGGGTTCTAGAGCAGTTGTGTATTTTATATGATAGTTATGACTGTACATGTGGGTTCTAGAGCAGTTGTGTATTTTATATGATAGTTGTGACTGTAAATGTGGGTTCTAGAGTAGTTGTGTATTGTATATGATAGTTATGACTGTACATGTGGGTTCTAGAGTAGTTGTGTATTGTATATGATAGTTATGACTGTACATATGGGTTATAGAGCAGTTGTGTATTGTATATGAAAGTTATGACTACATGTGGGTTCTAGAGTAGTTGTGTATTTTATATGATAGTTATGACTGTACATGTGGGTTCTAGAGCAGTTGTGTATTTTATATGAAAGTTATGACTACATGTGGGTTCTAGAGTAGTTGTGTATTTTATATGATAGTTGTGACTGTACATGTGGGTTCTAGAGTAGTTGTGTATTGTATATGATAGTTATGACTGTACATGTGGGTTCTAGAGTAGTTGTGTATTTTATATGAAAGTTATGACTGTACATGTGGGTTCTAGAGCAGTTGTGTATTTTATATGATAGTTATGACTGTACATGTGGGTTCTAGAGCAGTTGTGTATTTTATATGATAGTTGTGACTGTACATGTGGGTTCTAGAGTAGTTGTGTATTGTATATGATAGTTATGACTGTACATGTGGGTTCTAGAGTAGTTGTGTATTTTATATGATAGTTATGACTGTACATGTGGGTTCTAGAGTAGTTGTGTATTTTATATGATAGTTATGACTGTACATGTGGGTTCTAGAGCAGTTGTGTATTTTATATGAAAGTTATGACTACATGTGGGTTCTAGAGTAGTTGTGTATTTTATATGATAGTTATGACTGTACATGTGGGTTCTAGAGTAGTTCTGTATTGTATATGATAGTTATGACTGTACATGTGGGTTCTAGAGTAGTTGTGTATTTTATATGAAAGTTATGACTACATGTGGGTTCTAGAGTAGTTGTGTATTTTATATGATAGTTATGACTGTGCATGTGGGTTCTAGAGTAGTTGTGTATTGTATATGATAGTTATGACTGTACATGTGGGTTCTAGAGTAGTTGTGTATTTTATATGAAAGTTATGACTACATGTGGGTTCTAGAGTAGTTGTGTATTTTATATGATAGTTATGACTGTACATGTGGGTTCTAGAGTAGTTGAGTATTTTATATGAAAGTTATGACTACATGTGGGTTCTAGAGTAGTTGTGTATTTTATACGATGTTATGACTGCATGTGGGTTCTAGAGTAGTTGTGTATTGTATATGATAGTTATGACTGTACATGTGGGTTCTAGAGTAGTTGTGTATTTTATATGATAGTTATGACTGTGCATGTGGGTTCTAGAGTAGTTGTGTATTGTATATGATAGTTATGACTGTACATGTGGGTTCTAGAGTAGTTGTGTATTGTATATGATAGTTATGACTGTACATGTGGGTTCTAGAGTAGTTGTGTATTTTATATGAAAGTTATGACTACATGTGGGTTCTAGAGTAGTTGTGTATTTTATATGAAAGTTATGACTACATGTGGGTTCTAGAGTAGTTGTGTATTTTATATGATAGTTATGACTGTACATGTGGGTTCTAGAGTAGTTGAGTATTTTATATGAAAGTTATGACTACATGTGGGTTCTAGAGTAGTTGTGTATTTTATACGATGTTATGACTGCATGTGGGTTCTAGAGTAGTTGTGTATTGTATATGATAGTTATGACTGTACATGTGGGTTCTAGAGTAGTTGTGTATTTTATATGATAGTTATGACTGTGCATGTGGGTTCTAGAGTAGTTGTGTATTGTATATGATAGTTATGACTGTACATGTGGGTTCTAGAGTAGTTGTGTATTGTATATGATAGTTATGACTGTACATGTGGGTTCTAGAGTAGTTGTGTATTTTATATGAAAGTTATGACTACATGTGGGTTCTAGAGTAGTTGTGTATTTTATATGATAGTTATGACTGTACATGTGGGTTCTAGAGTAGTTCTGTATTGTATATGATAGTTATGACTGTACATGTGGGTTCTAGAGTAGTTGTGTATTTTATATGAAAGTTATGACTACATGTGGGTTCTAGAGTAGTTGTGTATTTTATATGATAGTTATGACTGTGCATGTGGGTTCTAGAGTAGTTGTGTATTGTATATGATAGTTATGACTGTACATGTGGGTTCTAGAGTAGTTGTGTATTTTATATGAAAGTTATGACTACATGTGGGTTCTAGAGTAGTTGTGTATTTTATATGATAGTTATGACTGTACATGTGGGTTCTAGAGTAGTTGAGTATTTTATATGAAAGTTATGACTACATGTGGGTTCTAGAGTAGTTGTGTATTTTATACGATGTTATGACTGCATGTGGGTTCTAGAGTAGTTGTGTATTGTATATGATAGTTATGACTGTACATGTGGGTTCTAGAGTAGTTGTGTATTTTATATGATAGTTATGACTGTGCATGTGGGTTCTAGAGTAGTTGTGTATTGTATATGATAGTTATGACTGTACATGTGGGTTCTAGAGTAGTTGTGTATTGTATATGATAGTTATGACTGTACATGTGGGTTCTAGAGTAGTTGTGTATTTTATATGAAAGTTATGACTACATGTGGGTTCTAGAGTAGTTGTGTATTTTATATGATAGTTATGACTGTGCATGTGGGTTCTAGAGTAGTTGTGTATTGTATATGATAGTTATGACTGTACGTGTGGGTTCTAGAGTAGTTGTGTATTGTATATGATAGTTATGACTGTACATGTGGGTTCTAGAGTAGTTGTGTATTTTATATGAAAGTTATGACTACATGTGGGTTCTAGAGTAGTTGTGTATTTTATATGATAGTTATGACTGTACATGTGGGTTCTAGAGTAGTTGTGTATTTTATATGATAGTTATGACTGTACATGTGGGTTCTAGAGTAGTTGTGTATTTTATATGAAAGTTATGACTACATGTGGGTTCTAGAATAGTTGTGTATTTTATATGATAGTTATGACTGCATGTGGGTTCTAGAGTAGTTGTGTATTGTATATGATAGTTATGACTGTACATGTGGGTTCTAGAGTAGTTGTGTATTTTATATGAAAGTTATGACTACTTGTGGGTTCTAGAGTAGTTGTGTATTTTATATGATAGTTATGACTGTGCATGTGGGTTCTAGAGTAGTTGTGTATTGTATATGATAGTTATGACTGTACATGTGGGTTCTAGAGTAGTTGTGTATTTTATATGAAAGTTATGACTACATGTGGGTTCTAGAGTAGTTGTGTATTTTATATGATAGTTATGACTGTGCATGTGGGTTCTAGAGTAGTTGTGTATTGTATATGATAGTTATGACTGTACATATGGGTTCTAGAGTAGTTGTGTATTTTATATGATAGTTGTGACTGTACATGTGGGTTCTAGAGTAGTTGCGTATTGTATATGATAGTTATGACTGTACATGTGGGTTCTAGAGCAGTTGTGTATTGTATATGAAAGTTATGACTGTACAAGTGGGTTCTAGAGCAGTTGTGTATTGTATATGATAGTTATGACTGTACATGTGGGTTCTAGAGCAGTTGTGTATTGTATATGATAGTTATGACTGTACATGTGGGTTCTAGAGTAGTTGTGTATTTTATATGATAGTTATGACTGTACATATGGGTTCTAGAGTAGTTGTGTATTTTATATGATAGTTATGACTGTACATGTGGGTTCTAGAGTAGTTGTGTATTTTATATGATAGTTATGACTGTACATGGGGGTTCTAGAGTAGTTGTGTATTGTATATGATAGTTATGACTGTACATGTGGGTTCTAGAGTAGTTGTGTATTTTATATGATAGTTGTGACTGTACAAGTGGGTTCTAGAGTAGTTGTGTATTTTATATGATAGTTGTTACTGTACATGTGGGTTCTAGAGTAGTTGTGTATTTTATATGATAGTTGTTACTGTACATGTGGGTTCTAGAGCAGTTGTGTATTGTATATGATAGTTATGACTGTACATGTGGGTCCAGTAAAGCAAGCACTGTAGCCGCACACTACGCTGAACAGCTACATTACACTGAATGTCTGCCATTATTATTTATCTCTCATTATTTCTTCAACGATAATGTAATGAAACGGAGAGAATAAAACATTTCCTGCTATATAGTTTTTAATGAGTTTCTGTTTTGGATGCGAACGCACCTTATATCTTTCACACATGACTTTCTTTTATGGAGATCATACTGTAAAAAGTTACATCTATTCAAATACAAAATGTAGGTTTGAAAATTATTCTACCCTGGTATATTTGCATTCATATATATGGAAATGGCATATTCATTTTTGAAGAGTGCCGTTTCCCAGGTAACAGGTGAAAACTGTTGAGATCTTTCTCTCTAAACTGACCATACTGTCAATAAAAGGAAATGTAAAGGTATCTACCCAATCAGGGGGGGGCATTTGTTATGGGTTCATTATTCATGAGATGACAGTATTAACACACATACCACATACACACAGGCATAAACACACTAACATAGATACACACGCACACACACACTGACACGTACGCACACAAACACTTGCATACACACGCTGATATGCGTGCACACGCACACACACTGACACATTTACACATACACACATGCACACGCACACATGCACATACACACACATGCTCACTTGTATGTACTGTACCTATGGCAGGGTTTATTGCATCTCAGAGCAGTGCACTGGTTATAGAAGCGCTGCGTGGTGAGTTCTGGTTTTTGAGTGAAGTGCGCTTGATGCGCGGCTGCAATTACCTCTCAAAGCCACCCGATCCCATCCCTCTAGCCACGCTAATGACCAGCACATTCACCACATCACAGCCATGAGAAGGTCAGCTCTGCCAGTCTCCTCATAATCAGCCAGTATTGTCCTGTAACATCAAAGAGATGACAAACATACATCCACGTTATGTGTGAGAGAAATATATCTTCTTTTTTAACTGCCATTTCAGATCTGATATATTGCCCTGCAAATTTTACTTCTAACAAACTTCAATGAGAAAACACAAAAAAAAATCTTGCTATGCAAGTTTAAATGAGAGCAGTGAGACTCCGATGGCAGTTCAAAGGGACGGCTTGCATGTGTTTCTTATTGATGGTCATTACAGTAATTTAAGCTGGTAGGGGGGCGGGGGTATAAGCGAAGAGAAGGATCTGGAGTATAACTGTGACCGATGTGAACTCTCTGTTGGTTTGATCGTATTTGGGGGGTGTTTTCAGTGTGCCTTTGTGATTGAACGCACCATTAGGAAAGATCATAGCCCACAGAACTTTCTGGAAGGGCGGTACTTCGTTGAGCAAAATGGCAGTTAGATTTTGCAGTCACTTCAGGTCCAAACCCTACAAACCCTGAGTGGAGATGATCGGACACGAGTTACAGAAGGTGGAATTTTACCCTGAAGCCTCACTAAGAGTGTGATTAGGTCCACCATCTTTAGCTCAGTGTTTAACTCTCTCTCCCTCTATTTCTCTCTCTCTCTCTCTCTCTCTCTCTCTCTCTCTCTCTCTCTCTCTCTCTTTCTCTCTTTCTCATTTGACAGGAAGTTTGTGTCTCAGCAGTACTCTTCCCACTCTAATGCGGACCCCTTCTCTGATGCCACAGTCAGTGTTGGATGTGAAGCCCTTCATGTCCTTCCCAGTGGACAGTGCATCTCCCGTCGGACTCTTTCCCAACTTTAACACAGTAAGCACAACTTTACAGGCTATTCATCGTGTACACGCTGTAATCTGGTGCTATATCAACCCATGAGCCACCTAATGGCTTGCCATTTTCTCGTTGACTAGTGTGCAATGTTTCAGGTCTGGAGAACAGGAATAAAGCTTTTATCCAACCATTGCATTGCATTGCTTCCCCTTGTTAGGAATTTTAATTAAAAAAATGAACTGACATACATTGGCCATGAGGGTGTGAATGATGAGCATTCTACTTTTGTGCTGTGAGTTTGCTTATGCCTATTACAGTAATTCAGCTTGATTTATCAAACGCCATTGAGGCTAAATGTATTTCCGTGTGTATGCGTGTGCTTCACGAAGATATATAGGCTATTTTAGATAAATATAATTAAATGTTTTTGAAAAAGAAAATACATGTTTGTTATTTAAATTAATTTCCCCTCTCACCGCGGGGCCCTGTGAAATGCGGGGCCTGGGGTGGTCACACCGGTTGCCCCCCTCACCCCCCCCCACAAAAGACGGCCCTGCCCTGGCTGTTGGAAGTAACTATCTTAATGGAACTAGCTCAAAAAATATTTACATTGAGACATGTAGCTCTGATCTCAAGCAACTTGCATAATTTTACATTCATCAATTGATTCTGTTAAATATTTACTGGAGCGATTGAGGTGAACGAGCGAGATGCCAGCATACAAAGACAAGGCAAGGCCCACTGTGGAAATTTAACCTACGACCTCAGAGTTACAAGCCCAACTCTCTAACCACTACGCTGCCCTGTCTCTTTTTTATTCTTATAGTTCAGATTTACTA